>PVLA01000060.1:600000-921271 GCA_004027455.1 Hydrochoerus hydrochaeris
TCACAGGTGTTTCCTATTATAGGACTGGATTATTGTGGGGAGAGGAAAATGAGGGACTAAATGGTAGGGTTGTGGGTATGGATTACAAGGGGGTGGGTTGGGGTTAGAAGTGGAGCAGGTGGGTGAAGTCCTTATTCTGGTTCCCAAGATGTTTGGGATGGTGAAACACCCAAGAGGTCAGCCACATTTAAGCATACTGTAGTTTATTTATAAACAGCATGTGGCTAGATAACGATGGGGGCAGAGGAGTATCTGGGCGCAGGACTGGAAATCAGCAGACGTTGCATACCGTCTGCCCTTGCTTGGGAGTCAGGCTACTGTGTCTCCTCCTCTCAGAGTGTGGGCCACAGTCCAGCTGCATGGCATCACCCGGGACCTTGTTAGGCAGAATCTTGGGCCCTGATTCAGGCCCACTGAGTCAAAACCGGCATTTTAACAAGATCCCCCGGTGATTCCCGGTACATTAAAGCTGGGGGCAGGGGGTACAGGGTGACTGGGACAGAAATGCTATCAGGTGATGCTAAGAACCTGATTACATTTTAATTTTAAATGAACTTTATACTTCAGTAGACCTACTTTTGAATAAAGTCTTTGTAGGTGGAAATTGCACTACAATATGCCTTTGACAGATCAAATATCCCTGGCCTTGGCACAAATATATGCACACACACACATGCATGCAGTTACACACTATGTAACATCAGCAATATTCAGTATAAATATTGATCCAGACATAGTTCTTACATTAGTGGATCCAATAGACATTCCCTAATGCATGATTTCTATTAATAGTATTATTAAGTATTCTTCTGTTGCCACCTGCCAGAAGATGCAGGGAATCAATTCAAGCACCCTCCACCAGTCCTAAATGGAGACTTCAAGTCTCTGTGTAATGAATCCCAGAAGAACTGAGTGCTTTTGCTGTGTCTGTTATGGTATGTTGGGTGCTGCACTGCTCTGTGCCTCAGTTTCCTATCTGCAAAATGAGCAATGTGATTTGTTTCCTTTCCTCCTTTTGTTATAATCTTCCCATGTCTAAAAAGACTTTGGGATCTTTTAATAAGAAGGTTGTGCAAATCTGGGCAGGATTAGACCCAGGCTAGGACTGTTTTGCTCAGTGGCTCTAATGGTAGCTATGGTTGCAAGGAATGCAAGGGGAATGGAGAAAGCTAAAGAACTTAGCCTTTGTGCAAGCTCAGGGCTGGCTCCTAGGGTACCTTAGTGTTTTAAATCTCTCATGCTCCACTGTATATGAGGTGTCAGTTTCTTGCTTACTGATGTTGTGTAACAAATGTGCCACTCCTCACTTCTTATCATAGAAATTTCCTTTAAATCCCAGTCTACCATAAACTTGTTACCTTGCTGATGATCAGAGACTCCATCCCCATTGTCTTAGCAATATTTCTTCTACATGCATATTCATTCATGCAAATAGATTTGTGTTTCAAGAAGGACCAATTCTATATGGGATAATCCAGCATATCCTACCACAAATTTTCAGAATATGTGAGCCACTGTGAGCCAGGCACAGTGGCAAGCTCTTGTATTCCCAGCTATTTGGGAAGCTGAGGGAAAAGGATGACTTGAGCCCGGGAGATTGAGACCAGCCTGGGTGACATATTGAAATCCTGACATAGAACAAACAGAAGACAACATGATCTTACAGTAGTTCAGTGATTCTTAAATATCAGTCCATGACCACGTATCAGAATTTTAGCTTCTAAAAAAATACTATTACCTGGAGTTGTATGTTCAAAAATACTTGCTAGCTGATTCTAATACCCAGATAGATTTCTGACTTACCTTCTCCCATTTTTAGATGAAATAGAGAAAAGTAAAGGGAGCCTGTCATAAGGACAAGGATGCAGGGCTGAAGATGGCAGATCCAGAGTTCCATTTCCTGCCATACAAAACCTGCCTCCCTAAGCCCATTCATATACTGAAGAAGGAGGAGGAGGAGGATGAGAAGGAGGAGGAAGAGGAGAAGGAGAAGGAGAAAGAAGGAGAAGGAAGGAGAAGAAGAAGGCCTTATAGGCTGAATCAGAAGTAATCAAAAAGCAAAAATTCAAGGAACATTTCAATAAGGCAACCTTTCCTAAAGTTCTTTCCTGAGACACTGAAAAATCCAATATGTCCTAGACCCCCTCCCCACCCTGCCTCTTGGGGCCAAGCTCAGTCTGCATTAACAGCCTCATTGCTTTGAGGTTGGGGTGAGGGAAGGGCTAAGTCTCTCCTTGAGTTCATAATTTCAGTAGCTTCTAGCTTTAGGAAAATAGGTTCTTGTACAAGCTGCCAGGCTCCATTTAGGACTTAGCAAAACAAAGTGTGAAACCAGACCAAATAATAGCTTTAGCTCAAGATGGTTCAGATGACCCTGGAAACCATCACGCCCTCTCCTGTGGGCAGCTGACCAACTCTCTGTACCCCACCCCCAGGAGCCCTTTCTTCTTTCCACTTCAGGGAAGACTCTGGAGGTGACTCAGACTTTCCTCTGAGCCCTGCTGGCTCCCTGGCACACATTTCACCGAGGGATCCTCTCTCCAGCGCCTTCTTTCAGTGTGCTGGAGCTCATGACATAATATCCCAAAATATGACTGTGAGACCAGAATACGCTGCCCCAGAACACACCTTCCTGCCTTGCTGAATAACCTGCTGGTTATTCTGAGAGGCCACAGACATACAGGTAACCTGGAGAAGTTACCCTTTTGTAACAGAATTTTACATCTATGAAGGAAATTTTCATGAGTCAAAGGTACCTGCATCGGGAAGTAGCTGATCTTAGATTTATCATCTGAGAGACTCTTACTTGTGTCACGAAGCAATCTTTACCCACCATGTTTCCTCTTTTGCCCTCCTCCCACAATTTGTCTCCACTGCTCCTGAGAAATCCCAAGTCCTCATTCCTTTCTGTAGCTCAGCATGCTGTATAAGCTCCGGTGGTCTAGCTGTTCTTCAAGTCTCATATTTTTGGGTGACTTTCGCATTTATGTAGATAATTAAAATGACTTTTATCCTGTTTATGGGCTTTATGTCAATTTAATTTGCAGCTCAGTCAAGGATCTAAGATGGGAAAAGGGAATCCATTTCCCCTCCCCTATAAATTCATCCCAGACAGAATTGTCTTGAAACATGGATTATTTTCCTGCACCTCCCTTTGCCCAGCGCTTGCTGACACAATGGTCCCTCTTTCCTAAGCTTGAAAATTGAAGAAAAGTTTCTAGTTATGTACTCGGGGATTCCATCTTTATTGTTGCTATATGTTGGACTAAGGGTAGAAGGAATTATTATCAAATCTGTACATGGCATAAAGTTGAGGAAATTAGCAGATACGGCTGGTGGAATTGGGACCAAAAGGCCCACAACAGACGCTAGGCAAAGACTAAAGTCAATGATTAAATTTAATGGAAAGAAATGTTCTTTAATATAAAAAGTTATATTATTCCATTTACATGAATTGCAAAAGAATTAAAAAAATACTATTCTAATCTGGTTGTGGTGGCTCATGCCTGTAATCCTAGCACTTGGGAGGCTGAGGCAGGAGGATCATTGTGAGTTTGAGACCAGCCTGGGCTACAAAGTGAGCTCAAGGCCAGCCTGAACTGCATAGCAAGACCCTGTCTCAAAAAGACAAAACAAAGGGGCTGGAGATTTAGCTCAGCGGCATAAGCGCCTGCTTTGCAAGCACAAGGTCCTGAGTTTGATCCCTGGGACAAAAAAAAGAAAAAAGAAAAAGACAAGACAAAAAAACCCAAAACTGTTCTACAGGGCTGGAAGTCAGAGTAGTTGCTTTTGAAGGCTTGAGGGAGGAAACTGGGATGATAGAGTGTTAAAGAGCTTTTTGATATTGTTCTACATTATGATTGGTGTGTTGGTACGGGAGTAAATTCATTTAACACACGAAGTCTAAGCATTTGATGGTATAGCTGCCTCCTCCTTATTCACAGGGCATATGTTTTAGGACATGAGGATCCCAATGGGTCCCTGAAATTGCAGATATGAATGAACCCTACATATATATTATTCTTCTATATATGCATACCTATGAGAAAGTCTTCTATACATACATATCTATGAGAAAGTTTGATATGGTAAGAGATTAACAAGAAAAAATAAAATAGAAGAATGATTATTGCATACTACAATTTAAATGTGACTATGGTCTCTCTTGAAATAAGATTGTTGTGTTTTGACCTTGTCACTTAAAGGCAACACTTCATTGCTTCTTTTTGGCCAATCCAAACTGCCTGTGTCACTGCTTTTGTACTATGGGGACATTATTAAGCAAAACAAAGGCTACTTGAACATAAGCACAGCGCCACTGGGACAGTTGATCTGATAACTGAGACATCTACTAATGACTAATGGTGAGACTTGTATATAATATGGATTTGCTAGACAAAGGGATGATTCACACTCCAGACAGATAGGAAAAGGACAATGTGAGATTTTATCATGGTCCTCAGAACAATGCGCAGTTTACAACTTACTTGCTTATTTCTGGAATTTTCCATTTGATATTTTCAAACCACAGTTGACTACAAATAACTGAAATAGCAGAAAGTGAAACCACGCTGGGGGGGGGGCTACTGTACATAATTATAACTCAATAATATAAAAATGTAAAAAGTTTGTGATACAGTTGGAAGATATGGCTGGAAGCATACTACAGGCGAACTGTGAAATGATCTGATTGACTGACTGATTGATTTGATTTTTTTAGTACTGGGAACTCAGGACCTTGCACTTGCCAGGCAGGCACTGTGCCACTGAGCTATATCCCTGGCCCGTGATTTGATTAAAAAAAAAAAAAAAGCCAGGCATCCATGCGATCCAAATACAGGGAGATGATGATGGTCCCCTTATACATGGGTGTGCCACATTGTAAAAGGGACAACAATAGACTGAAAAATCAGGCTTAGAGCTGAAAAACCTACCAACAGTAGAAGGGTTGAAGAAACTGAGCATATGCAGGCTGGGAAAATAGTAGAGAGCGCAGATGGCTGTCCTTGGGAATGTCATGCAGAAAAGAAGACTATCTTTTTCTAGACCGGGCCAAAGGCAAACTGTGGATGGAAGCTGCTGAAAGACAGATTCCACCCAATGTAAGATGGTACATTCTAGCGAACAGAGCTACCTAAAAAGGGGATGGGCTGCCTTTGAGCTAGGACTCCCTGAGAGTAGTCAAGCAGCAGCTAGGGAACCAGTGTGGAGAGTGTTGGTTTCCTGAGGATCTACCATGTGCCGTGCACTCAACTAAGACTGGCTGGCAGTGGGGCTGCTGCTGGTGGTGGTGATGATATTATTGTTGTGGTTGTTGTTGTTTAGTAATCAGCAAATGCTTAAAAAATGTTTACTTTGTATGACATATCCTCCGTGGCATTTTATGTGTGTGATCACATTTAATGCTCGCAGTAGTTCTGTGGGAATGGAATTGCTATAACTGCCAGTGTCATAAATGAGACGCACAACAAAGCAGGGCTCTCCTTCCGGCTGTTATCTCCCCTGCACAGTGTTGACGCTGCTTTGACTCAGTGCACCTGAGGCTGAAGGGTCCTGGTGCAGTGCTGCTCAAAACACTGGGAATGGGTGGGACTAAAACAACTAGAAAGGTCCCACACCCCAGTCCTCCTCCGCCTGGGGACTGTTTCTCCCTGGAAGCTCTGCGGCTTTGCCTTCAGTCTGATCACTGCCAACCACAAGGGCCCCCTGAATACTTAGGACACAGCTAGTCCAAGGAAATGTTCTGTGAGTAGACAGGACCCACTGGGTTATAAAAAGAGAATGCAAAGGGTACAGTTAGTAATTTTTATATTGATGGTATGCTGAAAAGATAACAGTTTACATATGTTGAGTTGAAGAAAATATACTATTTTAATGGTTTATTGAACTATAACATACTCATTTAAAGTATACATTTCAATGGCTTTTAGTATATTACAGTTCTGTGCACCTATTACTACAATTTTAAAATATTTTCATTACCTTAACAAGAAACCCTGAACCCCTAAGCTATCACTTTCCATTTGCCTTACCTTCCTTATTTCTTCCTGTAGGCAACCTCCAATCTATGTTTGTCGCCTCAATTTGCCTACTCTGGGAATTTCATATAAATGGAATCATAAAATATATGATGTTTTGTTACTGGCTCCTTTCACGTAGCATAATATTTTCAAGGTTCATTGTGTAACATGTAACAGTGCTTCTTTTCTTTATATCACATTATATTTACCCATTTGTCAGTTGGGTTTTGAGATTATTTCTACATTTTTTTTTCAGTACTAGGAATTGAACCCAGGGGTGTTCTCACACCGAGCTGTATCTCCAGCCCTGTTTCAAAATTTTATTTTGAAACAGGGTTCCACTAAGTTTCCCAGGCTGTATCCCTGACTCAGTGCCCCAAATAGCTGGGATTACAGAGGTGCCTGAACCATCCAGCTTGTTTCCATTGATGAATAATGTTGCTATGCACTTTTAGTGTGTAGGTGTTTGTGTGGACGTATGTATGCAAGTCTCTTGGGGTAGACTTAGGAGTGGAACTCCTGGGTCACGGGGTAACTCTATGACTGTTTGAGGAACTGCCAGATCATTTTCCATAGCAACTGCACCATACCGTGGTACTGCCGGCCATGAATGAAGCTTCAGTTTCTTCACTTCCTCCACAATGCTTCTCATCTGTCTACCTGATGACAGCTGCCTAGTGGTGAGAAGTGGTGTCTCGCTATGGTTTCAATTTGCAATTTTTAAATAGCTAATGATCTTTGGTCATCTGTTAATGTATTGTGGACACTGGCATATTTTCAGAGATCTATTCAGATTCTTTGCCTATTTTTAAATTTAATTATTTGCTCCTTTATTATTGAGTTGTAATAGTTCTTCATCTATGCTAAATACAAGTGTTTTGTCAGATATTATAATTGCACATTTTTTCCCATTCTGTGAGTTGTCACTTCTTTTTAAAAATTTTTTTTATTTTGAAGGTAGTAAAATACAGCAGAACAAAACAGAACAAAGCCAATTGAGACAGTGTAGTGAAATTGGTACAGAACTTCACAGCGGGTTACCAGGATAACAATAATAGGTACAATAGTATATCTCCTTTTCTTCACAATAGTTGTTCTTTCAATCAGGTACAGCAAAATCGAAGGAAATACTGAACTTATGAAAACAGAGTATTGAATAGAGCAATACCATTAATCAGAATGGAGCGAAACAGTGATAAAAATATTTGCCTTCAAAGAGATGGTAGAAAGAAATCCCCATTATTTGCTATATTGCATACATTCATCCTTTCAAGAGATACTCAGATCTCTGGCTCCCACTTGCTAACAGGAGAGTGGGGAGGATATGATGTTTGATTCTTATGCCACGCGCCAGTAGGTTCACAGCTGCTTACCAGAGCGGCTAGTTGGTTGCTTGTTTTCCCAGAGCCCCAAGTTCCAACATGGCGCAGATATCAGGAAATGCTGATGGTTCTCGCCCTGGGGCAGCCACGGCTTGCCAGGCCACAGCCGCTTACCAGAGTGGCGAGCTGGCTGCTTCAAGTTGTCACTTCTTGAAGTATCCCTGGAGGCACATTTTCAGTTTAAATGGATATAGAGTCCACTTTATCATTATTTTTTTCTTTTGTTACTTTTGTGCTTTTGGTGTTATTGCTAAGAAACCATCACCTAGTCCAAGGTCATGAAGAATTTTATAATTTTAGCTTTTGTATTTAGGCTTTTGGTCCCTTTCGAGTAGACTTTTGTACACAGTGTGAGGCAAGTGATCTAACTTCATTGTTTGATGTATGGCTAGTTAGTTGTCTCAGCATCATTTGTTGAAAACATGCTTTGTCCTCTATTGACTTATCTTGATACCCTTGTAGAAAATCAATTTATCATAAATGTGAGTGTTTATTTCTGGGATCTCATTCTATCATATTTAATTATTAACTATCTTTATGCTAGTATCACACTGCCTTGATTACTGTAGCTTTGCAGTAAGTTCTGAGATCAGGAAATGTGGGTCCTTCAACTTTATTCTTTTTCTATGTTTTGGCTATTCTGGGTTCCTTTGGCTTCCATGTGAAGTTTATTATTTATTTATTTGGTACCAGGATCAAACTCATAACATGATTGTCAGGTTGGCACTGTGCTACTGAGCTATATCCCCAACCCTGAAGTTTAGCTAGGTTTGTCAATTTAAAAAGATTTTCAGCTAAGGCTGGGCATGGCAGTGTACACTTGTGATCTCAGCACTCGAGAGGCTGAGGCAGGAGGATTGGTACAAGTTTGAGGCCAGCCTAGGCTACAAAGTGAGTTCAAGGCCAGCCTGAACTGCACAGTGAGACCCTGTCTCAAACACACACACACACACACACATACACACACACACAATAAATAAAGAAAAAAGAAAAAAAGAGCAGCTGGAGTTTTTTTTTTTTTTTTGTCTTTTTGAGACAGGGTCTCTCCATGCAGTTCGGGCTGCCTTGAGCTCACTTTGCAGCCCAGGCTGGTCTCAAACTCACAACCATCCTCCTGCCTCAGCCTCTCAAGCGCTGGGATTACAGACGTGAGCCACCACACCCGGTGGACAGCTGGAGTTTTTAATAAAACTAGGTTGAATCTATACATCAGTTTAGTATTACTATTTTAACAATACTTAGTTTTCCAACTCATAAGCACATTATATTTTCATTTATTTTGGCCTCTTTTAGTTTCTTTCAACAATGTCTCATCATCTTCAGAGTATTAGTTTTGCACTTCTTTTACTCAATTTATTCCTGAACATTTTGCTCTTTTTAGTTGCTTTCTTAATTTTATTTTGTTTAGAACAAATTAAAAGTAATTTTCTCAGTTTTTTTTTTAATTTTCAAACTGTGATTACTAGAATATCTAAAATTGTGGTTCACATTATATTTTCTAATGGATTGCATTGCTCTAGCATAAAGAGGCTGAGATTCAACAAAACTAAGGAACACAGAACATGGAATGCATGAAAGAGACTCATGATGTTACATTTGTGAGACCTGGTTTAGAACTTTTTCCCTCATGGAAATCACAGATCTTAAGGAATTTCTGATCTTACTCAGAGAAAACACATGTAGCCATTTGTTCCTGTTGTACCGGGAGGGGATTTAATCAGACCTAACTTACAGGGTCTTCTGTGATTTCTCCGCCCTCAGGTCCATAAAGGTAGCATAAGTGACCTTTCTTGAGCCCAGGCATGACAAATAGGGAAAGGGCAGGAACACAGTTCACGAGGACTATCTCACGCTATGCGACAGCCAGGAAGAGGAGTGGCAGAGTATTGTCTTTGTCTTTGTCTGAAGTTTTCAGTTCATGCCTCACCTCTGCTGTTTCCAGCTGTCTCCTCTTCAGGAAACTCTTCCCAGTCTCCCGGGACTGGTAGAAGTGTTCCTTTCTGTGGGTGCTACGGTGGTTTTGGTAACATTTCCTAGGCAGAATTGGTACTACTGTTTATTTTCTTCCTTCCCTGTGGAATAGACTAAAAGCTTCTAAGAGTGGAGACAATTTCTCATTAATCACTGAACCTCCTACTGAAGTGACTGGAATGATAAATGTTGAGTGAAGGAATAAATGAATATGACGCTCTCTTTAGGAGAGAATAATTTTACAGCATTAAATATATATATATATATATATATATATATATATATATATATATTTTAAAATTTAGGTGTCTTATCATTGTGTGTTGGTTTAGTGGAAACAATATTGTTTCTTGTCTTGACTTGAGTTCCAGTTCTGGCTTTGCTATGTGCTTACAAATTGTCTGACCATGGATAAGCTATTGTCCTTCTTAGGATGTGATTCTTCATCTGTAAGGCAAGAAGTTGGAAGTATTGAGCTTCAGGTTTCCTTGCAGCCTAATATTCTGTGAGAATTTGAAAGCAGGGCAAGCATACGTTTCAAATGTAGGCTGTCTTTCAGATAAGCAATTCAGCTGAGGTCCCCAAGATTTTGCAGAGGCCTCTGCCTCCTCTCCCTCTTCCATCTCTTAGAAAATATTAATAGCTAAGGGCCTCGCTGAGTGTGGTTTTTAATAGAATTCAATTTCAGTCCATTTACTGCGGGTCTTTGCATGCTGACTCGGTAATTTGAACTCTGCCTGATGGACTGAATGCATTTTCCCTGACTCCTCTGCCCACTCTAGTTGGGTGAAGGACCTGGGAACAGGGAGTGGGACATTTTAATCAATGCAGCTGCAGATCCATGATTCGACCTCACAACCAGTTTTGTCTTTCCTGCCCTGAGGCATGTAATGAGGATACCAACCGCACTGGCACTCTCAAGATAGAGGGCAGTGACCGCTCTTCCCCGACAGCTGCCTCACCTTGCAGCCCGGAGACTGGTAGAAGTGTTTCTTTCTGTGAGTGCTACGGTGGTTTTGGTAACATTTCCTAGGCAGAATTGGTACTACATGTTTATTTTCTTTCTTCCCTGTGGAATAGACTATAAGCTATAGTTAGAGCTCTTTGGCTATAACTAGAGGACAACTGGTTCTGGGAGCCATTGGAATTATTCCCGTCGATTGCTATTGTCATTGCTCTGCCTAGGAAAGGCTTAGGTGTGGTGTGGGGCTTCCTCCATTACTTCTGGATGGGAACCCTCATCTGTAAGGCAAGAGAGTGGAACTATTGAGAACTTGTCCTGTTTTACCTGAGTGTAACCCAACAGTTTGTTGGGAGGCTGATTCCATGTAGAGTACAAGCTGTGGGACTGTTGAAGGCAAATGTATAGGTAATAACAGCCATGCTGTATATGGGAAAATTGAGGCTAAGGAGGGAGGGGAAAGGAAATGAATGTTGACTCTGTGCTTCTTTAGCAGCAAGCACTGAGCCGCGGTAGTCATTTGATTCCCTCAGTATCCTTTACAGAGATATAACATCATCACTGTATATAGTTTAGGAACAGGAGGGTGAATACAGCAACTGCCCCAGGGTCACACAGCTCCCAGATGCTAAAGCTGGTATTCAAAGGAGGCCTCATCTGTCTTCTCCCATTGTCATGTTGTTTGAAATGGTGTGATAGGTGCTCTGAAGTGGATTTGCTGATCCACTCCAGCAGTGGTCTCTTAACATGCCACCCCAAACACCTCAGAATATTCTAAAAACTACAGTGTGCTGAGCATTACCCCCCCTCCCCGAGTCTGATTCACTGGGTCTGAGGCAGAGCCTGGGCTCATGTATTTTTAAAAAGCTCTTCCAAGTGATTATGATGCTTCAGAAAGCACAAGCTGGAACACATGGCTTTTCTGATGACTTCATTTCTCAGAAGCACAGATCTGGTCTGGCTCTGCATTTGCCACAAGTAACATTTGCCACCAAATCCATTATTCATGGGTTCCAGGTTCAATGCTTAACAGCTTTTCAGCATCTAGAATGTGCCAGGTATTGTGCTAGACATTCTGGCTGCAAAGATGAATAAACCATGCTGTTGCCTTGAGGGACATCCAGGTAGTGGGAGAGATGAATGTGACAAGGTAATTCCAAATAGCTGCAGCAGAGCTGGCCTTGTGTTGCTGTGGGGGCCACAGACCAAGGCTTCGCAGCAGTGATCCCAGGTCAAGACCTATAGGAGCTAGCAGGCAAAGAGAGGGTGGAAGGGATAGGAATAAACAGTGAGACAGAGGAACCAGCATAGAAGGTCCCAGAGGCCCAGCACAATGGTTCAGGGCTGTGTGACAGTGGAATGGAGGTACTTTGGGAAATGGACAGAAGGTGAGCCTAGGAAAGTGAGATAGAGAAAATACACAGAAGACTAAGTGTTGTGTCAAGGGGTTCAAACTTTATCCAAATGTGATGAGAGGCATGAAACAATTTTACGCTGTGGAGTGGCACAATTAGATCATGTTTTAGAAGGGTCACGGTGACAGACACGGCAAGATAAACTGGAGGCAGGAGAAGCCAGCAACGGAGGAACAAATTAATTGCAGAATTATGAATTTATGTATGTCAGAAAGCACCATAAACAAAATTTGAAAGCAAAGCCCTTGGAAAGCATATCAGCAGCATTTTGTGATAAAAATAATATTCTTAAAATTACAAATTGGTAATAAAGATAAACATACCAATATCAAATAAATAGAAAATTCATAAGAAAATAAATACAAATGGTCCAAAAGCATATGAAAATGTTATTCACTAATAAAGAACATTAATGTAGCATGTTGAATTGACATCAACACATATTTTGCCTATCAAAGATTTGATTAAATGATAATACCCAGTGTTAGGGTGCAGGGGACAGTACACTCTGGAAGCTGCAAATAGGATACTGTTTTGGTATAAATTTTTTGGGAGTCAGTTGACAACATGTATAAAAATTCTTAAAAATAGCCAGGTAATTTCCTTCTTGGATTATATCCTAAGGGAACAGTCACTGATTGTGCAAAAATTTAGCTACCAACTATGTCAGTTGCAACATTATTTACAATAAATTGGGAACAAATGAAATAATCACTATTGGGAATTAATTGCATGATGAGGGTCAATCCATATAATGAAGTTGGTTTTGGGTAAGTCTGAAAGACCAGCAGAAAATGTTCATGACATAGTAAATAACAGAAAGAGCAAAAAAAATTGTCCAATATACTACCATTTTTGAATTATAAAAGAATATGTGCTTGAAAATGTGTATCTGTGGAAGAATGTACAAAAAATTAGAGGGAAATGATGTTAGCAGACAAGGCAGGAAGTCACTTTATAGTTTTTTTTGTGTATTTATATCTGTGTGTTATATATCCTAAAATACATATATTTTGAAAAGTAAGTTACTATATAGTACACTGTGATTTGTTTTTGCTTGTTTTCATTTAAAAAAATAAAAAATAAAAACCTCCGTGCCGGGCATGGTGGTGCACTCCTGTAATCCCAGCACTTGAGAGGCTGAGGCAGGAAGATGGCTGAGTCCAAGCCAGCCCTGGCTACAGAGTGAGTTTGAGGCCAGTCAGGACTACATGGCAATGACTTGTCTCAAAAAACAAAACAAAACAAAACAAAATGCCCAAAAAACAAAACAAAATGAAAAAACACAAAAAACCCTACTGTGTACATGTGTACACATTTTTACCAAAAAGAACTAAAAAAACCCTACTGTGTACATGTGTACACACTTTTGCCAAAAAGGATAAAAATGTTCTGTCTTGGGTAGAGGATTAAGAATTGAATTTTGTCATTTGTTCTCCTAAATTTCCTACAATACACACATGAAACTTTCATACTTAAGCAAAAGGTATAATTTTTTTCTCCAAAGAATCTACACACAAAAGTCCAGGCAGAAGATGATGACACAAGTCAGATTCATGAGTAGTGCTCGGTCTGTATGTGATAGTCAATAGTGATATCTGAGAAGCATGCAATAAAATCACTGTCTCTGCTTTTAGGAGGGGCAGTGAGAAGGAAGCTGTACAGGTTGTAAAGTGAACAAACTTGATTTTGCTTAACAGCTCTCTGAAGTCTGTCTTGGACAACTGCACAGAGAATTCAGCCTTACCACTCTTAATATTAACCAGTGTACCATGCAACTTTGAGGGGTGGATCATTCAAGTTTGGGTCACAGTGACTACAGTACTATATTAAGCATGTGTATCTAAGTGACCAGACAGGCCAGTGGGCATGTATACTTGTTCTATGAGAGAGGGTGTCCTCACCTAGTTCTGATTTCTAGGCTTTCTCCTTGGGATGGAGACACTCTCATCTCCCATCTGTCCAGATCCACCTCAACTTAGCCTGTTTAAGCCTTGCCTCCATGTTGGGACTAATCACTCAGAATCCTTCCTGATGCATGAAGAGAGCCCTCTCTTTTTGAGCTGCTTCTGCAGGCCACCTCTGAGCTCATCTTCATTCTTCAGATGTTAACAAACAGTTTTACAACTTCCTAGTCTGGAGGCTTGGGCGACAGGGAGTTTTTTATATATGCCTATGCTAGGCCTGAGAGTAGTTTTGAATTGGGATTATGGGATGCCATTATAGAGGAAAAGAGCAGAGAGAAAGATATGATGGAGGTAGGGAAACAGGAGCAGAGAATGTGGCAACTGGAGTGGCTTCATCATGTTCCTCTTCTCCAGGGTAAGAACTAGAAGTTGTAACTGGGAACTCCTGGATGTTTGTAGAACCTTCTGGCAGCGCCACTGAAACCCTTTGGGAAGCTAAGTGAATATTACCTGTGATGCCAGCTTGCGGTGGCAGAGCTTCCACTTAGACAAATATCTCATATTCAGCTCTGTGTTTCTTTTTAAATCCATATCTATAACTGTTATTCTCTCCCAGTGCTGGGGGTGGGGTGCAGCAAGAGATGGTAGACAGGTTGTTCAGATATACGCTGACCTCATTAGCAAGCAGAATGGACAAAACACAGACATCCCTGTGGGGTCTCAGGTGCCTTTTCCTAGCCTGCCATCATTCTGGCCACTAGGGTTTCTGATCTCTGGTCTTTTTCTGCCTTGAGTAAATACCAAGAGAAGGCCTGTGTGCCATAGTGAATAGTTTTCAATTATACGTATATTGTACTGATTTCAGTCACAACTGCTCAACATAATACATATGGGGTGGCAACTAATTGTAGGATGGTTACTAGCTAGAGCTCTGGAGTCAGACTTAGCTAGTTCAAATCCTTGCTTTGTCCTTCAAGGCCACGCAACCTTGGGATAGTTAATTTTTCAGGTTTCCAGTTTTCTTATCTGTCACATGGAAATAGAATCTCACAGAGTAAGTACGTGAAAAAAAAAAAAGGAGATTGTCCATGTAAATATCTGAAGATAGTGCATTTAATAAATCCTAACTATTAACATTATTGCATCTGTATATATTTTGACTTTATACATTGTGTCACTAATCACACAAAAAAATACATGAAAGTACTTTGAAAATGTTTAAGCATCGTATAAGTTAAAGATGGCATTGGTAACAATCTCATATGCATTTCCATCTTCGGGGAGACTAGGATGACATCCTGTGTCACCCAGCATATTGCACTACAGTGGGTGAACAGTAAGCCCTCAGCAACTATCTCTCATTTGACAGAAACAACAAGGCATAGCACAAGAGCATAGATATCTGGAGACCAGGCTGGGATAAAATTAGTGTAAGGCAGGAGAGTCAGTCTGCAGTCATAATTTATTCATTCAACAAATATTTGTTGAACACATTCTGTGTGCTAGATATTGAATTCAGTTAATTTCATCAGAAAGAGGCTGTACAAGTTCCCACAAAGCCAAGGCCCAGGGCTGTCTCCACACTCCCAGCCCACACTTTAAAAGCACAAAGGCTGTAGCCGGCATTGTGTACAGCACCAGACAAATGGCCAGTGGCTGCGGGGGAAGACCCATGCTTCCTGACTGTAAGCAGCTCTGACTGCAGCTCGGGGCAGAAGTGAAAGTGCAGGAGTGGGCAGCTTTCAACAGAAATGACAGAACTTCTGCCCTTGAACTGATTTTTATTTACACTCATTTACTCCATAGTCCAATCCCCCAGCTTACACAAAGCCCTTTTCCTTGGGCGTTATCAACCTGTAGGTCTGCCTTGCCCTCCTTGGCCCATTTCGCCCTGCCCTTCTGCTGTCACAGCTGCCTACTGTCTGGGAGTTGGTATGTGTGGTCACCAAAGGGCTTCGGGAGTGGGCTATTATGGCATGTGAATCCTGGCAGAGACTCGGATCCCTAAGAGGGCAAGAAGAAAGCACAAGCCAAGACAACAAGTGAGGCAGAGTGGCAGGGGCCAAGGTCCTAGAGGGAGTGAGGATGTGCTAATGTATAAATTCAGTCTGTGTTTCCCTAACCAGTGCTTCTGGCGTTTGTGTCATCCCTGGCTTTGTTATAATTGCCTTGAGATGCCATGGTCCGTCAGAAAGATTTGGAAGGTCCAGACTGCATGTGCCATATCTGCTGTCTTAGGGGTGATACAACTGCCAGGCACTGCCCTGGCCAAAGTCAAAGCCACAGCGGCATCCCCAGCTCGTGAGAATCCTCGCCAACTGTTCCAGCAGAAGCTAGGCCCCTTCCGTCACTGACCTGCTAGAGAGCAAGATGGCTCCCTGTCTGGGTGCCTCACAGATTCCAAATGTGCTTTTCATCTTCTTTTCACATTAGGAGTAGACAAAGAGTTGGGGTGTGATGGTAGGAAGAAGAGGGAGCTGGAAGAAGTTGGGGGAAAGTGACAGAACTGGGCAGGCTGTTGTCCAGGGGTGCCTGAAAGTTCCTGGTCAGGATGGGTGCGGCTCTGGAGAGGCTTCCTAGTTACATGGCTTCCTTCTCTCTCTGGGAACATCTGCTCAGCTTCATCTCCGTCAGCTGTATATACCGAATCACATTGGTGTCTGTGAGGAGAGAAATACACCTTAGGAACACCCAATGAGGGCAATACATGCAAATACCCAGATTGGGACCAAAGCTGGGTCTGCAGCTCAGGCACAAGCCAGACAGATCATCATTCTGCCTCCATCCCTTCTGCCTTCCCACAGTGATGGCTGGAAAAGCAGCCAGATATTGGGGCCTATTACGTCACTCCCCTCAGAAAATGTGAATAGGTCACTGTGACCCAAGGGACAGACAGACAAGGGGGGATTTGTCCCCTATTTCTCTGCAGCAACAACCCCAGAGGTTCCCACTTCTGTACAGTTAGTGGAGACTCTGACTGGAAATTAGCCTCAGGCAAATTACCAACTTCTCTGATCCTCAGGTCTCATCCACAGGGAGCACCCTGCACTTTTGAATGCCTACTTTGTGTCAGATGGCAACCTCCATTATCTCATGTAATCTTTCCTGCCAGGCATGCATCGTCATCCTCACTGTGACCAAAGGGAAGGGAAGATGGGTCCTGGAGAGATTCAGTGAGATACCTGCAGAGAGTCACAGGAAGTGGTGTGTCTCTCTCTCTAGCCTGTCTCTCCTAGGGATTGTAATACCCTCCTCATAAGGCTGTTGTAAGACAAAAATAGAGAAGCCTAAAAGTGCTTACTACAATGATCAATAAATATTAGGTGTATATAAGTTTCTTAGTTTGAAGAGTTTAAAATGTCATTGCTTCATTGTCCTATTTTTGTCTTTATGTGTAAAGTCAATCACCTTTACACAAGTGGGGCATTTCTTCCCAGTTCTGGTCCTTAAACTAGCAAGACATGACATGAACAGGACATGAGCAGGGCATGACATGGAATAGTTGCTTAGCTCTATACACACAAAAGCAGAAGAGTTATAGGGAAACCCAGCACAGTATATCTGCTTCTAGAAGTAGAAATTAATACTGTATAATGCTCAAAGTACCAGACAGCGCATCTGGAATAGCACTGAGATATGGGTGCTCAAGAAAATTCTGTTGAATGAGTCCAATTCTTAGTCCTCAAGTTGCTTACAATATAGTTAATATAGTTGATGGGACACAATTCATATATAGGAAAAAACTAACAAAAATAGATTTTTTTTAAATAGACAAAGAAAAATTATACATTTGGACATTTGCACATTGACTCTAACGTTCTTAAAGACTCCACAGAAGAAGGATTGCATTAAAAAAAAATCAGCCAGCTGGTTGTGGTGCACTATGGGAGACTGAGACAAGAAGCTCACAAGTTTGAGCCCAGCCTGGGCAACTTAGCAAGAACCTTATCTCAAATTTATAATTGTAAAAAGGGTTGGGATGTAGCTCAGTGCAAAGGCCCTGGGTTTAGTTCTCAGTACCACAAAAACAAGCAAACAAACAAACAAATCAACCAG
Organism: Hydrochoerus hydrochaeris; assembly: GCA_004027455.1. Classification (NCBI taxonomy): domain Eukaryota; kingdom Metazoa; phylum Chordata; class Mammalia; order Rodentia; family Hydrochaeridae; genus Hydrochoerus; species Hydrochoerus hydrochaeris. The sequence continues at coordinate 617,713 of PVLA01000060.1, forward strand.
CTGGACGACAACAATGGCAGCATCAAGTGGAGATCATTGCATGTTACCTCCTCAGAGAAGCTCTTTCTGACTACCTTGTCTAAGATAGCACTCTTTTTATTCTGCTCTGCTTTCTTCATAGCATCTACCACTACTGAATAAATAATACATCATCTCTCTGTCCAGCTGTACACAGTCTGTTTTCCTCCATTATAATGGCTGTTCCTTGAAGGTGGCAAATTTCTTTTGTTAATAGTCCCTGGCCCATGGTACCTCTCAATAAATATATGTGGGATGAGTGAGTGGATGAGCTAAGGTACATGAACTAAATGAATGGAGTAGTAACGCTACTCTGAGAAGTGTAGGAGTCAGAGCGCACACCCTGAAAGAGGCTGGGCTTTGCATCAAAACTGTCTGTATTCTGTCCTGGCAACCACATGTGGCCTCCTCATGGGTAGGGACTGTGTCTTGTTATCTATATCCCTGGTGCCTGGCACAAATTTTGATAAATAGTAAAACTTCTGTATATATTTACTGAATAAGTGAAGAGAGGTAGATTCTAAGTTGGAACCAGCAAGATTCTATGGGCTGCACGCAGAGAAGGAGAGGTCATGCTCTCTAGAACCCAGACCCCATATAAATGCATGGATGGTGTGATCTCCTCACGCCAGGTCCTAGCATACATCTGATTCCTAGTTTGGCATCTCTGCCCCTACCTGGCTCTGCCAGCCATGGAAGTTCTTGGCTGCAGTGAGAAGGCCCAGGAGCTGCCAGACAGCGCTGATAATAAGGAAGCAGCAATGGCTGCCTTACCTGTTGGTTGTCGGGTCCTTGCTTCTTTCAGGTAGTAGAGTGCTTTTTCATAGTCCCCAAGGTGGTAGAAGGCCACACCAGACCGATAAAGGGCCTTGAAGTTCTCCCCTTCCTTTTTCAGGACTTTGAGGCAATACTCCTTAACTCGTTCATAGTTCACTAGCTCAGCTTGGAGCAGACAGGCTGTGGAGGAAGGGAGAAGAGAGGGAAAAGGTCATCAAGGCAACAGTTGCAGGTCCTAAATGTCTCTCTTTAGTTCCTTCTTCCCAAAGCAAATTTGGCAATATTGGGGCTTCTCCTTGGAGTTTCTGCCATGCAATGTACCATCTAATAACCCTGGGTTCAGGACCAGTTTTATTACTAACAAGCTATGTGACCCTCAGCAAGTTACTTAGCTGTGTGTTATGGGTCAAATTATGTATCCCCCAAAAGATGTGTAGAAGTCCTCCTCATCCCTAGTACCTGAGAGTGTGACCTCATTTGGACCAGAGGAAATAATAATAATAATAAAACAGCAAAAGCAGTCATGGGGAATATTTGTTGAATACTTACCTCATCTGCAATGCTTCTCTCATCATTTTACATCCTCAAAATAGTGTGATACAGATACTACTATTATTTCCATTTTATAGGTAAGAAAACTGAGGCTCAGAGAGCTGAAGAAATTTTCTAATAGTACACAGTGGGAAAGAGCCAAGGGTGAGATTTAAACCCAAATGAACAAACATTGAAAAGACTGCTGCTTCCCACTAAGACTTGGCTGAGTGAGAAGGTCTTTTCCCTCAGATTGGAAGAAGTGTCTTCAGGATGAAGGCATGTTACTCATTTTAGTCTTAAGAGGTACAACTTCGGCTGTTTTGATCCCTTAAACAGCTTTCTCAATCATCGGAATCACCAAACTTCTCTTTAAGAGACCGGATCTTTCATTGCATGTTTTGAACAAATGAACAAACTCTTTAACAGATGGAGGAGACGGTGAACCACACAGATTCTCAAATGGAAGCGATGAAAATCAGAAAGTGAAAGAGAACTACCAGCTCAAATCTAGAAACTGATCTGTAGGGCATCACTGGTTACAGGGCAAAAAGCAACAGGACAGAGGGCTGCTCACCCCCAGGGTCACTGCTGTCCTCCAGGAATTGCAATCCGCGGCTGCATGAGGGGCTCCTTCCCCATGAGCAGACACCTCAGCTCCACTCTCCGTCCTACCCTCCTCCCAAGTCCATGCAGTGTGCTCTGCAGATGGAGAAGGGTTGGGTGAAAAAGTCCCTGGACATAAACACCACTGACTGCTGGTAGGTTCTAATATCTGCTCCCAGATTTAAAGGATTTCCTGCAGGTAGCTTCCCTGTACTTGATCTGCCGTTCTCTCTGACAGGCCTAGCTGCTATTTCCAGTCCAGTCCTGCATTGTCAGACACATACTTCTGCTTGCTGACCTGGGCAGTCTAAGAATCAGACCTTGGTTTCATTTAAAAATAGCTTTTGAATGTCTAAAATAGCAGGGAAAGGAAGCAAAGAGAGCTGTAAATGGGAAAGTCTCCTTCCTTCCCTAGCCCCCAAAGCATGTAAGGAAATAGATCCATTTCTGGGACTCATTTGGTAACATGTTTCTAACTCCCTGTAGGCACTATTGTGGAATCTGGGATGCCTGACAGCAACCAGGGCTGGGACGTGTTGGGAGGCTGGTTGCAGGGTAGAGGACTAGGGAGACCAAGACACAGACTGCCATCCAGGGAAAGGCTGACCTTGAGGGTGGAATGCAAGAGGTGGAATCCAGAGAAGAAGCTAGGGTGTAAGCTTCCTGTGTGGAGATGGAGGACAGCCTGGGGGCTTCCCCTGGCCCCCCCTGAAGATGATTTGTCAGTCTCTCTCTGCCTTGGGTGTAGAGCTATCCGTACACATGTCAAGCCCAGGGTAGGTAAAATGGGATGTTTGGAATCACATTTGAGAGTTGAAGGACTTAGGAGGAAAGGTTGACTAACTGCTTCTTAATAATTCCTCTGTCCTCGTGATCATTAACCAGGGCATGGGGTTGTGGTGGACACTTACACTAAGTATACTGCCCCGTGGTGTGTTCTCTTCAGTTATTAATACTTTATGCAATGTCCGTACTGGAACTCAGTAATCCCCACAACTCCATAAAACATATTTGATTTTTATACTTTGTTCATAGATGAAGAAACTGAGTTCTAAAGAAATTAGGTAACTTGCTAAAAGTCATCCAAGTAGAAGGGGATGGAATTAGGATCAACTCATTTGTGTCAGGCTCCCAAGACTTCACTTCTCCCATTGAGGGGGTCCATGGCCTGCACTTGAGACTCATGGAAACCCTCATAATCCCTGGGGAGAAACATGCATCATCTGTGCAAACCAATACCCTCTGTATCCCAAGCAAATGGTAAAATGTGACACAGACCAGCTGACACTCTGCTCCGTCGTCTGGCCTGGAAGACTAGAGGGGAGCTACAGGCTCTCAAATATTCACAAGTGGGCCAAGTGCTGTGAAGAAGGGCTGAATGGCAGCACTGCAGGGAGGGAAAGGACCTAGTCAAACACCAGGGGAAGCCTCCTTGGAAGAAATGATTTTTAGACTGAGATCTAAAGATTGAGTGCTTTTCCACCTCAGCACTATTTTGGGTTGGATGATTTTCATGTTTTGGGAGGATCTCTTGGGTACTGTAGGACAGTGGTAGTGTCCTTGGTCTCTTCTCACTAGATGCCAGTTGTAACAACCCAAAAAAAAAAAAAAAGTCTCTGAACATTGCTAAGTGTCACACGGGGAGGTAAAAATCACCCGTTTGAAAACCACCGGTCTAGGTGAAATGGAGATAAGGTCTTCTGGACAGAGGAGACAGTACAGGTAAGAGTCAGAGCTAGAAGAATTTGAGCCATGACTATCTGAGAAGCCATCCAGGCTGCATCAGAGTGACAGGGGCACGGGTAAGAGAAAATAAAGCTGGAAAAGCTGGAAATCCAGTCACCCAACTCCTTCCTGTCCATGTTGAAGGTCTGGGACTTTATTCCAAGGCAAGTGTGGACTTGACTGATGGAATGATAGTAACAGGGGTAACGGGAAACAAGCAGGAGAAATGAACAGTCTCAAGGGGCAGCTGGAGTCAGCAGTGACCAGCATTGGAGAAGCTTTTCCTAGTGCCATTCACATTCATGAAGTTAGACTTTATCCAGCTCTTGCTTGTGATTTTGAATTTATTGAGGATGGAGAAACTCTCTTCATATTGCTGCAGTCTGGCCTCTAACTGAATTAAGCTTTATAGTAGTCTCTATACCCTGTGATATGGCCTGAATCAATGTTTCAAAACCTTTTTGTGGTACTGGGGACTGAACCCAGGGGTGCTCTAACACTGAGCCTCATTCTCAGCCCTTTGTTTTTGCTTTTTGTTGTTGTCTTTGTTCTGAGGCAGGCTCTTTCTAAAATGCTTATGCTTGTCTTGAATTTGCCACCTTCCTGCCTCAGCCTTCTGAGTATCTGGGATTACAGATGCATACCCTTGTGCACAACTTTGAAATATTTGCTACTTAATGGAAGAAAAATTATTTCACTGATTCTTCTTTTAAAGGAATTCTGTCTTCCTCATTAAGGTGAAGTATTTTCTGTTGGGCATGACAGTCAGAACTAGGAGGTCAAGAGGGCTTCTGTAAGATAATTCCTCTCCTGCTCTACAGAGTTTTGACTGGATTAGGTATCGATGTGGTTTTCCAAGGGAAGACTCTGGGGCAGGACCTTCCCTGGCAGCTGGTTGTGGCATGGGGAAGGCAGGTCTTGGACTAACTAGAGACAGAGCTTGTGGAACAGGAATATGAACTTGGCCTGGCCCCTGAAGCTCTGTGTGGACTCAAAGGACAGTCACTTAGCAACGAAAGAGGTGCAGGGTAGGAGACAGGTCTGTAGTGGACATGCGTTGATGAGCTTGGGCTCCCAGACAACCATTATCTAGGAAATACTATTAATGTTCTGGTCTCTGGGGCTTATAAAAACTCTGAATAAATTCTGTGCCCTGGAATCAGATAAGCTGCAAAGAATTAAGACCAGTTCTATTCATTCTTGGAAAAGATAAAGTTTTCTCTTTCTTTCTTTCTTTCTTTCTTTCTTTCTTTCTTTCTTTCTTTCTTTCTTTCTTTCCTTCCTTCCTTCCTTCCTTCCTTCCTTCCTTCCTTCCTTCCTTCCTTCTTTTCTTCTTTCTTTTTCCTTTATGAGACAAGTTCTCATTATGCAGTTCAGGCTGGCCTTGGGCTTACATTGTAGTTCAGGCTGGTGTTGAACTTGCAATGATCGTCCTGCCTCAGCCTCCCGAGTACTTGGATTGATAAAGCCTTTCTTAAACCTAAGGTGACAGTAGCAGTGGTGGCCAGTGCAACTTGTAGAAGATCAAGGTAAATTCACAGCTGTGGCTGTGAATGCTGAACCATCTGTCCCCTGTGGAGATTTCTCCTCCACTGCTTGCTAGGTTGGTTGGGGATGATTATGTGAAAAGAGGTAGCAGGCTTTCTTAGCTCCACAAAGGTACCAGTGGTCATAAAAAGTTAGGGAATCAGTGACTTAAAGAGCCCCACTCTACACTCATGCACATGGACAGAGAAAACTGTGAGTTGGATGCTCTCCAAAGCAACCACGCTAAATCTTTAGCTACAGCCTGTTGGGTTCTCCTCACTCTGGCACCTGCTTTGGTTTTGTTTTTCCTGGTGCACACAGGGCATAGTGACTGCCTGGGCAAAATGCCACCCACTGGCATGAGATGAAGGGAAATCAGATGAAAGGAAGAACAAGCTCGTGTAGCCATTGGCTGTCATCTTGTGGTTGATTCACTATTGTTTTCCCTTACCTCCTGAACGGAAGGGATACAGCGGCTGAAGTGAAGAAAGGAAAGAGCCAGTGGGACTGGGAGTGTGGAGAAGGAACCCACTCTACAAGGCTGCTTGCTGCGCTGTGTGGTCTTGTGTACTCCCAAAAAAGACTTGTTGGAGCCCTAAGGCTCAGTATCCCAGCATGTGACCTCAATAAGGGTCTGTGCTCAGGTAATCAATTTAGGAGGAGATCATTAGAATAGGCTATAATCCACGGAGAAAAGTTGGACATAGAGTCAGACATGCATAAGGAAAGACTACACAGAAACGAGAGTAGCTGAGGCTATCAGATGCTGGGCAGGAGGCGGGAACAGATTCCTCCTCACAGCTTGATTTTGGACTCCTAGTCTCTGGAATCCTGAGATAATAAATTTTTGTTACTTTATGCTACCCACAACTTTCCCAAGCTAAACTTTGTGCAAGTTTCTTACAGCAGCCCAAGGAAACCAATCCACCTTGCTGGTCCCTTCTTGGTGAGATGAGTCCACTCAAGGCCATTGTGTTACTGGGGAAAAATCTCCCCAAAGTTTACCAAATGATTTGAGTTGCTTTAAAATGTATGTCAAGGACCAGTGGCACTGTAGTAAAGTAGAAGGCACTCAGGATCTTGACAAGGGTAACATTCAGAATAATTACTGAAATAAACTAAAATCAAACCAGAAAGGCACAGGATATTGTGCCAGCTGTAGGGTAAGCTGGATCTGGAAATATAGTGTTAAACTGGAATCAGAGCTCTGCCATTTATTGCATATGGCCTTGGGCAAGTTATATATATAACCTCTCTAGGTTTTGGTCTTCTCATGTTCATGAAGCTATTAGCATCTGTTTTGTGGGAGCTGTTGTGATGATGTTCAGTGTATGTTATAAGCCTTCCACAGTGCTGGGACAAACACTGATTCTTAGAAATATTGGCATCTTAGGAAGCCACTTACCATCGCTTCTCAGCCTTTTGGCTAAGATCAAGTGTAGGAAGCCACTTACTGAACTTTGCATGCTCAGCAGTGTTTACATAAATCGGAGAAAATTTCCACCTGGAGTCCTCTACACAATGTATGACACATACACAAAGTTATAGCTCAATGTAAAGCAAATATTTGAGGATAGGTTAGATATAATCAATTTCACCTTTCCCTGAAAGTGCTGATTTTTCTTCCTGGCATACACAAACCCCTGCATTCACAAATGCCTCAATTTTCAGTTCTGAAAATGCCTCTCTTCTGATTTCTCAGTTTTGTTTCTTGGTGTAGAATGTATATAAACTTCCACTTGCTCCAAATGCTTCCCACATCTAGGCTTGATGTTTGGTTCTACCAACCAGTTTTTCTTCCAAAGGTGTATTTTCCATTATTGGGGTGGATAAATGTAAAGAACATTACAAAAACTGCTTTCAAGCCAGAAGGAAGGGCAGGGCTGGGCTGGGTTCTCTTCTTTCAAATTAGCCTGAATCAACCCCTACTCCTCATACCCCAAAACCTCAGACACTAGTGTACCCTGCCCTCTGCCTCTTCGCTAGCCATGCCCAGATTCCACGGTCAAATCTGTCTGAAAGACCTACGAATGAGGTGGGAATCTAAAATCTCTGGGCTCCCCTCAAGTTCACACAATTTAGGAAAGTTAGGAGCGCTAAAAGCCAGCTGTGGCAGGAAGCATGAATATGAATGGGGCCAATGCCTGACTCTCTAAAGCACCAGAGAGCCGATGAGAAGAGAGGGAAGTATTTTTAGCACGGAAGTTGCCAAGCCAGTTTAGGTGCCTCTGACTGAGCTGGTTGACTAAGGATAATCTTTCCAGCCCAGCAACTCACTGCATGTCCCTAGGTTAAAATACCTCACCTCTTAGGGTCTCCGTGTTGAAAATGGTAAAAATGAAGGTTATTATGATCACTACTTGCCGTTTTCTTCCAGGATTTCCAGGCAGCATGAAAAAATTCAGTGTTGCCAAAGTGTGAGCACCTCTAGTCACCTGTGGAAGCATCTTTAGCACGGAGATCCCCAGAGACAGTTTTGGAAGGGCTAAGCGAAGCCCCATAATCCACATTTTTGCTAGGTCTCCAATGGGCTGCTAGAGTGGGTGCTATTTTTTATATCTAGATGTCCTAAGTCTCACTTACCAAACTTTGTATGCTCAGCAGTGTGTACATAAATTGGAGAAAACTTCCACCTGGAGTCCTCTACACAATGTATGACACATATACAAAGTTATAGCATAACGTAAAGCAAATGTCAGGGAAGCAATTGGATTATGGGGGTGTGACACTCATCCATGGATGAGTCCATTAATGACTTAACAGCTAGATGTGATTTGAGATGTGAAGCCTGGTCATAGGAGGTGGGGCTAGCATTTGGCCTGGAAAGGTGTATCTCCCTCTCTCCTCCCTTGATCTCTGCTTGTCTCTGCCATACAATGAACTACTTTTCCTCTGCTCTGTTCCTCTGCCTGAAGCCTGCTTAACCTCTACAAACTGTGAGCCAGAATACACCTTTTCTCCTTTAGCTTGTGCGTGTCAAAATGATGAGGAATTAACTAAGAGAGCGGGTCTCCTCACTTATGTTTTGGATATGTGTTTCTTGAGAATTTTCCAGGTGATTAAACCATGAGCACCTAAGGACAACCATCGGGAGGTCCAAGATTACCCACGAACAGATGAGTTACTTACATAATCTGCTGTGGAGGACCACCTGGATGACTCTCCTTGAAAAAAGAGCGATTATCTCCATTTTGTCTAAACCTGGCCCTGTCTCCTTGTACTGATATGTACAGAGCTGGCTAGGTCATTTTCTTTTTTCCTTCAATTGACTTTAAGAAATTTAAATCAGTTTGGCTGAGGTGCTGATGTGTAGGCTTTGAAACAAGGCACCGGTGACTGTTTCCCCACCCCGTGATTCCCAAAATACATGTGTGAGACAGGCAGGATAGAGAGCCATGCTCCACGCTGTCGGCTGGGATTCAGCTTGGAGAAAGAGGCTATGACATCCCAGGGCATAAAGGATTACACATCAGAGCTGAAGTACTGACCACAAAACATTAAATACTACCTCAAACTGTGTTATGCAGATTACTCCTTCTGCACATCCTTCTCTCTGCATACTGCAGAGGTGATTTCAGACCAGTTACCTAGCCCAGCTCATGGTGCTCACATACTTCCCACCACTCTCACAGTCACTCATTCCTGAGCCACTCCCCAGATTGACAGTTAATAAACCCGGGTTTGGCCCTGGATTGAGGACTTCGTTTCGTGAACCACCATCTTGGCTGGACTTTGGACCCTCTTGGCTCCCCATAACTATAAACATGTCTTAGTATCTTTATTCTCACCATGGGTTGCACTGCAAGTTGTAGGTTGGAATTAACTTATTGGAATTCCAATAATTTTTCCATGGGGTTACAAATATAAACTTCCTGGACCTCAACAAGATCCAGGAAGGGCTCTCTATAAGCTGGGACATCTGTACATGTAGACAATTGTTCTCAGATGGTGTGTAGACCTGTAACATTTTGGATATTTCTCTTCTTAGTGATTTAATAATTTCTCACTGCAGAACAAGAGCCAAGGATACTGGGAAGGAGAGAAGGCCAAGGTGCTCCATGCTGAGCTCAGGAGAACCTAGCCCTGCACCAGGAGGCAGAGCCCAGAAGGGCAAGAAGAGTAAAAGCAGGATGCTGTAGGAAGCACAAATGGGCCAGACTCCCTCTGTTCTAAACACTACCTTCCGATATCAGCTTAGAAGAGGGAGGTTTTGGCATTTTGCACATGTTTCAGCCAGTGAAAACAGGCCCAAGGGAAGTTGAGTCACTTGCCACCAAGTTAATAAATGATAGAGCAAGGTCTTGAATCTAGGCATATGACATCAGAGACTCTGCTCTTGGTCACAACATGTCTGACTTTCCTAGGGTGCTCAACTGCCCCTGTAGCAATTTTTAATTCAGTTCTGACATTAGACATACTCGAGGCATTGGTTCTGCTTCTTGTGAGCCTTAAGTGTGAGAGTCTAATTAATGCCAAACTGTGCAGACTTTCCATGTAGATAACTTGTCATCTGGAAGTTTCCTGTGTAACCCTGCAGGACTTTTTACCCTACTTTCACAGCATTTATGGAGGAAAATAGAAAACAAACAAAATAGTGCAGTTTCCTCTGTTGCTGCTAGTTTTTTCATTTTCCTGTTAAGTTCTAAAACCAACATCTGCAATTCCATTGAAAATTTACTATTACCCTCATAGAGAACTGCCATAAATATTTCTGATCTCTTCTTGAAATAATCTCTGCCTTAGCTAATGCTTGCAAAACAAGTCCCCAAATCATTATTTTTTGCTTGAAATTTTTATTGAGATAATTGTCGATTCACATACAGTTGTAAGTAATCCCCATAAGATCTCCTATACCCTTTACTCAGGTTCCCTCCATGGTAATTGACCATGCTGACCCTGAATCAATCCACAGATACCATTTGGATTCCCCTAACTTTACTTGTGTGTGTGCATGTATTTAGTTATACACAGTTTTAGCACAAGTAGGTTCTTTTCTTTTGCTTCCAATGTCAAGTTACAGATTACAGAACAATGTCCCTGTAATAATCCCTCCCATTACCTAATGTAACTATATCTGCCTCTCTCTTGTCCTTCCACTTTCTCTTTAACCCTGAACAACGGCTAATCAGCCCTTCATTTCTAAAATGTTGTCATTTTAAAAAACATTATATAAATGTAAACTTACAGTATGAAGGGTTTTGGGATGCTTTTTACCATTCAGCATAATTCCCTTAAGGTACAAGTATTAACAGTTATTTCCTTTTTATTGCTAACTAGTATTCCATGGTATGTATGTACCACAGTTTGTCTCACCATTTACTTGTTGAAAGAGATTTAAGCTATTTCAAGTATTATGAATTATGAATAAATCACGAACTTATGAACAAATCTGATAGGAATAGTCATTGACAGCTTTTATTTCTATAGCATTAGTGCCCAAGATTACAACTTCTAACTCATAAAGGCAAACACTAAGTTTTTTGCCATTAATTATATAGTTTTAATATTTTGCAGACATTAATACTTTTCAAGACGTTTATATACTTGTCACTCTCTGCTGACAAGTATAGTCAGCCTTCTGTACCCATGGACACTCCACCTGTGAATTCAACCAATCACAGATCAAAAATATTCAGAAAAGAGGCCTCACAAGGAGGTGATTGCTCTGTGGAAACTAGTGCCATGGGCGGGCCACTGCCGGAGTGGGGACAGCCACACCCAGGCTTCTCTCAGTAAGTCAGCACCATTCGCAGACTGTGGAAGGAAAGAACCAGGCCTTACACGGTGGGGATCCCCACCTGGAAACCATATCATTTTGCTTGTTTTCTTGCATTGGGTTTTATTCTCTTTTGTTTGATTAGGTTAAATCTGATGGCATGAGCAGCTATTTAAAAGACAGCAAGACATATTATGGTAGCCATTTTAGATTTACTATTAGCTTATTTTGAAGTCCTTTATCACATTCATTGTTTGCTTTTATTGTTTCTGTTCTGTTCTGCTCCACTAAATTTTTACTGTCTGGAGGTATCTGCATCTACTTTGAAGATAACAAAAGGCATTGTGGTAACTTTCTGATTTTGTAAGGTTCTGAAGTCCCGTATCACTTATACTAGTTTATTTTGATTGGTTTTATTGTTCTATTTTCCTTGGTTTTATCCTTTTTAAAATAAAATTTTAAAAATTAAAAAAAATTTAAAACTGTTCAGGAAAAAGAATTACATCTACAGTGACCACGCACAGACTTTTCTCCTTGCCATTATTCCCTGACGAAACAGCTACTATTTTCAGGCCAATTTGAATTGGATTAGGTCTCCTAAGAAACCTAGAGATCATTTAAAATATAGGGAAAGATTGTACAGGTTATATGCAAATACTCCACCATTTTCTATAAAGGACTTGAGCACCCGGAGATGTTGGTATCTGCTGAGGGTGCTGGAACCAATTCCATGTGGCTATTGAGGGATGGCTGTACAACCATTTCAGTGATAGGAGAAAGAGAAGGCTGACTAGCCAGGTGAACTCCTGGAAGAGGACCTCCTACATTGGCAGTCTTTTAAGGGATATTAGAATCTGCTCTAGGAAGCTATAATGCCAAAGCCCAAGGTCAGCTGAGGTCAGCACCACCGATGAAGAGGGAAGGCGCCTACCAGTTATGGCAGCATACTTTACTTATCCCGCCCAGGGGCCCTAAATTTCACTCTTTATCCTGGTGTGATAAAAGGAGAAGACGGTAGTGAGAAAGGGGGGCTTTTGTTTGCTGGAATCTTCAATGGTACCTTTCTTTGGTTTGGAAATAGAATGCTGGAGAGGTCAAAGTTCTACCTTGTTCTCTTTTTGGACAATAAAGAATGCTTCTTCCATTTTGATCACCTCTCATGTCATTCCTCAGTGACCCTGGTGACATCCTGTTGCCACTGCCCCCTTCCATCTTGCCATGGTGTCATGAGTTACATTTGGGGAAAAGTCACTGAAAACAGGTACACTGGTAGCAGGAAGAGCTACATGTGCCTCCCTGTGGCAGCACTATGTGTTATAGCTGAGGGTCAGAACTAACCTAAATATCTGTCAACAGAACATTAGTTAAATAAATAATGGGACACTGATGCAATGGAACATGACAGAACCATTACAATCATGCTGTAGAAAATACCTAATAACTCTAAAACATGTTTTCAATGGAAAATATTGCTGGAAAAATGAGGGTTGCAAAAGTTTTACATAGTGCACCATGAATGTTTTCAAAACCAAATGGCATGTATGTGGCAGGGTGAAAATTTATAATAGCTGATCTCAGAGTTTCCTACAGGGAACAGATCAAACATATTCTCCATCTCTCTCTGTGTCTGTCTGTCTGTCTGTCTGTCTGTCTGTCTTTCTTAGAATACTCTCATCAGCTGCTTCAAGTGGGGAAGATGAAACTTACAAATCTCTAATAGGCAAATTATTTAGATGAAAAGAGTCAAACTTCTCTGCATATGGACTGTCAGGAATCCAAGCTTGGGAAGCCCTAAGCAGCAGAAAGGGAACAAACTGGAAAGGGAGAAACTGAGAAGCATGGCAAGTAGCTGGAACCTGCCAACAAAGTTAAGTAGTTGAAAAGAAATGCCTACTAGTCTGGGTCTGGGATGTAGCTCAGTGGTGGAGCACTTGGTTAGTGGGTACAGGTTCCTGGGTTTGATCCCCAGCCCTATGAATAAAAAAAAAAAAACCTACCAAAAAACTGACAGTGTGATGGTCAAATGAATTTTAAGGTTAAAGAATGTCTAATATTCACACTTTGAGATGTAAGCTCTTTCAGAATCCCGTAATCTTTGGTAGAATTTGAAGTCACTTTACAGCCTGGTATGGTGGTTATGATGGGATGTGAAAGGAAGTAATGGGAGGAAAAGAGCTGCCCTTGGACACCCAAACACAGGGAGCAGCATCCTGTGTAAGGTAAGGGGAAAAGAAGACCATGAGAGGATCCCCCACTGGGGCTGTAGCACATTGGAGACCAATCCTGTCTTTCCCAGGTTAACTGGAGACAGGTAAACCCAGGAGGTGGACAGCTGATGTCTGTGTTTTATAAATGTCTATAAACACATGTGCATGTAAAAGACTGGAAGTAAACAAACCAAAATAGGTAGCAGCTATTGTGTTGGGGCAGTGGATGACAAAGTGCTGTTATTATTTGTTTGTTTTTGTTTTTTCTTATTGTGATGTATTTTCAATGACTTCTAAGTTACAGTGTGGATGTTTTAGTGGTGCTGGGCATCTAACCCAGAAGCCTGTACAGGAACCCTGCCTCTGAGCTACAGCCCCCAGCTCTACAACTGCAATATTTTACTTCTGTAACTGCAAACTATTAAGAAACTGCCAGCAACCATTATGTCTTTAAAGGGAGAAGAGAGAAGGTGTGAAAAACCACTCTGTGGTATTTCCTGAATAGAAAGCACTGTCTGTTCCTTGGGAACAGCCAGAGTTGTGAGAAGACTGAGGGCATTTTGGTAGAGGAGACCTATGAGGGAGGCAAAAGAGACCCAATTCCTAGTGCTCCCACTCCCAGGATGCTCTATGGAGCCAGGGCTTCCCTCACCCTATGTCTAGAAGGAAGCCAAGGTGGAGAACAGGGCAGGCGCCAGCACCATTCACAGAGGTGGGCAGTGCAGGCAGGTGGGCCTCTGCTTTCCTCTTTTCCCAAATGCTTGCTTCCTTGTTAAGCTCCTGGGGGGCCCTGGTTAATCACAGTGTGCATCTTCTCTTCCTGGCAAATCCTGCCTGCCTGCTCTTAGACTCCCAATTGTTCTGACTTGAGAGAGAACCTGAAGCTCTTTCCCTGCTGGTTGAGTTCAAAGGAAGGAATGGGGAAATCCTGGGGCCAGGTATGGGAAATAGCCCAAAACAAGCACTAACGCGGCCTAATTCACTCACACAACCTCAGACTGGAGGTGATGTCTGCCTGGACAAGCAGTTTCTAAGCATTTCCTGCACTGACCTGAACCCTGAGAAGTTGGAAAAGGGGCACAGATCCCTGGACTATAGGGTCCAGGGTCCTACAGGAGCTTAGTGGCCCTTCAGAGGAAGCTGAGCAAATAAGATCAGCTCCTTAATCACTTAGCTCCCTTGGCCCAGGCAGGAAAGGCAGTGGATCGCATTTGCTTGCCTCCCCTGCCCTGCAGCCACTTAGGGAGATGAAACTTCTCTATCCTCTGTTTGCTCACATGAGTCTCATGTTCCCTCCTCTCCTGCACATACTTTCCTCTGTCTTCATGCACATCAGAGTAGGAGTTAGATTTACATTTACATATAATTAGCATTTATGAAACATCTGTTAAATGCTAGTCACTGTGCTAGGCCTGTATTACTTAATTCAATCATGACTGCAATCCTGTGTAGTACATATCATTACTCTCATGCTGGGAGAGACATAAAACTCATAGAAGCTGGAATTTGTCCAAGGTTAATGGAGGAGTAAGTGGGAAAGTCAGGACTCAAATCTAGGTCCTCTTGTACCACGTAAAGATCCATTAAGCTACACTGTCTCTCATGCTTCGGGGGCCTAAGTATGCTGCTTAACTTTTCCTCTGTTTTGTTTTTTCCTTCCCATCCCCACTGGCACATAAAGAGACATGACCCTCCCCGTATAAGGATCAGAGTAGAGTGCACTAAAGTGTGCAGTGGTCCTGGGGCCTCCATAACCAAGGGGTACAGGGCTATAGAGAAGGAAGTCAGTTCTGACTTGGTGTCAGCAACATACCCAGCATCATGGCCCCAAACATTCACAACTGGCCCAGACTCCTAGGGTCCAGGGTGGTCGTTCTACAAGATGGGCCAACAGCCAGCAACTACTTCCTAAAGCACTTGCCCTTGCACTTTGTTTCTCAAAAGCTTATTTTTCTTTCTTTGCCACTAGTACTTCATGGTCTAATATAGCCAATAATGCCAGGTTTCTGATGCTGAATAACTACTTAAAATTAAAGTCTGAATTTTTGGATAATCTGGGAAGATAGAGCAGCCATGGTTAAATTGTAGGGCCCTAATAATTTATATAGGCTTCAACTCTACCTATAGATCTCTCAGAACTCAGATGTTCAACTCTAGCATCTGGTGCCTGTGAAGTCTCTATTTTGGTTTAGCCTTAAATTTGCAAGAGTTGCTGTGGAAATCTCAGTTGATATCTTTTAATGATTATTTGTCAGCACACAGGAATACAGTGGAATAAAACAGAGCTTGTCTCCTCTTTCTTTCCCCAAACCTGGTTGGCTCCCGATGGAAAAAGCCCCAGACAGGGAGAGTGTCAGAAGCCCCCCATAATCCTAGGTGGTGCAATGCTTCCAGAATATGTGATTCAACTCCCAGTGCTTACAGATAGGGAAGCTAAAGCTCAGATAGATGTAAGTTGTCTGAAGATATAGGGCAAGTTAGCAGCAGAATTTGGACTAAAACCCTTACCCTTAATCCCATATCTTGAGAAAGGAGGGGGTTTAGTTTGGGCAATAAAGAGGCAGAGCAAATGTGTTGTATAAACCAGATGAAAGACTGAGCTTTCTTCAGGGAGCCCCAGTTGCTCTGTCTGAGCTACCAGCAGGCATCTAGATTTCCTAGATGAGGGCCTGGTAAGAATCCTGGACCCTGAGTGCTGACACCATCCTTCCCAAACCCCGCAGACGATGTTCAAGGGTACTCACATCACAAGCTCTGACACACCTCTTTCCCCTGACTCACCAGGAGATTCAAGTTGTCACTCATAAGATAGTCCAGAGGGCATGTCCCCTATTCTGCGGATACCATGCTGTCAGGATCCAGTTCTGTATGGAGACTGTGGTGGTGAGCCCCACAGAAAGGGGGATGAATTCTCTTATGGGATATGAAGTGAAAGTGGAGCCTGGGGTAGTTTTGTTTGATGTGTTGGATGTTGGTGTGTGACAAAAACAGACAAGAACCAGAATGGTACTGAAAATTACAGTCCCTTTGCATGAGGTCAGACTTCTGCTACATTTGTAAGGAAGTGGGCATCTGAAGACTGTTGGGGAAATTTTAACTTTCAAAGATCATGTCTCTTGTGTTTTACTCATCAGGTGCCTTTGTTAAGGCTGAAATGAGCGCTTATACTTTATACTTTCACTTATATACTCAGGACCTCTTACCTGAAACTGGAGCAAGGGGCCAGGGAGGAAGGAGGAATGGGTGGGACTTCCACAGCCTCTACACTCATGAAAAATTTTTACTCACCAGCTCCTCTACCCACACAGTTCAGGTCATTTTTCTAGTGACATGGGAAGATCTAGAGAAACTATGTCCTGGTTACGGAACACAGGATCGTATTCTGTAACAGCCCATGGAATGGAAATCCTAATTGCAAAAGGCACAATCACAGTAAAGGGATGTTTAACCTTCATGAGAAACAACTGGAGGATGGACAAGGAGGTGCCCTAAAAATGTCAAGGCTTATCCTGGTAACATTGGTGAGATGTGTTTTATAGTCCTTCAAAGGGAGAATAGAAACACTGACAGAAATTTCAAGTAGGTAAATTCCTAAAGAAACTCCTAAAGATGGAGGCTGTGGTGTGAATGGCTAAAGCTGCAGGATTTGGAATTACAGATCTGGCAAATAAGAAAGCCCTGTGTTCGGTGTACTATTCTGTGACCATGGCAAGTGACTTAATTGTTCCAAGGTTGGTTTTTCTGTCTCATAAAGTTGTATAGATCAAGTGAAACTATATATAGTACATATAAATTCATTCAAAGCAAAGCAAAGACCTCCATGTTTGCTGTATAACCAGCCTGTAGGCCCAGGGTAGGACACGTAGCTAGTGCTCAAAAAATATTAAATAAATTATTTAATACATTGAATCTTTAATATGAGACAGATGCTGGAACTGGAATTTGCAATTTCAAACACATTTGTGAAACATTTACAATATTCTAGGAACTGGGCTCATCAAGGTATCTTTTGTATCATTACTGTCATTGCTACATTATTATGGTTGGTTTTTTGGTGGTGGTGGTTGTCAAAAGGCTCGCTTTAAGTGGCAGTGAGAACTTCTACTGTGGGAAATGCCTGACTGATGTCTGATGACAATTTGGTAATATCAACAAGGACATTCATGCACTTATTTCATAAGGTTGTGGCCATAGCTAAAATCTACAGTCATAATTCTGATTTTATATAATTCTTGAGCTAGCTAGTTAATAGCACTTCACATTTTGTTCCTTCTTTCTTTCTACACGAAACTACACAAGCTTCCTCTGGGTAAACCCTGCCTGTAATTTGGGTTTTCTTTCTTTTTTTTTTTTTTTTTAATTATCGGTACTGGGGATCAAACTCATGACCTTGTGCTTGCAAGGCAGGTGCTTATGCCACTGAGCTAAATCCCCAGCCCTTGGGTTTTCTTTTCAAAGTCAAGGCATAAGAAAGAGAAAGGTCCACTTGAATCAATTTCAACCTAGGACTCTTCTAGTTCAAGTCAACTCTTCTTAGCACTGAACATCCTGCTACACTTAAAAAACTGAAACCACTGGCTTTGCATCCTAGTGGACATGGCCTCATTACAGTGTGATATGAAACCATATGTTTGTACAAGAGTTAGGCAGTGAGCCAATGAACAATTTCAAGGCCATAAGACTACTACCAAGAAGGGCTCAACTCTTTTAGAGTACTGTAGCATTATCTTTGGTCTTCTTAGGTCTAGAGCCATTGTCTGTGCTAGAGCACTTGGTAATTGCTCTGTGGCTGGGACTGATCCACACAAACCAACTGGGTGAACTTAGAAAACCGTATTTTAAAGGTGGACATCTGACTACCCAAAGGGAGTTAGAAAATCTTTGGTTGGTTGGCTGAAACATTTGTTTTGTATCTTAGTTGTTTAGAATAGACTCATCCTGGTGGCAAAAAGAACAGCTGCCAGGTGTGAGTTTCCCATTTGGAAGTCACTTCCAACCTGTGTATCTCTAGGAGTAGCTTTGTAATTTCCACATCTTGGTCTTTCTTCCTGTCTATACTGCAGCTGAGTTTTCATCATGGATGGGGTACTCCTGGGTATTTTGGCAGTAGGGAATCTTATTTCAAGATGTCCTCAAGAGTTGCTACTAAAAACCATTTAACTCACTTCCCTTGGAGTTAGTCTAGGAAGCTTCTGAATCCATTTATCCACGTTAGCCCAAAGTCTAAATTCAAAATATTCTTCCCAGTACCTTCCTTGAGAACATTCTACAAGCTTGAATTCTCACATCCTCCTTTGGAAGATGGGCCATGAAGCTACATTAACAGGATCTTAAGATATATCAGCCAAGATGTTTTCCATCTGATTAAAAATGGCTTGGCCAAACTTTCGTCCTAGTGGTGAGTTCTTGGTTGATCATTGTAGCATAAGCTCTTGTTTTCTCTCCCTCCTTTGACCAAGGCTACCCTAGAAACTCATCTCCTGGCTACCAGATTATGTTCAGTCTCTAGCCCCAGACATCTATTTTACCAGAGTTTCTGCACTTGTCATTCATCTATCTTTATGCATAGTTCCATACCCGTCCTTGTTGAGTGTTTTTAGACTCTGCCTCAGAATCTATACTCAATTTTGTTCACCTTGGATGCATCCATGCAATTATCTTCTGGTGTCCCACTGATGGCTGATTTCAAGGGTGGGCCATTTATGTCCTTCTGTTGACTTTTTGAAATCTATCATAATTTTATCGCTGACTTTACATTTTGAAAGTGAAGTCTGATGAGACAAGTCTGATAAGACAATGGAACATGTGCATGTGTAAGGCATATGGATGCAATATCATTCTTTAGAGCTCTGTTTTTGTATGCATTTGTAAATGCCCCATGAGCACCAAATTCTAGTACACCAGAGATATGTAAAAGTTCATCAAGACTCAATATAAGATTCAAATACAAGGGAAGGTTGTTGCTAAGGAGGTATCTTAACATGCCAAGAGGCCATGATTTCTTCAGAAATTGCTTCAAATGCAGAAAGAAAAGAATGCTGCCTTCAGAAACACAAATGATTGTGGGCTGGGGATTTAGCTTAGTGGTGCGTCTGCCTGGCAAGCATGAGATCTTGAGTTTGATTCCCAGTACTCCCCAAAATACCCACCCCCGAAGAGAAATACAAATGATCCAGGAACCTTAGAAAATAATACATTTAAGAGTATAGAGAATATCATATGCTGAAATAGCACTGATGCTGAAAATGATGACAGAAAAACAGCATAACTTATCATTCCTTCTCCTTTCCTTGCTCATCAGAGAGCCTGGTAGTATACATATAAAATATGTATTTAAAATATGCCTATAAAGAATTTAAGCAAAAACTGTTTTGTGTAGCATTGCCACTGTAATGGTAGGAATAAATTGCCGTATATGTAAGGGCTATGAAATGTAAGTTGTGTGATTTTTATGATTTCACATACAGGTCAAGCGCTCTTGTATTTTTATTTAAAACTGGCATTGCACATAACACAGAAGAATAGTAAAATTCACTCCAAAAAGTTAAAATTTTAATCGCCTTGTAGGAACATTAAATAGCAGCCAGAAAACACAGTATCAAGGTCAAGGGGAAAAAAAACCATGAAAAACAGGAAAGAGCTTACCTAAAATGTATCTTTCAGTCTTTTAGGACCTTTAGTCACATGTTTTCCTTTTAGGTGTGTGTGAAGTCAGTCTTACTAAGTTGCCTGAGCTAGTGATCTTCCTGCCTCAACCTCCTGAGTAGTGACTGTACCTGGTCATATAGGCTCCCTGCCTTTTGACCAAGGAACCCCACATTTTCATTTTGTATGGGATCCTGCAATTAATTGCCTGACCTTTCTCCTGGGGACTTCATGACATAGCCACAAGCACTAATAAAGCTGGTTCAGAACCTCTTCCCAGCGTGGTCTGCCTTCCATACCATGTCACACCCATTCTGGGCCTGCAGTTGGTATGAATAGCGTTTGCCCCTTTGGTAAACAAAGAAAAATCTCCCAAACATCGTTCTAAATAAATAGACAAATGGAGGTAGAATGAAGTGGCAGGGGCTTATTCAAGGTGCCTATGTTAGGGATAAAGACAGAAGCTCTTAGCCTGTGGGTCCAGGCTCATCCCATCTCCACCACAGGTGTTTGAACCTTGAACATTATTTGAAAATAGTGAAGAAGTCATTATGTGTTGCATCCCTTTGACCATATCCAGATGGGACCACACAGCTCCACAGTAACAGATGTAGAGCAACAGGATCTGCCCTGCAAGGGAGCCCAAGGCCCCAGAGGAGCCCTGTGTTTTGCTCAAGGTCAACAAGAGTTGATCAGATGATTCCTCGGTGGCCTCAGAAGAATCACATTCTTCAGTTTCCCAGGGAGGTCAGAATATCTTTCTAATCATTGTATCAGAATTACTTGAAATTCAGAACCATGTGAAAAGAAAATGCTCCACATCTTTCTTTGAATTTCTTAGAAAATAAGACATGCAGGCTCACTCCAGCAGCCCTGTACGTAGTCAGATTCCTTCCAACTAAAAGGAAATCTACTCTAGAAAGGATCACACCTAGGGCACTTTGTCGAGTGCTGACACATCCTCCATGCAGTGCTCTCAGGCCATCCATGTGGGTTTTCAGACTAACATGTCTTAGCACATTCTAGCTGTCCCATTATTATCCTTTTGGGGCCTTTGGGAGGATACAAGGGTTCACTGGGCCTAAGTTTTTAACAGAAGCCTCACAACTGCCTTTTGTTTGAAGCAAAGATAGCCTCGGCAACAGAGCCTGACTCACCAGGTACTTCTGGGTTAGTCCAAATTCCCTCTGAGCTTTAAGCATCAGTCTCTGTGCATGGCTCCTTGTGGCAGGAGGACAGAGCACTGATAAATGTCTTCAATGTACCTGTCTGGAGCCCTCTGGGTTGCTCAGCTGGTATTTGAGGCCCAATAGTAGAATCAGCTGCCTTATGCCAGAATGAACCATACTTGCCAGTCTCCTTGCTTTTAGCAGACACACACAATGAAAAGGGATACCTTATGGGCTGAGCGGCACTGTTCCGGCTCTAACATCGGTCACAGTGGCCATCTATCCTTCCTTTCTATCCAGTGATAACTACAAAGCACATTTAAAATTTTTATGTTGGGCTGGGGGCTTAGCTCAGCAGCACAAGCGCCCACCAGGTAAGTGCGAGATTAAGAGTTCGATCCTCGGTACCAAAAAAAAAAAAGTTACCATTGAAAACAATCTTCATGAAAATATTTAATGAAATGTAAAAAGGCATCTCATATAATGATAGGTGAGGTTAAAAGCAGGATACCTGACTGTATATGCAGGAAGATCTCAGCTTTGTAAACAATTTATATTTATGCACAGAAGACAATACAGGAAGGAAATATATTACAGTGGATTTCTTTAGGAGTGAAGGATTAGGGATAATTTTGTATTGACTTCTTTAAAATGTTGCTATTTTCTAAAAGAAAACACATATTATGGGTATCTGTGACCTTCATAATCCCATAAAAAGGACACTTTGCTATCAATGAGGACTCTTAAAGTAGTACTGATTTTATGAAGGAAACCAGTATTGAGCTTTTACTTCTTCCCAAGGTGACTGCAAAACCCTCCTCTCAGCTGAGTTTTCTTTGCAGGATACAGATTTTCACTCTGAAAAGACTGCTCGGCTTATAATCACTATTTTCTCTCTTATGTGAAACTTGACAACATTTGGAATCAGAGCTTGGAACAAGATACTGTGTGTCATTTTCCTGGTTCCCAGGGCTGAGAGCTCCCCCAAAGATGCTTGAAGTGTACGGCCTGGGAACCTGCCTGGGACTGGGCTCAGGGGAGACAGAGGCCCGAGGATGCTGCCTTTGTGCATCCAGGTGTGATGACAAGAACATTGCCTTTGAAGCTGAATGGTTCTGCATCCTGGGGATTTTCTCTGCAAAAACTGATTATCATATTCTTTCAGACAGATTTTAAAGATTTAGAAAGACAGGTTTATATGGGCTGCCTGAGAATGCACACGACAGTGTTCATATTAATAAGTGGTGGGTACTGGAGAAGGCAGGAGAAGGGAAAATCTGCTACTGCTACTGAGAGCTCTCTCACCACCAAAGTTTCCGAAATGGGGTAGAAGTAAAGGAGCTGTCCAGATCTCAGTCCCGCCCTGACTGTGCTAACCTGACCAAGGGCACATCTTTGGTTTCACCATGGAAATGTAACCACTTCTGAGGGACAGGCAGTGCTACTCACTGGCTGGTAGCCAAAAACATGGGGTGAGGGGTAGTCTCGGGATGCCACCGATAATATTGAATGTAAGGCTCCATTACCACTCAGGAATCACTGCATTAGTGATCCAGTGTCTCTCCCTCCACCCACAGCTGCTCGCCCCTCTAACTATTCATTGGGCAGCAGCCAGTATGGATGGTATGGCAGAGACTTACAGGAAATAAAGAGCATCAAGCCGTATCAGTAATGGATTGAAATAATCCCTCTTTGCTCTACTATTACATGATCTGCTGCCATTAGTAGTAACACTACCAACACTATCACCCTACCACAACTGGGAGTATTACTCTAGTTCGTAAATTACTGAACAATTTACAAAGTGCTTCCCTGGCCTGGGTTTCACCTGACTAAAGATAACACTGGACATGGTATTATGGGAAGGCAGAGATAGGCTGGAACTAGAAACCTCAAAGGGAAGACAGCAGGTATCAAGCAGGTAATCGGATGTATCTTCATTCCCCAGGCACCTGGGCCACAGACCCAGCCACCATCCCAGCCACACCTAGTCACATTGCCCATCTGCCCTGCTTGAAGTACATAGCGAGTTAGCAACTTCAAGGGCTGGAAATGAGGAGAAATGGGCTTCTATTTGATTAGAGAAGCTTGATTCCACCAAAGTCCTACCAAATGGAGTAGCAGAAAGAGACATTCTCTTTCAAATAGAATGCCCTTCCCTCTTGCCAGCACCTCCCATCTTTTCCAAGGAAGGGCTCGGAAAAACACAAAATCTTCCTTTCTTATGGACTTTAAATTTTCAGTACTTAAGTTAAAATGTTTTAACGCCCAGCTTTTGGCCTCATTCCCAGAGTGAAGACTGGAATGCACACCTTCTTAGCTCAATAGAAGGCTCCCCATTTTCCTCCAGCCCAGGAGGAGACCTAGAGTGCAGCAGAGGCTTACAGGAACCATGAACTAGATTCCCTTTGAGACTGCCGTTCTCACCTGGCAACAGGGAGCCCGAGCAGAGCTCAGGGCAAAGGAAGTGACATTTTGGAAACCATTTTGCTCAAGATGTTGAAAACATCGTGGCAAACTCCCCTTTGCTACTGAAGCCAAATAACTTGGAAAAGAACCTTGCCCACGGGGCTGCAGCTGGCTGGGTGGAAGGTGAGGGTCAATTCTGGAGCCGGCGATACCTGACAAGAGCGGACAGGTGCGCGGGCCACCCTAAGGACCCACTCACACGGAAAGCGCTGGGCCAGCTTAGGGTGCCGGCGCTGCGTCTGCAGACGGGACCCAAGTCCGCTAAGTGAGCAGCAGTAGCGGCCATCGCCAGCTGGGTCGCCTTTTATCTGTCCAGCCATTTAAACGCTAGCTTGATGATGGATACGAGGAACGGAAAGAGAGATGACTACGGCCTTCTGAAAGTCACTTTTCCCCCAGCGCCTCCCTGCAGCCTCCAGAGCAGCACGGTCACCGGAGAGAAGTCTGCACCGCGGGTGCGCGCTGCAGCGGTTCGCTGGGACGCGGGGGGACAGGCTCGGGGACCCGGGGCCCGCGTGGGCGTGGGGGCGCGGGGTGCAGCGCGACTCACCTGCCAGGCTGTTGTAGCAGTCGATCTCGATGGCTTCCACCGTCTTGCTCTGCTCCTCCGAGAGGTGGCCGGGCTTGGGGACCCCGGCCGGGGAGGCTGCGCGCGAGTCTCTCTCCCGTTCCCCGGGGGGCGGCAGCAGCCCCTTCAGTTCTAGCAGTGCCCGGTGGTATTTGCCGATGGCTTCGCGGAATTTCTTGTCCTTGTAGCACTGCGCCCCTTGGCTCTTGAACTCGTGCGCGCGCCGGATGAGCTCGGCGGGCTCGGCCGCCGCCCCAGCCTGGCCCCGCGCCGGGACCCCAACGCTGCCGCCCGGGACGCACAGAGGCGGCGCCGGCCGCTGCCCCTCGCCGGCCGCGGGCGGGCTGGGGTTCCCCTTGGCTCCGGCCGCCGAGCCCTTCCTCTCCATTCGGCCGCCGCCTGGGCGCCCACAGAGCGCCGCGATCTCAGGCGCCGCCGCCGCGCCCTCGCGGTTTAAAAGCGGCGGGCGCTGGCCCAGCGCGTCGCAGGCTTCGCCGCGGCCGTGACACCCCACGGCGGGCTGCCGCCCCGCACTCCCATTTTCCGCGCCAGCTGCCGAGGCTGTTCGGTCCAACGCCTCCCGCGATCGCCTCCCGCCGCCTCCCGGCCCCTCCCGCGCCGCCCGCCCCTGTCCCCGCCCTCCTCCCCTCCCGCACCCCGGCCCGCGCGCACCCCGGCTTAGGGGTTTGGGGGCACCGCGGGCCTGAAGGTGATGGTCGCTGACCCGGAAGGAGCTCGGTTTGCTCGAAGGAGGGGAGGATTAATGACAAAGACAGCCCCGCTCTTTCCCATTCAATCCAGCTCTTGGAGGCGCGCCTGGTCTGAAAGAGACGAGTGGGGGAAGGGTGTGTGTGTGTGTGTGTGTGTGTGTGTGTGTTCAGATGGGGATCGGCGGTATCGAAACGCATGCGGACTCACTTTCCATAGATTCTCAAAAACTAAGAGGTTCAGCTAGTAGCTAAGGAAGAAGGCACAAGCCAGAGACTCACCCCCACCTCCCACCCCGCAAGGCATGAATATTCTAAGGGGCAAGTCCTCCTTTTTTGTGGATCCAGGTTGTTGCTGAGGTGTGTCTCCGGGCGCCCAGAACGCGGCGTACACGTCAACGTGTGGGGCCTTGTATTCCAGAAGCCTGTGTGTGCTTGTGCTCTGTGCGCGCGCAGCTGTGCAGATGAATCACAGGACTCACAGATGGAAACACCTGTTACTGTGGGTCACCGGGCTTGTTGGGCGTGCGGTTCCAGTTTCCATTAGTGGACAGTTCCTCCGTGCCCTTCCTCAGGCGGCTCCATCCATTCCATTCTTCTTGTCAGCTCTGGGTGTCAGCTGTCTGCTGGGGATTTCCTAAAGCCAACAGGCAAACAATGGTAGGCAAGTTGCTCCCCTACCCAAACAGCTCCCAGTCCAATGGGAGAAACACTTGCCAACAGCAGGGTCACTAGGCCATTTGACATTGGAAAGTGTCACTGGGGAACCAGGGACAGTACTGCCAGGAAAGGCAGAGTGGTCGGGGGAGGCTTTATGAGTAGTGGTGACTTAGGAGGCTTGGGGAGCAGGTACCATCTGAAGACCTTGAACCATAGGTAGGATTTGGGCATGATGAAATGGTGTGACCTATCAGCCAGAGCGAGGAAGTTGTAATGTTTAAAATCTCAGGTATGGTCAGAACACAGTGGTTAGATTTTGTGGCCTAAGCAGAACACATTAGCACAAATTGTGGAAGATTTCTGATGAAGAGTTTGAATTTGATTTTGTACACAGTGAAGATGGCGGACATTTTTAGTGCCCTGCTCTCCTTTATGATGCTAAGAAATATATATATATATATATTTTTTTTCATATATATATATATATTCTAAAGCAGTATTCATTGAAATATGTTTCCTAGATCTGTGGCATCAGCATCATATGGGAAACTTAGAAATGCAAGTTCTAGGCTTTCACTCCACACCTGCTAAATCACAAACTCCAGAGACTGGGTCCAGCAAACTGTCCTTCTACAAGGTCTCCCATGGATCACACTGCTAGTAAGCAGCAAATCTGGGATTTAAACCCAAGAAGTCTGGTTCCAGAACCTATGTAGGAGCTGTCTATATAGATACATTCTCTCCTGATTTATTTTTCCTTATGAGAAGTGATGTGTTTCCCATACCCCTCTCTGCAGTTCCGGATATCTAACCAAGAGACTCGTGCAAGCTATTCAAATGTGTACCACTGAACTACACTCCCAGCCAAGATGCTCTGAAGAGCATCTTGAGTGTCAGGCAAGTTGGTCTATCACAGAGCTACACACTCACCCAAGAAGGCCTGGAAACATACTGCTGTTTAGAAAGGTGGAGCTAACTTGTACTCCTACCAACCGCATAGAGCTTCCAAGTGTCTTTACCAACACAAGGGTGAATCTTTGCAAACTATGTTTTAAATTGATAATTAAAAATGTGTATTAAATTACCTGGAATGCCTTTAATTATAAGGGTGAACATTTTTCATGTGTTCAGTTGCCATTTGTAGAACACTGAGGGCTAGTATAAAATTACACCTGACATTTTATAGTGCCTCATTTTTATAAATGCTCTAACATCTTTAATCCCAGTTGATCCTCACATGAGTCCCACAGAAAGTTAAGGATTCCTTACTTAGTGAGTCTATGGTATTTTCTGATGAGTGAGACAGACTATCAGTTCTGTGGCTAAGAGCCTTCGACTCAGACAGGTGTGGACTGCAATTCTATCTTTACTATGTCCCAGGCAAGTGATTCAGCTTTGGACAACTTCAGATTCCCTCACTTTCAGAGTTATTTGAATGTCTGACAGATGGTAACATTATTACTCATTAAATCCTATCATCATTGGACTCCATAATAATGTTGTGGTAGAATCCAGTTAATCCATAAATGTTTGCAAACCCCTGGCCCTTTTGACTTTCCATCAGTGTATCAGACTGAACAGAGCAGGGGAAGTGGGGGCTGGGTGGTCTAAATTTTCACTGCTACGTGTGAAGCCAGGTCCTGTCAGAAATAAGACACGCACTGGGTTACCCTGCTGCAATGGTCATTGCCTGAAAAGCAAAAAGTCCGGACTTGTCACAGTGTTTATTTGTTTGTTTCCTGGCTTAGAGGTGCAGCATCTCATGAGATGCTGGCTTTTAGGACAGGCTGCAAAGGACAGACAGACCATGTGGTGCTACCCTTATCTGAAGCAGAACACAGCAAAGGAGCTTAGTGCCAGCTCAGATGAAAGAGAGTGTGAATGAGGAAGGCAGGAAATATTATGGGTGGGGGTGGAGTGAGAGAATTACTATGCCCATCTGTCCCACTCAGCAGAGCTATGTGTGTTTGTGTCTGAAATTGTTTTATTTGCTTGTGTTTAGTATACTTCTGTCTCTGTCTAAGCCACTCAATGACATGGTCTAGTTTCTAAGAAATGCTCTCTTTTCCTTCAAATGAAATTAAATAAGTGTCAGAATTTCTCAAACCTTTCATAAACTATTGACACAGCATTATTTTAGGAACTGAGCAAAGAACCAAATTAAAGAAAGTCTGAGCATGAGTTTAGGAGTCCGAAACAGTGCTTCTCAGACTTCGACATATATATATATATATATATATATATATATATATATATATATATGCATTGCTTGGAGAGATACAAATGCAGCTCTCTAAATCTGCTAATGTAGGGTGGGGACTAGGATCCTGCATTTCCAACAAGCTGCCACGTAACCCTTGTATCACTGGTGCATGGGCTACCTTTGGAACAGCAGATGTTAGAGGAAGGGAAAGCTCGGGGTCTTCCATTCTGGTCTAGTCTGCTTTTCACACAGAGGAGCTGTTTGATAGATTGGTTCAGTTCCAGGACATTAACTGATTCACAGTTAGCAACAGCTGAGTGATGAACCTTCATTCAGCTTTTGCTTTTACTTTATGCAGCAGAAAAAAGTAAACTGAGTCAGCATCTCCTCTTGGATCTGCTCATCTTGCTTTCTCTTACTCTAATGAATAGCCAAACAGACTTTTTTTTTGTACCAGGAACTGAACTCAGAACCTCGTGCTTGCCAGGCAAGTGCTGTGCCACTGAGCTAAATCCCCAGCTCCCAGAAAGACATTTTATTGCTTTCATTTCATAAGTAATGTGCCAGGACTGATGGTGAGATGATTTAAGTGTGTCACAGAGGAGAAAAAGCCCCTGGAGGTCTTTAGTGTAGGAAGCTTGTTATAAAAAATAGCCCTGCACTAAGAAATTAGATATTTATTTAGATGGATATAAAATAGTATTTTGATTTCTCATCATTAGTGACCCTAAAATGTGCCATTTGCTCACTGTGATAGTTAATTGTGGTGCCAGCTGGAATAAGAACTGCCCAGTACATTGGTTAGCACAGTTCTGTGTGTACCTGGATATTGCCTTACTCAGCACAGGAAGACCCACCCTGGATGCGGGCGGCACCAATCAACAGACTTGTAGCCTGAATGGACTAAAAAGAGAAACAAGAAGGAAACCTCACTTTTGCTTCCTTTGAAGAGCTCCGGTCTTCATCTTTGGATGTCCATCTCCAGGGTTCCTGTGCACTCTCCCACCTTCCAGTGATTATCGTTCAGCTCCACAGTGAGCTCCAGATGGTCTAGGTTTGATGTTCCTCCAGTGAACCCTAACTGATACACTTACAAATCTTGCAGAAGAAAAAAATGACCGAGCCTCAGCCACTTTTGGGAACTCATAATCCTTTGTTTAAGTGTCATGAAACCCTCTCCCTTTATTCCTAACACACAGGCCCTGAATATGAGCTAGTGAATCCTATGGGTGGTCATTACTCATGGAATAACTTTAATGTGCTGGGATATGCTGGAATACTTCTTAAACAAGATGTATGTGATATTATTATTATTATTATTACTATTTTGGGGACCAGGGATCGAACTCATGACTGCGCTCTTGCAAGGCAGGCACTTATGCCGCTGCGCTAAATCCCCAGCCCCAGTGATATTATTTTTAATGGAAAGAAATCCATTTGCTAAACAGCAGCAGGTGCAATACTCCTGCTGGACTTTAGGGTCACTTGTGTGTGGTCTTGTGCTTGGTCTTGTCTCCTAGAGCCTCTGGCTCTCCCAGTAACCACTGTTCTTGGTAGACTAAAACACCTTTTCCTTCCAAAATCACACTGGAGCTTACATACCTCAGAAATAGATGCCTTTTGCCCCTTTATCTCTTCCTTCAGCTCAGTTGCTTGAGCATGTAGGAAATGAGTATTTGAATCTCTTTTATCTGAATCTAAAAATTTCAGGGTTTGGTCACATACCAACAAAGCCAAAGCCATTGGGGGGAATGTTTTCTAATTGCACTGAGTTTCACGATTTACCTGAGGAAATTATAGCATTTCTATCACCCATTTTTATCTCTGCTCAGTCTCTAAATACTGAGAGACTTTAATCTATTTCAGGTCAAGATGTAGTTATTGTGAGCTTCATATTTTCATGTATCCCATCTCTTTCTCCCTACTCCAACAATAAAATTCTCTATAATTTCAGAACTTTTTTTTAGCCTGGTCTTATTTTGAAGAGTAGGGTCTCTCTGCCTATCCCTACTTTCTCCTACTACTCTGGTTACTTTCCAAACTTTCTGTCTTCAATGTCAACCGTAGCCCTTGCTGACAGCCAGTGATATCTCTTATTGGGATCTGCTGAAATCCCTTCCTTAGAGACTCTTGCCTTGTCTATTCCATTTGGCCTGATGAAACTGTCAATCAGGGTTGTTTCATGCATCCAACCTCTATCCCACTTGCTACCACCTAGCCCAGGTTGAGTCAATCATGATATTCCATATTCCTGTAACACAGTAAGTGGTTCTGGAAGGAACATACAAGCCAAGTAGAGACAGAGCTTTTCATCAGATATATACAGAGAGAGAGAGAGAGAGAGATGATTCAGGTTAAGTTTGGAGGCCTTGAGGTAGAGGCTATCTGTGGTCATCTTGCTGACCACTTGGAGAAGGGCTCTATGAAAAATTAAGTGGCACAAAGGGAAAAAAAGAGACAAGGGACAGAGTTCTAATGTTATCAGTTAGATTCTGATAAGCTGTTTTTAATGTTGGGTTTCCTATTTATACTTAAGCTAGTTTTAGTTGTCACTAACAGTGTGAAAAATACTAACATATATTCCTTCTCATCTTTTTGCCCTTTTCACCCATTACTTACTACCACCTTGGCTTGGCTGATGTTCCATGTGGTTGGTAACTAAATGATGCCTCCCCACAAAGAAAACACTCTTTTTTTTTCTTTTATGGAATTGTTGTACTCGGGCTAGGAGTGAAGCAGAGGATTTATGCAGACTGCTTGGTGGCTTGTCCTAGATGAGCCTCAAGATTTTTTCTAATTTGAAGATGCTCTAACACTGCCCTACTCTCCACCATCCATTCTTTGCCCCTTTCTGTCAGTTTTGAGCACTGCGAGGTTGGGCTTCGCACCAACTGGATCCCTTTCCTTTCTTGCTGCTATTCAGCTTTGGCAAAATGTGAAACAGAAAGATGAAGGAAGAGAGTGACTAGCATATTTTTCCCATGCCCTTCCTGCCCTGCTCCCTGGTTTAGGTGGTGGCTACATTCCAACCCTTCTATAGTTAGGATTCGGTGGCTATTTCTCCTTGGGTCCAGGTCTCAGTGGGCTCTGGTGACACAATTTTTTTTCTTTTACCCAAATATCTTTCCTCTCTTGCTAATCTGTGGATGCTTCAATCTCTTTTCAGGGTTCCACTAACCATGCTCATACTTCTAAAAACAGTTTGATTTTGTTTCCTATAGCAACCCTATTATAAATACTATTTTAAAATGTCATGCCTCTGAGCCAGGGATACTGGTAGGTATTTGTAGTGCAAGCTATTCAGGAGGCTGGGTGGATGGATCATTTGAGGTTGTGAGTTTGACACTAGCCTGAGTAACATAGTGTGATCCTGATTCATAAGAGAGAAAGTTATGCCTTGTATAATTTCTAAATATTTTCTCTGATTCTATAGGCTTCCTTTTACACTGTTGATTCTGATTTTTGATGCACAAAAATTTTTAGTATAGTCCCAATTTTATTTTTACATTTGTTGCTGTGCTTTTGGTGTCATATCCAAAAATCACTGCCAAGACCAATGTTAGGAAGATTTACTTCTGTGCATTCTTCTAGGAATTTTGTAACTTGAGGATGTGTTCAAATCTTTATCCATTATGACTTGATTCCTGTACATGGCAAGAAATAGGGATTCAACTTCATTCTTTTGCATGCAGATATCCAGTTTTCCCAACACCGTCTACTGTGTTTAATTTAATTTAATTTAATTTAATTTAATTTTATTTTTTTGTACCAGTGGTCAAACTCTTGACCTTGCATTTGCCAGGCAGGTGCTTATACCGCAGAGCTAAATCTCCGGCCCCCAACACCATCTACCGAAAAGAGTGTTAATTCTGAATGGTTTTGTCATCCTTTTTGGAGAGTATTTTCGAGACATATGTAAGAGCTTATTTCTGAGGTCCATATTTCGTTCCATTGGTCTGTTTGTTTGGTTTTATGGCAATATCATACTGTTCTGATTACTGTAGCTTTGTAATAGCTTAAACATAGCTTTATAATAGTTTGAAATCATGAAGTGTGGGTTATCCAACCTTGCTCTTTTTCAGGATTGTTTTGGCTACTTGAAGTCAAGATCTTCTGTATAAACTTTAGGATAAATCTTTGTATTTCTGCTCCCAAAAAGTCCTATTGGGAATTTGATCTGTACATTGCTTTGGATAGTATGGACATCTAAGGAATATTAAGCCTTCCAATCCATGAACAAGGATGTCTTTCTATTTATTTATATCTTTAATTTTTCTCAGCAATGGTTTATAGTTTTCAGTGTACTAATACTTTTCTTCCTTAGTTCACTTTAATATTAAGTACTGTTTTTAGTACTATTTTAAATGGAACTGTTTTCTTTATCTTTTCATTATATTATGTTGGTATTATAAAAATAGAACTGATTTTTGTATACTTCACACCTTGTTATGTTGCTAAATTTGTATATTAATTCTAACAGGCTCTTTTGTGTGGAATCTTTAGGATTTTCAACATGTAATCTTTGAATGGAGATAATTTTATTTCTTTCCAACATGGATACCTCTCTCCCTCTTTCTTTCTTTCTTTCTTTCTTTCTTTCTTTCTTTCTTTCTTTCTTCTTTCTTTCTTTTTTTTCTTTCATCTGATTACTTTGGAATTTCTGATAGTATCTTGTGTAGAAATGGATGAGAGCAAGAAATCTTTATCTTGTTCCTGATCTTAAAGGGAAGATTTCAATATTTTATCATTGAGTATGGTTTAGTTGTGAGCTTCTCATAAGCGACCTTTGCTATGTTGAAGTAGTTTCTTTCAAGTAGTTTCTTTTTACTCTGAGTTTTTTTTTTAATGAAAGGATGTTGAATTTTGTCAAATGATTCTTCTGCATGAAGATAAGCATATATTTCCTTCCTTTTTTCTGTTATTGTGGTCTGTTACATTGGTTTATTTTTATATGCTGAACTATCCTTATATTTCAGAAATATATCCTATGTGGTCATGGTACATAATCCTTTTAATATGCCATTGAATTCAATTTGCTAGTGTTTTGTTGAAGAATTTGGTGTTATATTCAACCAGGATATTGATCTATAATTCTTTTTCTGGTAGCGTTTGATTTCATGGTAATGCTAGTCTTGAAGAATGAGCTCAAAGATGTTCCCTAATTTTCAATGTTTTGGAAGAGTTTCAGGAGAGTTGCTGATTTTTTTTTTCCACTACCAGGGATCGAACTCACAACCTTGCACTTGCCAGGCAGGCACTTATGCCACTGAACTGGCCCAGGTGCTGATAGTTTTTTGTTTGCACATGCTAGTTAAGAACTATTCCACTGAACTATACCCACAGTGAAATCTCTTCTTAACTTTTTGAAGGCTAGTTTTTCTGGATATGATATTCCTTTTTAAATTTTTTAAAATTAATTTTATGGTACATTTTAGATGTATATTTAAATAGATACAATGTTCTTGTTTGACATTTTTTTTCTTTCAACACTTTGAATCATATTACTGCCTTCTAACCTGTGGTTTCTGATGAAAAACCTAATGACAATTTCTCGGGATCTCTGTTGTATATGACACTTTGCTTTTATCTTGCCCTTTTTAAGATATCTTTTTTTTTTTTTTTGGTCTTTGATTTAGGTGTTTGATTATGTGTGTTTTGGTGTGATTTTCGTTAAATTAATCCTTACTGAAGTTCTTTTAGCTTCTAGACCTCTTTAGATTTCTTTTCTTTTCTTTTCTTTTCTTTTCTTTTCTTTTCTTTTCTTTCTTTTCTTTTCTGTACCAAGTATCAAATTCAGGACCTTGTGCTTGAAAGGCAGGCATTTGTACCACTGAGTTATATCCAGGCCCTTTACATTCATTCCTCCCACCCCATTTGGGACATTTGGGTCCATTATTTCTTTACATAAGCTGTTGCCCTTCTTCTTGTAGGATTTCCATCATGGGTGTGTTATTCTATTTCATGATGTTCTGTAAGTCCATTACACTCTATTTAATTTTCTTCCCTCTTCTTTGGGCTCCTCTGACTTGATTTACTTTAAACAACTACATGATGAAGCATTTACTTGGTGTTTAACATGAAATCATTCAAATAAAATTTGTATGAACGCAAATTCATAAAAGAAAAGGACAAAGTAAAAACAAAATTCACTGGCGATTATATATAGTTGGAACACCTTTGTGTCTTATATACTAGAGTCTTTCACAAAGTACTCATTGGAGCAATGAAAGACCGATCTTCATTCTTCTTTATCTTCCTGCAAGATGGATTGCTTTCGCACCCTCTGTTTTCTCCAGTGTCTTCCCCTTTCGTATGACTGGTAATTACTTTGGTGACTGTGACCCCCTCGAGATGCTCCATTGATCACTCCAAACTACTCTTTAATTTGTTCTTTTGTGGTTTCAGTTCATCCACACAAACCTTTTTAGGGGGTTCTTTCCCTTTTATTTATTTTTTATTTTAAAGAGAAAAAAATAAAAAAAAACAATAAAACAGTTTCAAAACAAGGTAGTAGGAGAGTTACAATAATTAATACATTGTGTATTGTTGTCTCCACAGTAGTTATTCAGAGTACAGGATAGAGGCACGGTGTCTTGTCCAACCAATATTAGCACAAACCATTCTTTTCAATGAACTAAGAGAAACTAGCTGTATAACTATCTCAGCTAACTTGTATAAAAATATACTTTTTTCTTTTCCCCTTTCTTTCTTTCCCCCATCACAGTTTTTCTTTTGAACAGTTTCTTCCCAATTCACAATATCTATTGTACATTTTGGATCTTATTTACTTATTCAGTTTCTCACACTAGTGAAGCAATCTGATGTCTACACATTATGGGTCTGATTTATTTCACTTATGGGCATGTCTCAAGTTGTATCCGTTTATCTATAAAAGTCTCCAGTTTATCCTTCTTTATGGCTGAGTAGTATTCCCACATACTTTTTTTCTGGTCTTTCTGAAACAGGGTCTCACTATGCAGTTCAGGCTGGCCTTGAGCTCACTTTGTAGCCCAGGCTGGTCTCAAACTTGCAATGATCCTCCTGCCTCAGCCTCCTGAGTGCTGGGATTATAGACATGCACCATTATGCCCAGTTCCCCACATCTTTTTTTATCCATTCCTTGGCTGATGAGCATTTGGGCTGTTTCCAAGATTTAGCTATTACAAATTGTGCTGCTATAAACATGGGTGCACATATATTGCTGTGGAAGATACCAAAGTGGGAATAGCTGAGTCAAATGGTGCCTCTAATGCTAGTTTTTAAAGGAATCAACACTGATTTCCACAGTGGTTATACTAGTCTACCTAGTGGAGAAGAGTAGCTTTCTTCCCATGACCCCTCCAGTCTTTCCCTTTGAAAGCACTGGCTCTTTGGAGATCTATCAATTTGCTATCCAGTTCATGTTCCTTTAATTCCAAAATATTATGAATGCTAGTAGCATCTCTGAAAAGCACAAGCTCAAATCCTCTTCATCTTCCAGTGACTGGATCTGTTTTACCTGTTCAGTCTACGACTTCCCCAAATCAAGACAAATCTTCAGTTAGCTCTTTCTTGCTTGTATTCCAGCTCAAACCTCCAATAAACATTTTAGCATCACCCTGCTAGTTCTTGCAATGATCTTGGACCTCTGGGCAACCTCCTCTGCATTGCTGTGCTTGTTCGTGTCCTCCGTGGTGGTGGAACCTGAGCCATCGACACGAGCCCACGGTCTGGGTTGTGGCAGTGCTGGCAGTGGCAGAGCACTGTGCCCTTGACTTAATGACTTCAAATAACTTGCCTTCAATTTTGCTGATCATTTCTTCTGCCTGGTCATTCTCTGCAATAATTTTTCAGCTCTATTGTTAGTTATTGTTGTTGCTGTGTGGTATTGGGGATTGATTCTATTCGGTACTGAGTTACACTCCTCCCTTAAATTTCAAATTTGAGACGACGTTTTGCTAAGTTGATAAGCTTCCCAGGCTTGCCTCAAACTTGCATTATTTCTGGCTCAGCCTCCCAGAGTGCTGGAATTACAGGCATTTGCCACCATACCTAGCTAGTTATTGTATTTTTAGGTGCCAGAACATCTGTTTGGTGTTTCGACAGTTGTTACATCTTTGTTGATATTCTCATTTTATTCATGCATCATTTTCTTTATGTCATTTTGCTTTCTCTGTTCTCTCCTGTCTCCCTGGGCATCTTTATGAGTTATTTTAATTCTTTGTCAGGCAGCTCACAAATTGCAGTTCTTTAGGATTGTTTCTGGAGTTATGTATTGATCCTTTGATTGATCCATATGTCCCTATTTCTTTGTATATTTTATAAGCTGACAGTATTTGGGAAATGGAGAAAACAAACCCCCTTCCTAATCTTTGGTTTTTTGTAGGGGCAGTTTCCATAACAGTACTAGAGGTACAAGGGCGGCTGGAATCTGTGCTGTTCTTTTGTTCCCCCTGGCGTCTGTCAGAGGAACCACAGCACTGATCTGAGCTGTTTTCAGTGCTCTTTCCTGTGTGGTCAGCAGCAGTCCCAGTCAGGTGATGAAGCAACTCTTGTCCCTTGGATGGCCACCAGATAAACCAGAGGACCGAATATGTGGTCCATTCTTTTGTTTCCATCCTGGTAAGGATGTTTCCACCAATCGCTTAACACTGTGACAGGAAGGAAGAAAGGGCAGGATGGCTTTGTCCAACACGGCAAATTTCCCTTGCCTTTTGCTGGAATGCGTTTTGAGTTTGACAGTGGGATGCTGTAGCTTCTCCACATGTCTCTAGAGTATTCACTTCTGTGTCAGCTCGATGTCTGGTGAAAAAAAAAAAATGAAGCTTCGGATCATTTCCTCCAAATGTATTTAGTCAACCCCTTTGGATCTGAGTATCTGACATGTGGTACTTTTGGTGACATGATATTGGAACTGAAGACCAAAGTACTGATTCAGGGCCATTTCAAGCCTGGTGAGAAGGACTGCTTTTTGAGCCTGTGGCCATTTCCATGTTTTTCAGAGCACACATTTGACTACCATAAATGCCTCAATTGTGCGGATCACTTTGGTCACTCTGTGGTCACAGTAGATATGGGTTCCTAATCATGTTGCTCCCAAAGACAGCCAGATTTTCTTTCCCTTTGTGTATCCATATCTATTCATTTCTCCAGAATGGCACCCAAGGTCCTGTAGATTCTGCTACTGCTGCATTCACCTTTATCAGCCAAATGAATCATTCATTATTTACTTCATTTTCTTATATTTGGTCCTTGTTCTCTTACATTTTGGCTACTAGGACTTTGTTGACAAATGTAGAGCTAGGGAATGGACCTGGAATGGAGGTATTTGGGTATAAGTGTGGGTAAAGAATTAGAATGAATATATAGTTTTCTTTCCACTTAAATCTCTTGCATGTACCAGAGAATCTGACATTGGAAATGTGAAATGCTTAACCTATTGAGAGCGGAAGCCCAAAGTTCTCTGAACTTTTTCAATAAAGCGAAGCTCAGGCTCACAGATGAGGGTTAAAGAGGCTTCTTAAAAGAGAAACATATCTGAACACAAAACATACTACATACAGAGAAGTTATAATTCTCTTTTTTATTTACTTCTTTTCTTGTGTCTCCTGCCAGTCTCTCTTTACCTTCTGTTTTCCAGCACCTGAGTTGCATTGAAGTTGATAGATTTGTTCTGTCGCCCTCAAGTACCTTTTGTGCTGAGAAGTAAAGGCAGTGGATTGTTGTCTGTTGGCAATGATTTTACTCTCAGAGTGGCAGCATTATCAAGGCTACCTAGCATGTCGGAGGAGAGAGAGCAGGCCTAGAGTAGAGTTTAGAATCAGAAGGATAGATCCCACAGGGGAAGCGACTCAAAGCTATTGTGGGGGTTGAGGTCTATGAGATAGCTAAAGACCACACACAAAAAAGAAGGCAAGTGTGAGTTCCAAGTCTAGCCCATTAGCTTGGAAATTCTGGAGTGGGGTATCATCAATCAGGATTCATTGACATTGTTTTAACTTCATTTTATCTCATTTTATTGTGGCTGCCTCCTTTATCAGTCTTCTTTCATTAAAAAAAAAAAAAAAAAAGGTGAAATTACATCTTCCTCCTGAAGGAAATCCAGCCAGCTTCAGTTTCTGGGGTCCAAAAGAAGAGTGAATAAAATATTTCTTGATGAAGCAGAGGCTGCCTTTGCTATTGATAAGGAACTAGACTCTCCCAAGCAATTCAGGTAGACTTGAGACAGGACTTTCCTTTTAGAATATCTTTCTAAAACTTCAGGATTGAAAATCAATCTCTCTGCCTCAGCTCAGCCCTGGGCCAACCTATAACTGCTGAATTTATCTCTTCCTCTTCACATACTTGCAGTGCTTAGGCCAAATAACTTTTCCTTTTTTTTTTTTTTTTTTAAGTTTTTATCGGAACCAGGGATCGAACTCATAACCACGTGCTTGCAAGGTGGGTGCTTATGCTGCTGAGCTAAATCCCTAGCCCCAGGCCAAATAACTTTTCAAACCATCATTAAACTTTTTAATTATAGAGTTTCCCATATTACATATCCTAATACTATAAAATCAGCACAACCATTCAAAGCCATAATTTAATGACTTTATTTATTTATGTATTTAGAGACATGGCCTCACCATGTAGTTCAGGCTGGGCTTGAACTCACTGTATAAGCTCATGCTGGCCTTGACCTTACAACAATCCTCCTGCCTCAGCCTCCTGACTTCTGGGATTACAAGTGTGTGCCACCATGCCCAACTTAATGATGTATTTTATGTGAAATAAAATGTGATAAATCTCCACAGAACAGGAACAAATTGCTGAATCTTTTAATGTGTGGCAGGGAGTGGTAGTGGAAAAGGCTCCATTGAGACCACCTAGACCTAAGTACAGTGATTACATTGAGGTCCCTGAGGTGAGACTTTTCGTGTTCAAATCCAGGCTTGCCACCAATCCCCTCCGTGCATTCAGCAGGGGACATCTCTAGGCTTCAGGTTCTGCATCTTAAAAGTGAAACAGTGTTACTTTGTAAAACTGCTGGGAAGATTAAATGCTAAAATTCTTGCCAAGCATTTTTGTTGAATCATAATATATATTTTTTGTTTTGCTTTGTTTTTTGCTAAACTAAAACCTGCTATTCAGGTTTAATAGCAATGTTGGCACCTTGTGAGAAGTACGTGGGTTTTGGGTTGCAGTTTGGGCACTCAGTCTCTAAAAGGTTTGCCATCACTGCATTACACTGTTTCCATGGTCATAGACCCAATTATCAGTATTTTAGTCTGTATGTCTTACTAGATGAAAATGTTGAGACCATGTGCATCATATGTACTGTTACTTCTCCATCACCAAACGCAATGTTTGACCCAGAGGTCTGTGTGGTCAGGGTACCCGAGATGGCCAGGCTCAGGCTTTCCACCTAGGCTTTCTATTTGCTAGTGTGTCAGCATGCTTTGTAGTCCACACATACACAGTGAGTATGTAAATAAATCATCTGTGGTATGCAACTTTTTGGCACCTTACTGGCTTTGTGCATACTGTATATAAGGAATTAGACCTTTGCAGCATTGTTGTTGATGCTGCTGAGATAGTAAAGGTGTGCCTGCCATTTCCATGGTCCCATGTCTTTTGTTTTGGCTGTCTGAATCTTGAGTCAACCTTCCCAGTCTGGACTGGTGGCAGAACAAGGTCATGTTGCAAATGTCTTTTTATTTTTATTTTTTATTTTGAAGGTAGTAAAATACAACAGAACAAGACAGAATAAAGCCAGTTGAGACAATGCAGTGAAACTGGTACAGAACTTTACAGCAGGATACCAGGATAACAGTAATAGGTACCATAGTATCTTCACAATAGTTGTCCTTTCAATCAGGTATAGCAAAATCAAACCAAATACAGAACATCAGAAAACCTATCAAAACAGAGTATTGAATAGAGCAATATAACTAATCAAAACAAAGCAAAATGGTGATAACAATATTTGCCTTCAAAGAGATGGTAGAAGGAAATCCCCATATTTGCTATATTGCATATGGTCATCCTCCCAAGAGAAGCTCAAATCTCTGGCTCCCATTTGCTAACAGAGGGGAGAGGGAGGAGGAGATGATTGCTTCTCAGCCCGCAGGCTGGTAGACTCATGGCCGCCTACCAGGGATGCGAGCGGGTTCCTTTGTTGCCCAGCACCCTACGTTCCAACATGGCGCGGATCTCAGGAGACGCTGGCTGTCTGGTTCTCTCCCTGGGTTGCCTGCGGCTGCAAATGTCTTTTGAATGAAAGAATGAATGACAAAACAAAAATATCCATTTGCACTGCTACTTTTTAAAGGTTACATCAACCATTCTTGGTAGTTTTAACATTGCTATAGTTTTATTTATTTATTTATTTATTTGTACTGAGAATAGACTCGGGACCTTGTGCTTGACAGGCAGGTGCTGTGTCACTGTGCTATATCCACAGCCCAACATTGATATGGTTTGAATCTTGAATGTCCCCACAAAGGCTTGTTCCCCACAGTGGTGCTATTAGGATGTAGTGGAAACTGAAGGAGGTGGGGCCCAAGGGAGGAAATTTGGGACCCATTGAAATCATATCTTTCCTCGTCCTTTTTGCTTGCTAGCTGCTATCAGATGAGCAGTTTTCTCTGTCACATGTTCTTGCCATAATGTTCTGCCTCACAAAAAGCCCAGAAGCAATGGGGCCAACTGACCATGGACTGAACCTACCCAAAATGTGAATCAAAATAACTTTTCCTCTTTCAAACTTGATTATCTCAGGTATTTTGTTACAGTAACAGAAGGATAGCACAAACATGTAATCAGAAATTGAAAGATCCTAAAGTTGTTTTTAACCTGAAATTTTTATTTTTTATTAGTACCCATTTGTAGTAAGAAATTAAATTCCTCATAAGGAGTTGGTGCATGTGCCTAGCACACCTTAATTTTTTATTCATCCTCTTCTCATCTGCCTCCTTCTCCTCTCCCTCCATCTCCTCGTCCCCTTCCCTTTGGTCAAAGATCTATCTCATTATTTCCTATTGTCTCTCTGTTATTTTGCATTTATTTATATTTTGGGCTTCTCATTTAATAGAAACCATGTGATACTGAATCTTCTGCAAGTCTGTAGTTAGGAATTTTGCCATCACATACTCAGTTCAGTACCTGTAACCTATAGAAAAAAAAAATGGGCCAAATGCTTAATGCAGGAGTCCTAAAATGCTGGCCATAACAGCAGCTTGATACATCAAAAGTCTGAATCCCTTTTGGATTCCAGAAACTAAAACATCATAAGTTTTCTCATGGAAATATCTAGAAATGATATTTGACACACTATGCTTTCACTAAATAACCAACAAATATTCAAATTCACTTTGCTACAATTATCAGGCAAAAGTCTTTTCTTAACAAGTTTTCAGTAGTGAGGTTTACTTAATCCTCAGACAAACCAAACCTGCTGAACTCATTACTGATCATATTTAACTTCCATGTGGGGGGAAAATATCATTAAACTTATAGGTTTTGGACAAATGTAGATTTGCTGAAAAACAGATTTGCTTTACATCTGGAAAATGGAACATTCTTCCTCTGTCATATATAGATTCTGAATGGACCATGGTTAAACTAATACAGAATATCTTTCTAAAAATTTTCTGATTTTTGTCTTTTCCTCCCTTTATTTGTGTGTTTCAAACACCTGAGCTATCCAACTTATAAAGATATGATTTGCTTTGGCTACAGTTTCAAAGATGTTAGTCCATGATCAGTTGACATATTATGTCAAGAGTACATGGTGAAGCAAAACTGCTCAACATATGAGTGGCATTATGCTTCGTGTCTAGATGTTCCCTCAAAGCCTCATTCAGTCATAGGTGGGGTTTTTTCAGAGGTGGTTGTGTCTAGAGTGGGTGATGCTGGGATTAAGGGTGTATGATTACTGAATCAGTCCACTGATAGGTCTGACATAGTTCTGGAAAGGATTAAGGGTTCCTCTCCCTGCCTGGATAAAATATAAGGGACATAAAGAGGGCTAGTGCACTCTTTTCTTTTCCTTGCTTCTGCCCCCCATGAACTGTTTCAGCTCTTCAATTCCCCTTTGGTAATCTTGCCTTGGAGCCAGCTGATTATGGACTGAAACCTGTACAACTTTTCCTCCTTTAACTTTGGGTGTCATGTATTTTGTCTCAGCAATGAAAAAAGTAATTAAGGCATGTGGAAATCAAAGGAGACAGAGAAAGACCAAGTCCCAACAACTGACTTAGAAGGAACCCACCCTACCAAGTCATCTAAAGTTCTCTCATTTGGCCCTGCCTCTTACGGTTTTCACCACCTATCTTTCATACATTGGCCACTGAGGGACATGTAAGATGTAAGCAATAGCATCTTTCATGTGGTTGTACTAATTCTTGATGAAGAGTTTAGAAGAGTTTTCCACTCCAAAACAAGAGGGAAAAGAAAGTGTGACTGGAAAATGGAAGTTCAGTAAACAAAGGAACTCAGGTGCAATGTGTGAGATGAAAAGGAAGTCAGCTGAATATGATTTGAGAGTCTTCCTCAGAGAAGGCAAGGAACAAGCTGGTGATTATCTTTTAAACAAACATTATCACAGGCAACAATGGGAAATTTCACACACTGCAAATGGAAATATTAAGTAGTACAGTCACTCTGATAATAATTTGGTATTATCTTCTCATTTTGAATATATGCATACGTCATGACCCAGAAATCCCATTACTAGGTTTATGACCTTGTGCATCAGGAACCAGGATACACAGTGTTTATGCAGTATTATTTGAAATAGTTTCAGACTGAAAATTATCCAATTTTTTATCAGCAGAATAACCAAAGTGTGGTACATTAATTCAATCAAACACTATTCAGTAATGAAAAGGAATAGGATAGCTGTAACCATTTAGATAAATCTAAAACAAAGTTGAGAAAGTGAAAAATTGAGATATGAAAAGAAGTGAAAAGAAGATACAATGTATAGCCCCATTTATGTAAATATCCAAAGCGGGAGGCAGACTTAATTTGCTGTATTTAGGAAAGCATCATAACATGGTAAAAATATAAAGAGTAACAGGTACACCATTGTTATAAAAGCCAGTAATCATGGCTGTCCTCTGTGAGGTGGGCAGCAGTTGGGATGAGGAGGACCCTAGGGAAGCCATGTTTTATTTCTTGACCTGGATGATGGCTCAATTTGTAGTCATTAATTAAGTTATATGTGTAAGTTTGTCACAGACACATATTTGTTGTTTTTTAAAAAACAATGAAGGTTAAAAGCCAACCTGTCATATCTCAAAGAAGGTTACAATTAGTAGCTGTGATTGTGAGCCTAAGCCAGGTGTGGAAGCACATGCCTCTAACCTTAGTACTGTGGGAGCCTGAGACAGGAGGTTCACAAGTTTGAGCTCGGCCTGGGCAACTTAGTGAGATCTTGTCTCAAAATAAAAAATAGAAAAGGGGCGGGAATGTAGATCAGTGCAAAGGCATTGAGTTCAATCCCCAGGACTACAAAACAAAGTGTAAGCCTACTGTTAGATAGCTTTAGATTCAAATGTGCTTTCTCTGTTCAATAGCAGTGTGGCTTTGGGCACTTTAACCTTGCTAAGACTTCACTTTCTTCTCATAAAATGAAAATAACACTCATTTCACAGGCTTATTATGATGATTGAAATGAAATTTATATGGTATTAATCCCAGTGCTGATTTGGTTCAGGAAATAGTATCCATATCTGAAAGACAAAAATTCAATACCAAATAAATATCCACTTTGCTTATAAAATTTTCCAAGAATCTTAGTTCATTTCTGACACTATAACAGGACATTACATACTGGATAATTTAGAAAGAGCAGAAATATTTATTTTGCACAGTTGTGGAGGACAGGAGTTCTGTGATCAAGGCACTCACAGGTTCAATGTCTGCAGAAGTCTCAATCTCTGCTTCCAAAAGAGTGCTTTATTGCTGCATCCTCACATGGCAAAAGATGAAAGTGAAAAAGAGCCAAACAGTTCTCTGAAGCCTCTTGTACAAGAGCATTAATTCCTTTAATGATGGCTCTACTGTCTTGACATGATCACTTCCTCAAGGCCCCACCTCTCAATGCCATCTGATTGGCAACTGTCAACATAAAAATTTTGGAAAACATGGTCACATCATAACATTTTTCTCCTGGCCTCAATATCCTTCTCATTGGAGAAATACATGGGGCCAAGGATATAGCTCAGTGACACAGCACCTGCCTGGCAAGCACAAGGTCTTGAGTTTGATTCCCAATATCTACCCCAAAATACAGTATTCCATCTCAGTAGATCCCCAACTTATTAATTCATCCCACACCAGTTCAAAAGTTCAAAGTCTAGAGTCTCATCTAAATCAGCTATAGGAAATACTCAAGATACAATTCATTGTGAAGTCTGGAGCAAATTCCCCACTGGCCAAGAACCTATGTAATCAAACAAGTTTTATGCTTCCAGTATACAATGGCAGGACAAGTGTAGGATAGAAGTTCCCATCTTAAAAGGGAGAAAGATGAAAGATGGAGAAGGTAATGAGTTACAAGTAAGTCTAAAACCTGACAGGAGA
Organism: Hydrochoerus hydrochaeris; assembly: GCA_004027455.1. Lineage (NCBI taxonomy): Eukaryota > Metazoa > Chordata > Mammalia > Rodentia > Hydrochaeridae > Hydrochoerus > Hydrochoerus hydrochaeris. Next base: position 661,789 of record PVLA01000060.1, read on the forward strand.
AATAATCTTAAGGCCCCAGCATAATCTTATGTCTTTGTTTTCAGGACATACAAAGGTGGGAACTGGATTCTAAAGGCTTTAGTCAGCTACAGTCCAATGGCTTCCCTGGGCACAGTCCACACAGCAACTCTCAGAGGTTGGAATTTGGTGCCTGCAGCTTTCCCAGGCTGGTGTTTAATGCTGATGGCTCTACAGATTTGCAATTTCCGAAGTAGCCCTACTCCCAGGAGTCTACTAGGTGTTACCCAGTGGGGAGTTTCTATGGTATCCCTACTCTTGTGGCAGGAAAGGTTGTGTCCACAGATGCACTCTGCATGCCAGTAGAATCAGCTTATGTCAGCCTGAGTTTGGGGCACATTTAGGGTGGCTGAGGGGTGCCATGCCTAAATACATGGAGCAGAAACTTGGCTATGGCAGCCCCAAGGATCACCAGAATGCCTTCAGAGTCATCCTTCTATTGTTCTGATGAAGAGCATTTTTTCATTCTTCTATTCATGATAATCTCCTTGTTATGATTTGTGTCTAAGTGGTCCCTCAAAGCCTCAGACAGTCATGGGTTCAGGCTCCTAGAGTTGTGACTGATTCATGGTCCAATGCTGGAATGGGTGTGAGCACTATACCTGCACTGGAGGGGTAGCCTGAATACAGTATAAGGGAGGAAAAAAGGTTTGCTCTCTCGGTCTTCCCTTTCTTCTCTCTTTCCTTATGCTATTTTCTGCCATGATGAACTGTTGCCCTCTGCCATGTGCCACTCTGCCTTAGAGCCAGTGAAGTATGGACTAAAACCTCCACAAAATATGACCCAAAAAACCTTTTCTTTCTTAATTTTAGGTGTTGAGTATTTTGTCTCAGCAATGAAAGAAAAATAACTAAGACACTCCTTCTCAAACAGTTGCTTAGCCATATCTGAGGTATTTTCTTCTAAGCATGTTACTTTTTTATTCTTAATTATTATGTCAGAAATGTTCAAATCTTAAAGTTCCTGGGGGTTTTTTGGTTGGTTTTTTTGTATATTTGTTTGTTTTTATTTTTGTTTTTGTATGCTTGTGAGGAAAGGTCACTATGCTGATCCCTAGATTCAAACCCAAATGAACCTCAACTTTTCCTCAAGCCACTTGTGCATTCCTTAGGACATGGGCACACATTTCAGAAACCAGTGCACCTCAAGAGTCCTTTACAACCATTAGAAAGGGTCCTAATGAAGCTCATATAGATTTTATTTTATTTATTTTATTATTTTGAAGGTAGTAAAATACAACAGAGCAAGACAGAATAAAGCCAATTGAGACAATGCAGTGAAATTGGTACAGAACCTCATAGCAGTTTACCTGGATAACAGTAATAGGTACCATAGTATATCTTGTTATCTTCACAATAGTTGTCCTTTCAATCAGCTATAGCAAAATCAAACCAAATACAGAACATCATAAAACCTATCAAAACAGAGTATTGAGGGGCTGGGGATTTAGCTTAGTGGCATAAGTGCCTGCCTGGCAAGCACGAGGTCATGAGTTCAAACCCCAGAACCAAAAAACAAACAAAAAAACCAGAGTATTGAATAGAGCAATACAATTTATCAAAACAAAGCAAAACATTGATAACGATATTTGCCTTCAAAGAGATGGTAGAAGGAAGTCCTCATATTTGCTATATTGCATATGGTCATCCTCCCAAGAGATGCTCAGACCTCTGGCTCCTCTGCTAATGGGGATTGGGGGTCATGTTTGATTCTCAGCCCATGTGCTGATAGGCTCATGGCTGCCTACCAGGGAGGTAAGCGGGATGCTTTGTTGCCCAGTGCCCTAAGTTCCAGCATGGTTCAGATCTCAGGAGATGCTGGCTGGCTGGTTCTCTCCCTGGGTCACCTGCCGCTTGCTTCATATACATTTTATTAACCATTTACAAAAAGTGGTTTCCTGCCAGGTAGTCAACTCCCAAACAAAAGATGTTTTACCCCTTTGAAATGTCAATGCTGATTGGCAAGGAGTCTTGGCACTCTTTAAAGGGGAAAAATTTAAATATTACTGAAACGATTAAGGCTCGCAAAAATTTAGAAAGTAAGACTCATGAGGCAAAAATACTTGCTTGCTGCTGTCTTGCAGCCTTAAAAGTGTTATAATTATGGGAAAAAGGAACATCTGCAAAAAAGACTGTACAAATAATAATCAGGATAAAAAGACTAAATCTAAACAAAAATGTCCTAAATGTAAAAAAGAATATCACTGGGCCAGTCAGTGACCTCCAAATTTGATAATGAAATGGACAGAAGACTCAACTCTCCATAGCCCAGTAAAAACAGGACATCAGTCATAAAATGTTCATGCTCAGGTGTGGGAGCCAACCCAGAGTCACAAGAACCTAGAGTTACAAGTCTTAGCTAATAAATTTACTTTTGGCTTCCAATTTTAATTGGTATTTTTGTTTAATTAATATGCTTAAAATATTTCTTGTGCACTGAAAATTCTTAGATTACAATTACAGGGTTCATTTACTCTTCTGCTGTTTCAATAAAAATAAGAGTACTCTTTTAAGGCTGTTTACAGCTTTGTTGGCAGCCAATCAAATTTAAAAATGTAACAATCTGAGGCAGAAGAGTGGGGAAAAAAAGAGAGAAGGAGAAGGGCACTTTGAAATCCAAGCCATGGCTGCAGTGTTTTTTATAAAAAGATTACAATAAGCAGGATAGAAAAGAAAATATAAAGAAAGCTTTCTGTATACAGCTATGTTTTTGCTGTGAGAGGGACCCTCTGATAAGATTTGCCCTGCCAATATAGAAGGGAAAGGTAACAGCAAAATGAGAAAGTCTTGAATAGATATTTTAAAAGTTTTATGAAGGATGCCATTTATAGAAATAAATTTCTCTTCTTGGTTTGATTAAGCCTGGTTTGTTCCTTTTAAAAGCTAATAATGTCATTATAATTATTGTGCTAAAATGTTATATTTTTCTTAATCTCAAGTCTTCTCTACAAAGTTTTATAATTATTATTCATTAGCATTTTATAGGAATTCAACTTCTCTTTTTTGTTGTTTCTTTTCCCTTTTTTTTTTTAATTTTTTCTCCTTTTTTGTGAGACAGGTCTTGCTTTGAACTCATGGTGATCCTCCTGTCTCAGCCTCCAGAGTGCTAGGATTAGAGGTATGTGCTATCATGCTTGGCTAAGAATTCAACTTCTAAGGCAGTTGTGACTGATAAAAAAATAACAGCTCCCCTATCACCCTCTCAATATTGTCACAGATTCAGCCGTGTTACGGAGACTCTACAAATGTCTGAAATCACCCTTATTCATAAAAAAAATGATGAGACACCCCTTTTATATGTTTTGACATTTACAGACTTTTATCTGTAAAATATGATAAACATCATTTACTCCCATGTTTTTTCTGTAATGGGATTACCCTAACCAATCAAAATAGATAACAGCCCTGACTATACATCTAATTCCCTATGAACATTCCTCCAACTCTGGCATGTTAAACATGTCATCAGAATCCCTTACAGCCCCACAAGACAAGGCAGTATAGAGGGAGACATTGTATTCCTTGAAACCTAATTATTAAAACTAAAAGGGGAAATATAGTTAAAAGAATTTAATTTAATAAGACTTTTAAATTTTTTAAATTATGATTCAACTGAAAGTGGCAGCACATGCCAGCATTCCCAGCATGCAGGAGGCTGAGGCAAGAGAATCACTGTGACTTTGAGCCAGCCTGGGCTACAAAATGAGCTCAAGGCCAGCCTGAACTGCATAGGGAGACCTTGTCTCAAAAAGACAAAAAAAAAAAAAAAAAAAGAAAGAAAGAAAGAAAAAAAGAAAGAAAAAAAAGAAAAGTAACTACTATAGAAGCTAAACAGATGCTGCAAAGCACAAGAATTCCCTTTACTTCTAAAAACCTATTTCTGGCAATTATCATGTAAATCACTTATAACTCCAGAATTATAAAGGTAAAAGGGCTCCTTATTATTATTATTATTTTTTTTTTTTGAGCTTGCTGACATATACCTCAAATAAGTGACATGGTTATTTGGGCTCATGTTTTTATTTCATGGCAGAAAAATTTCCATCATGCATAGTCACTAATACCACCAGTAGTAGTTACTGTATTCCATTCCGGTCCCAATGGTATATAAATAACTTTAATTAAATACAGCTCAATTAAATATTATTCATATTGTGGTACTCAGATCAACACTGATCATGAAATCTCACAGTGACTTTATGCCCTTAAGGCAACCTTTGGCTGGCTCCACAAGCCCTGACAGTCCCTGTAGACACATAGTCAACTTAGTTATGATGCCCAGTTACTATTCTATCCCATTTAACCATTCAGAGTCCTAAGAGGAAGTCCAACACTTCCCCTGTGCCGCCTTTTGTACCAATCTAGATGGAAATATTACTAATCTCCAGGGCCAAATGAGGCTCAACTTCATAAATGACAAATGGAAGCTCACAATATCGCCTTAAATCACCTTCATGACATTGCCTATTGGCTCAGTCCCCAAAATGGTTTTCTGCCCACAATCCCCCAAATTGATTTTCTGCCCAGGATGATCACATTTGCATTCTCATTACTATTGAAATTATGTTTTTGTTGTTTTTTCTTACCGCCCTCAAGGCACTTTGTATGCGATTCTGTTGGACACTTCGCACTCAGGCCATGATGAGCTTCTTGGATGAAGCCCAAAATCCATATTTCTCTTTTCTTCCACATCCCTGATTCTGTAAAACAAAAAAAGGGAAAATGTGGGGGACTTGGCTGAAAAGTGACTGGTTAAACTGTGGGGCAATACTACACAGGCTCTGTGAGAAGTGAATAACTCATTTAGATTACTGAAGCCTGTGGTGTCTGGCCATTGTCTTTCTGTTTCCCCAAGAAAACTGCCTTGGCTGGAGCCAGTTCCTCGCTCAAATTGGCTTTTTTTCTCTTTCACTGATATTCTAAATAAAAGCCTGAGAGTTCTCTGCTTCAGTGATACTCCTGGTTATTTCCCTAACACTGGCTGCTCTAGTTGAGATAATCCCCTCTGGACTCTCAGTGATTGAACTAAATCTGATCTCTGAGTAATCTTTTTCTTCCTTTGCACTGTCCATGTCACACACTGTGACACATAGTTCATATTTTATATTGGGTTCTCATAAAGCCATCCTGACAAAGACAGTTACTATAGGGAAATGGGACACTTTTATCTAGCAGGAAAGGGAACATAAACCCTGAAATTTTCTTCAATATTTGAAGAAATATATGACTCTAAGAAAAATTACTTCCTTTTGTCTACATATTTTAGATTTAGAAATAAATAAAATGTAAACTGCAGGAGAGCTCAGCAGGAGACAATGATTGGAGAATTTAAAAATACATAATTACTAGGAAGGCAAGCCTGGGATCAGGGTTACCAGGCAACCAATCCCAGGAGAAAGTAACACCAAAGTGAACTGGGAGTTAGAATCATCCAAATGTCTGGGCAATTAAGTGTCTGAAAAAAGGTAGAAATGAACACATTTTAATTTCAGGGAAGCTTAAGAAAATTTCCTAAAAAGTAAACAGAAAAAATGACAAGAAAGGGATTATTTATGCACAGACTGTATTAACTATTTCCCTCCTTATGCTTATCCACATATTTCCCTGCAATAAAACCACATTAATTAGTAATGTCAACATCTACAGAGTAATAAGCCTTTTTGTTTCAAGATTGTTCCTCATTCTAAATTGCTTATACATGAGTAGAACTTTCTGGGTAAATGTGTTGTGTGTGTGTTCATGTGCATACACACACGCGCATGTGGGCAGTATACATATGCATGCATAAGCCTCTCTTCTCCTGTGTAATGAGCCGAGACCATGAGTAAGGAAAAAGAGAAATCAACATGCCACATTTCTAGGTGATACTATTTCTAAAGATCCAAGGACACGGATGTCATATGCAGGCCTGGAGGCTATGCGAAGTTCAGTATTATGGGGTTCGGTGGGGGATGGGGGTGGTTTGGGGTTGAGAGAAGAAAATAAAAAGTAGATGAGGCCCATTTACATTTCATCCTGTGGGCACAAAATAGAGCCAGTAGGGTTTGGGATATAGCTCAGTGGCACAGTGCCTGCCTAGAAAGCATGAGGTCATGAGTTCAATTCCCAGTTCCCTCCCCACCAAAAACAAAAACAAAAAAGACAAGTATAGGTGCTAGATTGAATGTGGACAGAAGAAAAGAGATGTTGTACTGGTTGACTGTGTCAATTTGAGACATTTGGAAGTTGATTGTGTCAACTTGAGACATTTAGAAGTTAACTAAATGGGTTTAGCAACTCTACACCCAAGGGTGTAGAAGACCCACCCTAGGATGGCCCATCATCTGGAGGTATAAAAGGGAAGGAGGAAGGATGAATGCGTTCCATTCTTGAGAGAAGCTCCAGACTTCACCTTTGTTGGACCTTGTCTCTTGGCTTCCATTGTAGACTCTTCAGCCTTCTGTCGCAGACCCGTCAGCCTGCTGGGGTGGACTTGCACAAGACACTAGGGCAAACTCCAGACCTTGGATTGAATCCTTTGGCCTCCAGTGTGCAGACACCCTCTGCGCGCTTCCTCATCCAACTCTGTGGCTGACCATCGTAAGCCCATCTTGTTGTTTCTTTTACATCTGTATATCTTGTGTTATAACTGTTCTCTCTAGTAAAACCCTGACTAATACAGAAATTTGTACCGGGAGAGTGGGGTTATTGTTGCTATGTTGCTTGGCCATGTGACTTAAGAGCTTTGGAAACTAATTTGGAAAGTTTTTGAGAGACTGTCCAAAGAGACAGGCCCTGTAAGCTGTAAACTATACTGGAGACTCTGGTTAGAGTCTGGAAATCAGAGTACTGATGGAAATGCTGCCGGTTAAGATGAAGCTTGGGAAACTTCTGTTTCTCGAGAAGGTCTGCTACGTCTGTTGGAGTCCAGGTAGTATACTGTGCTTTAGCTGAAAGTTGGTCTTCTTGTTTGTATTTAGAGATATTACCTGGGTAGCAGAAAAATTTAAATCCAGTCTACTGTTGGGATGGTACACAGTTACTTTTGACCAGATCTATGTTGAAAATTTAGAGCAAAGAGCCAATAGAGTAATTTAAAACATTTGGCCAGAGAGAAGGCTCCATTGGAACTGTGGGTTGCAAAGATGAAACAGAGAACATGGTTGTTTAGAAGAACAGGACAATGGAAAAATCAAGAGTATGCTTGAATTGCAGGAGATCCTTATATTTAGGTCTTGCCATGCCACATTAAAAGTTAATGGGAAGCAAGGACTGTGATTGTAATTTTTTTATTGTGATTTTAATGTTTATATATTTGTAAACAGGTTAACTTATCAAAGTACTGTGTTTTAATGTTGAATCTTGGTCACCTTTTAAATGTTTTGCTTTTGGTGCAGGAATTAAGTGTAAAAAGAATTGTATATATGTAAGGGTTGTATTAATATAAATCTAAATAGACTAAGATGTGTTAACTTTCACAAATCTGCCACTAAGGACTATAGTTTAAGGAAATGCATGTGATTATTAAGTTAACCAGGAGTGGATTGTTATGATTGAAAACTAGTGGTCAACTTAATGCCAGCTGGATTACATCAGCATGGTGGGCGTAGATGTTTCACCTGAGGTAGGTTGCCAACATAAATAGAGACATGGAGAAGGAGAAGCTATCACGTTAGGTGTTGGTGCGTTAATACATTGAAGCGTTGTGGGTTCTCCTACATGTTACTGTTTGAGCCGTTGGTTCTCCTGGAGAGGCTCTTGTCTCACATCGAGCATTGCTTCCTGGCTCTGGAGGGGAAGACGTGTGCTGCTTGATCTCCAGAATGAACTCGTCATGCCTGGCTTCCTGGCATGTACTTGACTGTGCTTATTTTCAGAGGGCTCAGGGCCTCCATGTCACTGAGGATGGCTGTGGTGCTTTTCAGGACAGCCCCAGTCTTTGTTGTAAGTGTGACTTCTCAGCTCCAGCGAAGAACCCTCAACCTATCAGTACAGCTGCTTCACCCTGCTGGCATAGACTTTCTGGCTTCCACCGCTGACCTTTGGGCCTTCCCAGCATGGATGGGATCCATAAAAGAGACTGGCGTGAGTCCTTCTTGTGTGCTCTAGACCTCCAGTTGGACTCATGGGAGGCATTGTCGTGAGCTCTGGATCTTCATCTGGATTCATGTGGGACATTGCTGTAGGATTCAGGCAAGCCTTGGCTAAATATTCTGTGTCTTTGGTGTTGTGGAGAGATTTCCTGCATTTTCTTGTGTCATCTCTAGGTGACCATCATAAAATAATATTATAAACTCCATGTCCTTATTCTAACTGATCTCTGTACACCCCTGATTACAACAGATGTGTTCTTAGGTAAGGCTAAGAATATAGGAGGAGAGCAATTTTTCAGTTTGGCATACAGAATAGTTTAGAGGAGTACCAAAGGCAGTTGCATAAACCAGACTGGGGCTCAGAAGAGAGGTCTGGATTAGGCTAATTTTCAAGTCATATCAACATAAATGGACATGCAGACACTGTATGAATGTCTAGAAATGAGAGTAAAAAGCAAAAATGGAGGGAAAAAATGAGAGAGAAAATTGAGGACTGCAGAATTTGTAAATAAAAGAGAAAAATAGGAGCCAATATAAGAGATAGAAGAAGTATGAGAGATAGCAAAAATAGTAGATAGGATTAGTGTTTTGGAGACTATGAAAAGATAGTTTTGAGAAGTTAGGGAAGAAGAATGCTGCTAGATTCTGTATCAAATGCTTAAAGAATGTTTCCTCCTTAAACATATATAATCATACATAGAAGGCATAGAAGAAAAAGAAAATGGGAGTGATGCTTTGTAGCAAGAGTCAGCTTCTATGAAATCTGGAATCCAGACAGTGGAGCATAATTCATTGAAGAAAAAAAGTGAGAGCAGCATATTGCCAAGAACCAGGAAGAAACTGACAGAAAAAATTAAAAGCTACAGAAAAGTTGGAATGACAGTCCACAATGTAAAGAGAAGAAGGAAACAGTTTGGATGCTCTCCCGAGCTTTTGCAGTTCAAGGGAAGAACTGGGCTCACCAGAAGCAAAGTAAATGCCCAGGGTTGGAAGATCCAGGGAGAAACAGCAGCACAGCTGATGGCCTTTGTGAACTGCAAAAACAGTGCAGGGTTTGGCTCCAAGTGGACTGTTTCCATGTGGCATACAGGGGAAGGAGAGGGAGTCAAGTGTGGGCCTTCACCGAAGAACCAGAGGGGGCTTGATCAGGTGCCATTTCCGGAAGAGGTCAATTATTTAAATCTGGAACTCAGAACAACTAAAAACTACTTTATTTCTGGACTCCCAGTGTCATTTTCCCACAGTGTTTGAATGAAAGACAGCCATTGGACATAGTTGTGGATAGGAAATGAGCTAGAAAGAGATCCTCTGAGAAATTTAAAGTTAGGCTAGGAAAGACATGTACTCCATTGTCTTCAGAGAGAAGCCAGGCCCAGACTAAGTTGCACATAGAAACACTGGGTCTGAAAGTACCTGTTGGTATTAAGTACTTGTACCTCTGCCTTGCTGCCTACATCCAGAACACAGCTGAGGACTGATTGTTTTCCCTTCCACCAACATTGGCAACACCACCACGTGCCTCAGTGTGAACATTGTCACAGCCTGGAGTAAACAGATGGCTCTCTGGAATATGAGGAACAACTCAGAAACTCACATGCTAAAGGGTTGTTGGATTACAAATCTGGATCTTAGAAAGAAACCAGTCATTTAAAAATGTCAAGAGCTCCCCTTTGGCTTTTGTGGCCTGCCTTCCATCACCATGAAGTGTTGACCTCTGCCATGAGCCACCCTGCCTGGACTCAGCAGATTATGGACTGAAACCTCCACAAACTATAGGAGAGAGAGAGCAAGATGGCAGAGCAGTAAGCAGCAGAGAAAATAGCCTCGCTGACAGTTGCCATCCAGGTGCTAGAATAAGGAAGAGGAGAAGGAGGGAAGTGGGTCTACTGGACCCAGGAAAAATCTGAATCATGAATTGAAGCCCACAGAGAGAGTGAAGAGAAAGACTTCAGTGAAGAAGGCTGTAGCCAGCTGTGCCTTCTCCCTGAGACTGTGTAAGAGGAACAGTTCAAACCTGTGGTTGCATGCTCATCGTTACAGTGACAGCTGGTGACCCCTGAGGCCTCTGCAGAGACACACAGCAGTGGAGAGGAGCACAGATATGGAGGACTGCACTGGCTGGCAGCATGTGCAGAGGACTCAGTCTTCCTGTAGGGAGAGAGCGATTAGCCAGGAGCCATCTTGGAGTCAGTCAGCTGATGGCGGAACCCTGAACTGCTGCCAGACAGGCACTTGTGCCCCTGAGCTAAGTCCTTGGGCTTTGTCTAGAAGCTCCCTGCTGGCTCAGACCGGAGGAAATTTCTTGGACTACAGCAAGCCCAATTGGTCTGGTCTCAGGGCAGGAATGCTGAGATTTTCTACTACCCAGCCAAAAGGTATTGCTAGCTTTCTGGGTTAGATTGACACACTTCAGGACTGTGTCTCCACAGATTGTCTACTAGGGAAAACAAAGAATCCTGGAAGTGGACTGTTTTGTTTTTGTTTTTTAATTTTTCTTTCTTCATTTTTTTGTTTTCTCTCTTTCTGCTTCATTGTCTTTGTATGAGTGTGAAAGTGATTCCTAACCTCTTTGCAGGTGTGGCTCTATTTTGTTCTTCCTTTTACCTCTTCCATCTCTCTTTTCCTTCAGTCTTCTACACCAGTTTCCCAAAGTTGGTGTGATTTCCCCTTTGCTCTCCAACCTTACTTGCAATTTCTCTTCTTCCACTTCTCTGTTTCCTCCTTGATCCATTTTAAAGTTTAAGACCTCAGGGCAAAGCCAGGTGAATTACCCCTGTAACCCCAGCACTCAGGAGTCTGAGGCAGGAGGATTATTGTGAGTTCGAGACCAGCCTGGGTTACAAAGTGAGCTCAAGGCCAGCCTGAACTGCATAGAGACCCTGTCTCAAAAAGACCAAAAAAAAAAAGACCTCAGGGCAAAATTGACATATTAAGCACTTATGTATTGCATATAATTATCTGGTCTGTTTTAGATTCTGTTATATAATCACAAATCTAGTTTATACAGTTAACAGTTGCAAATTAAGGGTTAGCTCATTTTATAGACTATGGTTGATGCTATTGGTACCACCATAGACAAAATTGACATAATTGTTTTAAAGAGCTGTTGGTCCTAGTAGTCCATGACTGAGATTGACCAAGGGTCACAGAGAATAGTATGGCACAGTGCCAAAGAACCTGAGACTAGGTCAAACAAGCAACAATTTCTCCTCTCCAACAAACTGAAGAGGTAAGAACTTCTAATCAACTATAAACCCCCAAGCTGGCTACACCTAGAAGGTACTTCAGAGAAGTAGTCATCACCTAAGGGTTCTAGAACTACCAATAAAGCCACTCATGATAGGCAATTTACAAATATCACCCCAGGAAGCAAACTGAAAAAAGAGAGAAAAGAAAATTACATTGGATCATGTTGGAACTTGGGGCGCTGGGAGAACAGGCAGCCTACTCCTTGCTCTGGCAAGCAGCTGGGGGCCTCACAAGCCGCCAGTGCACCATAGCAAGAACTATCAGCGATTCCTGAGCTCTGCATCATGTTGGAACTTGGGGCGCTGGGAGAACAGGCAGCTTGTTCACCACCCTGTTAAGCAGCTGGGGGCCTGCTGGTGCACAGGCTAAGAATCAGATATCAATCCACTCCTCACCCCCATTAGCAAGTGGGAGCCGGAGGTCTGAGTATCTCTTGGGAGAATGAATGTATGCAGTGTGGCAAGTAAGGGCAATTTCCTTCTACCATCTCTTTGAAGGCAAATATTTTTATCACTGTTTTGCTCAGTTTTGATTAATAGTACTGCTCTATTCAATATTCTGTTTTTATAAGTTCCATATTTCCTTCTATTTTGCTCTACCTGATTGAAAGAACAGCTAACGTGAACAGAACGGGATGTACTGTTGTGCCTATTGCTGGTGTCCTGGTGACCTGCTGTGAGGTTCTGTGCCAATTTCACTGCACTGCCTCACCTGGGTTTGTTCTGTCTTGTTCTGCTGTATTTTGCTACCTTCAAAAAAAAGTAGATAACAAAGTAACAAAATGCCTCCAGAAACCTCCCAACTACACCAAAGCTGATCCATGGGGCATGGATGAGGAGAAACTTAAAAACAAAGCAACAGAATAATATAAGGTGATTTAAAAGTAAATAACAACAACAAAACAGGTCAGAAGGTACTGAGCAACCTGTAACAGGATATAACTAAACAGATAATGGACTTAAAAAGTAAAAGGAAGAAAAGAAAGTGCTCTAAAGGATATGACTGCATTTTATGTTTAAGTGTGTAGGATTGATAACCATGTTGCTAAGTTGTTATTGGATCATTGAAATTCTTTGCAGTCTCAATGTTTGGATGTCAACTTTGTATGCTTTAATTTTGTAACTTGAACAACTATGTCTAAGCAGACAAAATGTCATTTATTAACTAGTGATTTCTTACTGTTTATTTTTTTTCTGAAATTCTGTATTGTTTCTAACCATTTTTCTGTTTTGCTTTTTTCTCTTTAAATAAAATTTTTAAAAAATAAAAAAAACTTCTAATAAAATAGAGCAATTCTAAAAAAAAGAAAATGACATTGTCTCTCTAGTGAACAAAAATAATAAGAATGGACAGAATCATGGTATCCAAAAAGTATAATAGATATTAAAGTATAATAGATATAATAACTATTATAAAACTGAAAGGGGAGGAAAGTGCTCTAAAGGATATAATGGTATATATAGTGTGTAAAAAGATGACCATATTACTGAGCTTTTGTTAGTCATTGAACAGAAGAGTTTGTACTCTTCTGAGTACAATGTTTGAGTGTCTAGCCACTTTTATGCTTTGACTTTGTAACTTTATTGTTAAGTTAACAATATGTAATGTATCAACTAGCGATTTTATGATGTTAATTTTTTTAAACTCTGTATTCTACTTTTCTTCTTGTTTTTTCTATTTTGTCTTTTTAAAATTTTCTTTTCTTTCTCTTTTAAAATAAAAAAAGAAAGAAAATGAGAAGACACTTAAGCAAAATGCAACCCCAGACATCCAATTCACTAGATGTAAATCCAGGGGGTAATGAGGTGGGACAATCCAAAAGACCCCCACCAGGGCTCTCTGAAGTGGTAACAACAAAAAAATTGAATGAGACTCTGGAAAAACTGAAATCAGAAATAATCTCTCAAATAACTACAGAGATTGCCAAAATACACACTATGCTTAGTGATGTTACAGCAGACACAGACAAAGAAATAGATGAGGTGAAGAACATTATGGAAGCTCAGCATAGGAAAGAAGAAAAGCAAATTCAAGCCTATATCCAGGAGAATAAAAACTCTATTGAAAGTATTCAAAGTAGATTAGCCAATGCAAGGACAGGATTTCAGATACTGAAGGCAGACTTGCATTTAGCGACAAGGAAAAGAAGGATTTCTCAAAGCTAGCAAGGGACTCTGAGAAATCAATCCAGCAGCTGCTAGGTGAGAAGAAAAAGAATAATTTAAGGTTAACGAAGTCAATGAACAAGCAGGAGGGCACCACAAATGACATTTAAAAAGTGTTTGCAGATATCATGACTGAAAACTTTCCTGGTAGAGAAAAAGAATTTGACAAACAAATAAGTGAAGGCATATAGAACTCCAATTAGCAATGATCAAAAAAAAAAAACTATGGCCAATCCTATCATAGTCAAGATTCCAAAAATTCAACACAAGAATAGAATCCTAAAAGCTGTTAAAGGGAAAAAACAAATCACCTAGAAAGGAAAGCCCACCAGAATCACAGCTGACTCCTCAGCACAAACTCTCAAGTCAAGGAGAGCTTTGGAGTGAAGTACTCCAAGTTCTAAAGGAGAACAACTTTCAACCAAGATTGATGTACCCTGCAAAACTATATTTCAAAACTGATGGAGAAATAAGATACTTTCATGGCAAAAAAACATCTGAGGAAATTTATGACCACCAAACCAGCATTCGAAAATGTTCTGAAGGACATTCTAGAAAGAGATACTAAGAACTACAGCTCCATGAAGCCCAATAGAAGGAATCCTTTAGGGAAGGCAAACAATTAGAGGAGGGGATAATCGTGGGGAGCCAATAATAGGAAAATAACATGACAAGGATAAGTCAATACATATCAGTTATAACCATCAATGTTAATGGTCTCAATTTGCCAATCAAAGGACACAGACTGGCAGAATGGATCAAGAAGCAAGATCCAACAAAATGCTACATCCAAAAAACACATTTAATTAAAAAAGAAATTCATAGACTGAAAGTCAAAGAATGGAAAACAATACTCCTTGTGACAGGAAATCAGAAAAAGGCAGAGGTAGTTACTCTATTCACAAACAGTGAATTTCAAGGCAAGACTGATTAAGAGAGATAAAAAGGTGACTATATCCGCATAAAGGGAACAATCCAAGGGGAAGTGATGACAATCATAAATATATATGCAACAAATACCAGTGAACCCAACTGTATAAAACAATTACTAACATACATGAAAAATCAAATAAACCCTAATACAGTTGCATTGGGAGACTTCAATACCCCACTGTCACAAAAAGATAGATCAACTAGACAAAAAAATCAGTAATGAAATATTAGAACTAAATCAAACTTTGAACAAACGGACTTAGTAGATATCTATAGAGTGTTCCACCCCACAACATCAGAATACATATTCTACACATAGGATGTTCTCCAAAATAGACCATATACTGGCTCATAGAACATGCTTAAGTAAATGCAAAGGAATTGAAATTATACCATGTATAGTGTTAGACCACAGTATAATGAAATTGGAAATCCATGGCAAAAGAAACCACAAGAACTTTATTAATACATGGAAATTAAATAGCACCCTACTGAACAACCAGTGGCTCACAGATGAAATTAAAGAAGAAATTAGGCAGTTTTTAGAGTTGAATGATGACAATTCAACATACTGGAACTTGTGGGACATAATGGAAGCAGTCTTAAGAAGGAAATTTATAGCAGTAAAAACCGTATCAGGAAAACAGAGCAAATGCACATAAACAACTTAATATTGAACCTCAGACTTCTAGAAAATGAAGAGCAGGCTAAGCCAAAAGCTTTTACAAGGGAGGAAATTATAAAGATCAGGGCAGAAATTAACACATTGGACAGTAAAAAAAAAAATGCAAAGACTCAATGACTCAAAGAGTTGGTTATTTGAAAGATTAAATAAAATTTACAAACCCTTAGCCAAACATAAAAAAAGCAAAGACTCAAATCTGCAATTAGGAATGAAAAGAGTAAAATCATAACAGACCCTGCAGAAATCCAGATCATGTATACCCACTTTGAAAACTTGTATTCTAAAAAGATGGAAAATAAGAAGAAATGGACAGATTCCTAGATACATATGAATTACCAAACCTGAATCAAGAAGATATAAAAATCCTAAATAAACAAGTATCAATGAAATCAAAGATGTAATTAAAAACCTACCAACAAGGAAAAGCCTGGGCCCTGACAGATTCACTGCTGAATTCTACAAGAAATCTAGGGAAGACTTTACATCACTATTTCTCAAACTTTTCAGTGAAATTGAAGGGGAAGCAATACTTCCAAATTCATTGCTGGCAGCAAGCATTACCCTGATACCAAAACCAGAGAAAGACCCAACTAAGAGAGAGAATTACAGGCCAATCTCCCTAATGAATATTAATGTAAAAATCTTCAATAAGATACTGGCAAACAGACTGCAACAAATCATCAAAAAGATTATATACCATGATCAAGTGGGATTTATCCCAGGGATGCAAGGATGGTTCAACATATGTAAATCCATAAATGTAATACACCATACTAGCAGAGCCAAGAACAAAAATCATATGATCATCTCACTAGATGCAGAAAAAGCTTTTGACAAAGTCTAGCACTCATTCATGATAAAAACCTTACATAAAATTGGAAGAGATGGTCTTTATCTCAATCTGATAAAAACCATCTACAATAAACCAACAGCCAATATCTTATTAAATGGACAAAACTGAAAGCTTTCTCTCTAAAATCAGGAATAAGACAAAGATGTCCACTGTCTCTACTCTTATTCAGTACAGTCCTGGAAAGTTTAGCTGGAGCAGTTAGACAAGAGAAAGAAATAAAAGGAATAAATATAGGAAAGGAAGAAGTGAAAGTATTGTTATTTGCAGATAACACGATACTCTACTTAGAAGACCCCAAAAACTCCACCAAAAGACTACTAGATTTAATCAGCAAATTCATTAGAGTAGTTGGATACAAAGTCAACACTCAAAAATTGGCATTTAATTCAGCATTTAATTGACAAGCCACTTTTAGAAGAAGCTACCCAATAACATTTTGGTGTGCCCAGTAGATGCTGATACAAAACCACTATTATGTATAACATGTGCTAAAAATAGAGAAAAAAAAGCACATTACTGAAAACTAATGATAATGAAAACACTACATCAAAACTCAAGGTATATAATGGAAATGTTTCTTCAGGAAAAATTTATAGCTTACATGCTTAAGAGATTAATGTTAATGGGGTAATGTTCATTTCAATAAATTAGAAAAGAACCTCAGCAGGATAAAACCAAAATAAGTAGAAAGAAGAAATAAAGAAGTAGGAATAAAGTAGAAAAAGATAGAATAAATTGAACAAGCTAAAAGTGATTCTTTAAAAAATATAATCAAGTTGGATAAATTTTTGGTGAAACTAATCATGGAAAGAAAAGAAGAAACAACTATGACTAGAAACAAAACACAAGGACGAGGGATTTAGTTCAGCTACATAAGCACCTCCCTGGCAAACATGAGGTCAAGAGTTCGATCCCTGCACTCAAAAACAAAAACAAATAAACAAACAAAAACTCAAAAAGGGGCTGGGGATTTAGCTCAGCAGCATAAGCACCTGCCTGGCAAGTGTGAGGTTGCTAGTCTGATCCCCAGTACCAAAAAAAAAAAAAAAAAAGAGAGAAAAACCCTCACACATATGCAAATATAGCCCACACTAAAAAGACCCTTTGAGAATACTTTAAGCAATTTTATTACTAGTAAGATTTAGGAGTTACTACACTCTTCCTTGTATTCTTATTTGGGAAACTAATCCCAAGAGCCCTAGGAATAGAGCAAGACCTAACTGCAGATTTCTGTTATTATCACAATTACCATCTTCTCAAGGTTTAATGGAGTTGTCACCTGTGATGCAGAAATTTGAATCCATACTTGCCAAGAATTGCCCTTGAGATACTCCTCTTTTCTGCATTCCAGAATTAAGTATCTCAGGGGGTATAAACAGCCCAAATAGTATGAGGGTTGTTAGATATCTTCTGCTTTTCTTTTCTCTTTTTTCTCTCTCTCTCCTCCCTTCCTTTCTTTTCTCTAGTGGTACTGGGAACTGAATGCAGGGTCTTTGAACTGAGATATATCCCCATCACTTTTTATTTTATATTTTAAGATATGGTCTCACTAAGTTGGCCAGTCTGGGCTCAAGCTTACATCCCTCCTGCCTCAGCCCCACAAAGTGTTAGAATTACAGGTGTGTGCCACCACTCCTGGATGCTAATGTCTTAGTGCTTTCTGATAATTCAGCCTGCTTTTACTGTTGCTTTATGATGCTTCACAGGGTCTTTTTTTAAAGCACTTAATTTAATGTTTAAAACAATCAATGCATGTTTGGAGTATATGGAGGTTACAATCATCTTCAGGAGTGGCTATACATATATAATATTGTTTAATTCTTCTTTTTAATCCCCTTCCTTCACAGGGTTTTATTAGAAGCTTATGGACCCATGATGAATGTCCTGCAACTAGAGGGAAACCACATTTATTGAGGGAAGATAATTCTGTTCCTTTTGAGCTAAGTTTATCTGTGTTCTGTGTTTAGGATTCTGGAGCTAATTTTTAATGACTAGATTATTTGCTTTACAATTACAATTACTTCTCAAAGTAAACAGCCACTTTTCAAAAGTAGTATTGCAAATCAAGTTTTGACATTTATCATACTGTTATAGCAATTTTAAGCTTAGGAGGCAAAGAAACCAAGTGGCACTTGGAGAAGTGGAAGAAGCCAAACTGTATCACACTAGCAGGCCTAGAGGAGTTTGGCACTCCAGAGTCTGAGCTCTGAGCCTGGGGTATGAGAGCTTTACATAGGGATTGTAACAGGAAAAGGGATGCAAGCTAAGTTACAGAAGCAGAACAAAGGCAGTTACTCAAAAGTGAAAGGCTTACAGCTCTGCACAGGATGCAGTGAAGTGGTTGCTTATCAGGTCAGGGTGCAACTAGTACAGGAAAAGGAGGGGGTTGTCGGCAGGAGGTGTCAGAGTTGAAAAGTTTCATTCCCCTAATAGTACCAGGATGGCATAGCTTTTCTTATAACTCCTAAAACACAAAACATTTAGAATCACATTTCTTCTTAGAGCACTGAACCCACTCTCAGAGTTTCCAGGATGACTTTTGAGAGGTAATACTTCAATAATTCTAAGGTAATTTTCAATCCTGACTTATATTATGCAAATATTTAGATTTTTTTTCTCACAAAATTAAAAGAAAAAAAACCCAACCACACAGTTATAACGTTTTCCAGGACACTTTCCTGGGAGGATACTATATTAAACATAATCATCTATTTTTATTTTTAATGAAGTTCTTGCTGTTGTATGTTCTGCATTGTTCTAAGATCATGAATAGACTTTTAGGAGCTTATGGTATGACTTCCCATAGACACACTTCCATTTAACAATCTCATATTTCATTCATTGTTGAACTCCAGAGGTTTATTATTGTTCTGAATGCCTCCATATCATCAATTCATTTATACATCTCTTTTGATCAATCAACAACTATTTGTTGAGTACCTACTATATTGAAGATACCCTGTCGGGGTCTAAGTAAATAACAGAAGAGTTTTCCCCACTTCCAGGACAGTGTGTGGCTGCAAATGTCAGTAATGCTGTAATGTTTGGGGAGGGGTGAACACCATACATACCATGCCACACCATGCCACTGGTCTGCTGGAACTTGTAGGTCCTATAGATCCTGAATCCTGTGAGCTAAAGAAGAACTGAAGAAGCAGAGTTTAAAATAAAAGCAGTCAATTTATTTGATGGAGGAAAAAGGAATGGAGAGGGTGTCAGAGAAAAGGAGAGAGAGAAAGAGTTACTCTGGATGACTAGGGTATATTCAAAGGGGAAATATTTTGGATTTCTTCTCTGTAGCTCCTTTGGTATAGGGGAAACAACTCCCAACATTCTAGATGTCCAAAATGCCAAGTTTATGTTCTCTAAAACTGAGGAGTGAATTCTAGAAACAATAGAAGTTAAGAGTAGGAAGAATTAGGACAATATGTAATTTATCAACTAGTGATTTCTTACTGTTTATCTTTTTTTAAAAATTCTGTAATATCTCTACCCTTTTTCTTCTTTTTTCCTCTTTAAATAAAAAATGTAAAAAAAAAAAGTAGGAAGAATTTATTGAAAGGAAGAAAAATTTTTGTCTAAACAAGACAGAAGGGGCCCTGGAAAGTGGATTGCACATCAACTCTGCTTTTCAAGGGTGTTTTATTGAGCAAAGACACGTGGTAAGACAGGTTCAAGGTGGGACAAAACTCTAGTCAACTAACAAGTTTACAAGTATGATCACTTAGGTAATATTGATCCAATGGGAAGTCACAAGGTGGATGTGAAGCGGGACAAAACTATGTTAAACCAATAAGATTACAAAAATCATAGTTGCTTAGGTGATATTGATTAAATGGTGATCAAACTGGGAAGCATGTCAGTAGCAAGTGCTCATGGGCAGACAAGAACTTTACTGGAAGGAGTGGGTTAAGGGGGTTTGGTCCTTGAATGGATTTTGCCCTAGAATAAATTACTGTACTGTCATGGCGGTGGTCTAACAGTAATGGCGGTGGTCTAATGTGGCAGAAGACCAAAGCAGGAATGCCTACCACTTACTGCTTCTTCCTCAGCCCTAATTGCAACTCCTCTTCCTGTTCACATGCACAGAGGGTTCCAATCAGCTCCTCCCATGTCATTTATGCCCACCCTAAGCACCGCCCCCGGTCAGAGGTTATTTGTACATCCCATTCTCCACAGTCTGGTCAGAGAATGCCAGGCTTCTGTAGCCATGGAGTTCTCTCAATGTCCTCAGAATAAAGGCTACTTTTTATTTTATATCTTCTTTCTTATTGCATCAAAAACCTAAGAGTGGTTTATGTCTGTTTGGAATATCAGTCACTACTATTTATCCCTAAAGGAAGTATATATGGGTATAGTCTTTCCTTTTTTATTGAAGTCTGGTCTTCAAGGAATACACCTCCACCCACAGTTTTCTTCTGCACTGTCCCACCCTGAGCCCAGCCCTGTCCGACTGGCTACAACATTGCTAAATAACTTAGCTATCTATAATTCTTTTATTGAGATTAACATAGGAGAATGAAGCTCTCAACCTACTAGATGTCCAGTACAAGTTTGTGTTCTCTAAAATCAAATAATGAATTTTAAGAACAGTGGAGCTTAAGAGCAAAATGTATTTATTGAGAGAAAGAAAACTTCTGTT
This sequence comes from Hydrochoerus hydrochaeris, assembly GCA_004027455.1. Taxonomy (NCBI): domain Eukaryota; kingdom Metazoa; phylum Chordata; class Mammalia; order Rodentia; family Hydrochaeridae; genus Hydrochoerus; species Hydrochoerus hydrochaeris. The sequence goes on from PVLA01000060.1 coordinate 682,406, forward strand.
TGAGAGAGCAAGACAGTCCTGAGTGTGTTGCCAAATGCTCTGTCTTTTTTAGGGACTTATATAGAGCAAAACCACAAGATGAGATGGATCCAAAATGGGGAAAACATGGGAATTGGCAAGACTTGTGGGCATGAGTTGAGACAGAACTATGGTCAACCAATAAGATTAATTGTTCAGGTAAAATTGACCAAATCAGGGACAAATGGAGGAGTAAGTCATGTAGCAAACAGGCATGCTTAAAGAGCAGTGACTCTTCCTGTAGTGGGTTGGGATGGTGACTCCTGGCTTCCTCAAGGTGATCCACACCTTGTTTAGAATATCAGTCCCTGAGGTTTATACTTTGGGTGTGGTTGCATTTGTTTTGCTTTCTGTCTTGCGGTCTGGTCCACAGAAAAATGTGTCTGTCTCCTTCAAATTTACAAGATATTTGGTCTTCTGCACTGGCCTGGTCTGACTGCCTGTAATATATCTAACTAACTCAGTTACCTATAACAAGATCCTTGTCCCATGTGAGTTCCTAACACCTGATTGGCTCCCTGGATGATTGTCCTTGGATTTCTTCCAGTCATATAACCTTTTCCTGCCTATTGGTGGAGAAGATGATAGGTAGTGGTTATGGGGACAGGGGATTTATGAATAAGTAGGTTAGTGTTTTATGGATTAAGTAAATGGGAATTGTGGGATTCTTATGTTAATCATGCTACCTGGACTTTCCAGAGTTTAGTTTTGTTGCCTTTGTCTTTCTATTTGCTCAAATCTAAACTCCAGGCCGAAGCTGTATCTAGCAAACTGCCTCAAGCTGTCCTTAATCTGTCCATTAACTTCTAATAAAGTTCAATGAGGCCTTTAATCTATTTTTTTCTACCTACAGGGCCCCCTGTCCCTACAGTGCAAAGCCTAAAAAACTTTGGTCTACAAAATATGGCAAACATTTCATACATAGTCATTATTAGAGTTTTTTTTTTTTTGCACAATAGAGAAGCAAAAGGGAAGAAAAGTAGCCTTTATTGAGGATATGGAGAGGAGTACACCACTCATGGGGAGTTGGGCTTTCCTCCTCTGATGGAAACAGAGGGGGCTGAGGGGTATGTGAACTCTGACTGGAAGCGGTACTTCGGTGGGCATTGATGACTCACCAGGAACTGACTGGAATTCTCTTCATGCCCATGGCAGCAGAAAGAGGAAGTTGTAATCATGGCTGAAGGGAAAGGAGGAGGAAGTGGTCATCACTTTGGCCTTCTGCCACATTAGACCACCCCTATAATGTCCAGTAATTCATATTAGGGCAAAAACCTGTCATTCCCATCTTTCTGTTGTTAGGAGAGGACAATGATTCTCTCTACTTCTTGCTGGAAGGGGGCATTGTATTGGGTTTCAGGAGAGTTGATGGGATGACAATTGATGCCCATGTAGAAGTTGGTACCAGGTGGCTCAGCCAGGACAAAGAGTTCATCATTGATGAGTGCTCACATCCTAGAATGGAGGAATAAAAAGGCAAGGTGCTATGACGAGGCAGGCCACTATCATATTTATAGGACCCAGGAGAGATAGAAGGAAAGGTGCCCATCATCCAAATGTGTCATTCTACCAGGACCATGGTGAGGAAGAATATCCATAGCCTAACTGACAGATTGGTGAATTACTCCATTCTGGTTAGATTTTCCCTCATCCCAGGTTTGGGCATAAAGTCTAAGCTGACACTAGGGAATCTGAAAAATGAGCATGGAGTTGGGAGGGGTGAAATTACAGGAGGCAGTTATTCCCCTGTCTGAAAGGGTAAAAGTAAAAGTGTAGGTAGGACTTATCCTTGGTCTAGGGGTTGAGCTGGAGAGAATGGGAAGTATGAGAAATGTAAGGCTTGACATTTGAATCACATTTGGGAAATTACAGGCTAGGGGAGGGGAGGGCTGTGACTGTGTCACTGTGAAACAAGAGCCCAGACACAGAAGGGTCTCATGTTTAACTAAACATTTGAGGGTGGAGAGAACTAAGGTAGTTGTGTAGAACAGTATGAGAGTGATTTTACATATAATGTGGGAGTCTTTAGGAAATACTGCCCAGAATCCTATGGTGAAAAAAATAACTAATAGAATATAAGGAATCAGAAACCAGATAGGATAACAAAACATGAGTTAGTCTGAAAGTTGTGGCTGTGGGTCCTTGGTGAGACAGGGATGGGTGTGAGATAGGAGATGGGTAGACACTTAAGATGTTTAGAGTCAAGGGAGTTAGAGTTAGGAGGGCACTACTTAGCCTGACTGATGTGGAACCAGGATGGCAGTCCAGTGACCTTGACCACTGTCAGATTTTGAGGAAGACCAGATGGGGGCCACTCCACCTTGGGTGCAGTCTTGTGGGTATAGAAGATTTAAGATAAATTAGATCTCCTGGGGATGTGGGAGGATCTGGTTTGTTCTCACCAGAAGGTTGGTAAAGGCAGAGACTGGCGTGTAAGTGTGTAGGTGCCAAGTGATGGGTAATCTTGAGGATTGCTGTTGAGTGACTTGATAAATAAAGGCTGGACCATTGTATGACTGGCTACTCTGAGGTAGACCAAACCTTGGAATGATTTCTTGTAACAGGACTTTTGTAACTACATCAGCAGTTTCTCTGGTTGTGGGAAAGACTTTTATCCATCCTGAAAAAGTACAGAAAAAGGTAAGAAGATATTTAAGAGTTTTGTGGTGGAGCACATGTATAAAATCTACTTGCCAGTCCTGACCAGAGGTGTACCTGCAAAACTGGTGAGTAGGAAAGGAAGGGGGTGATATGCATCTCTGAGGAGAGGTTTTAACACAGAGATGACAGGTGTGAGTAATCTGAAGGATGATAGTCTTCAGAAAAGGATGTGTAACTACTGGGGCTAAGAGTCTGTATAGGGCCTGTGGTCTCACATGGAAATAGTTGTGTAAGTCAGTCATGATGTTTAAGGCCTGATGATCTAGGAGAACAAGTTTTGATCCTTGGAAAATCCATTGCTGAGTGTTCTGTGTGTAGCCTGGTCTATGAGGCAATTGTAGTTGTTTTGGTGAGTAATTAGGTTGAGGTACAGTGTTTGGAACTAATGGGAGAAGATGAGAGGGACATGGCCTTTGTGAAGCTAACTTAGCTTGTGTATCTGCAAAGGCATTGCCCTGAGCAATGGGGTCTGTAAAACGCTGATGTCCCCTACAATGAATAACCACGGCTTGTTTTGGGAGTTGCACTGCTTCTAGGAGTTTAAGGATGAGAGGTACATTAATGATGTGGGTTCCCTGAGTGTTGATAAAACCTCTTTCTTGCCAGATGGCAGCATGGGAGTGTAAAATGCTAAATATATACTTTGAATCAGTGCATATATTTATGATCTTTTCTTTTGCTAGTGTAAGAGCCCAGGTAAGAGCAATAAGTTCTGCCCTTTGTGTAGATGTCCCAAGTGGCAGTGGATTAGTCTCTATGACTCTTGACTGGTTAACTAATGGATATTCTGCTCTCTTTTGGTCGTCTGTGTTTGTTGAACTGCCATCTGTGAACCATGTGTCAAAAGCTAAAGGGAGAGGTGCACTACTAATGTGAGGGAAAAGGGTGGGAGTCATCTGTAAGACCTCAATACAGTCATGATGAAGGTGTTCTTCTGAGGTGGGAAGCAAAGTTTCTGGGTTGAGAGAACTACTAGTTGCAATAGAGATAGAAGGGTCCTGAGAGAGGACTAGATGTACCTGTTGAAGATGAAAAGGGGTCATCAGGGCAGGGAGTGTCTTATGTGAGGATAAGCTCATTTAGATGATGAGATGAGTGTACTGTAACAGATTGTTCTAATGTGGACTTTTTAGCTTCCTGTGTCAGTAGGGCTGCAGCCACAAGGGCTCAGAGGCAAGGCCCCCATTCTTTCACTGTGTTGTGTAACTGTTTTGACAAGTAGGCTATCACTTGAAAAGAAAGTCTCTTTTCGTGTCCTGTATACCTACAGTATTGTGACCCTGAGAGATAGTTTATAGAGTGAAGGGTTGGGTGGGATCAGGAAGGGTAAGGGCTTAGGAGAGCCTCTTTTAGCTTGTGAAAGGAGGCATGTATGGGTGTAGTGGGGTTTAGGGGTTCTGATAAGGAGTCGTTGGAAGCTGGGAATTTAGCTCAGTGACCTAAGTGCCTGCCTGGCAAGCACAAGGTTGTGAGTTCAATCCCCAGTACAACAAAACCTTACAAGGGAAATTATGTTTTAAAAAAAGAAGTCCTTGGAAGCTCTGTAGAAGGGTCAGGCTAGAGCTGCAAACTTAGGAATCCAGAGGCAAAAGAAGTTAGCTAAACCCAGAAAAGATAGAACCTATTGTTTAGTTGTGAGCACATGGAGATCCCAAAGAATCACCTTGCAATCTGTAGTGATGGAATGAGTGGTAGGAGTGAGAGAGAGACCCAGATATTTGACATTTGGGGAAGCTACTTGGGCATTAGCAGGAGATACCCTGTACCCATGATTGGAGAGAAAATTAAGGAGACTGGCTGTATTTTGCATGGCTAAAGTATGGGATGGAGAACACAGGAGAAGTACCTCAATGTATTGAAGGAGAGTGCTGGTTTTGAGGTCAAGAGCTGTAAGGTCAGCAGCAAGAGCTTAGATGAAGAAATGAGAACTATCCCTGAACCCTTGAGGGAGCATTGTCCAGGTAAGTTGTTGAGGCCTGCGAGTATCTGGGTCAGTCTGTGTAAATGCAAAGAAATCTTGACAATCAGAGTGCAGGGGGTTGGTAAAAAAGCATCTTTAAGGTCTAGGACTGTGAAGTGAGTAGTGGAGGGAGAAATATGAGAGAGTATAGTATAACTATTTGGTACCACTGGGTGAATTGGGGTAACAGCGTCATTGATTACCCTAAGGTCTTGTACCAGATGATAGGACTCATTAGGCTTGAGTATCAGGAGAATGGAGTTTTTGTAGGGTGAGTGGATAGGCTTGAGAGAACCATTGTCTAAAAGACCCTTGCTTATAGGTTTGAGCTCTTGTAGATGTTTGGGAACTATAGGATATTTGGGAATGCAAGGAAAGATTGAAGGATCTCAGATGAATTAGTTCAGGGATAGCATGAGTAGCATGGGTGGGGTGGAAGTGTCCCATACTGTGGGATCCACAGGGAAGGAGGGAGAAGAGGGGATGGGTTTGTGGCACATTGTGGTGTTTGCATGATGAGAACTGTGGGGACAGAGTAGGTAAAGGAGAAGTTAAACTTTTGCAGGACATCTCTTCCTAAAAGGGGTATGGGACATGTTGGTATTACCAGAAAGCTAAGGCTGAAGAAGAGAATTTGGAACCTGCATGGAATGGGCCCTGTTTGAAGAGGCTCTGTAGGTTGGACATCAACACCCACTACAGAGACTGAGGATTTAATACAATGGTCTGAAAACTCAGGAAGAACACTATATGCCACCCCTGTGTCTACAAATAATAGAGAGTGTTTTACCTGAGACCTACAGTGAGACTTGAAGCTCTGAAAAGTATTGGGGACCTGGCCTAGATCCCCAAACTCCCAAATGAGTGTACATCAAAGGCTTAAATAAATGAGATAAATGGTATGATTTTAGAGCTCCAGGAGGATCAAAACCTTCTACAGAGTTCGAGGACTCTGGTGGCTAAGATGGGGAATGTCTCTGGACAGCCTATATTTATTATATTTTTTTCAAACAACACAGGAAATTGAACAGATCTTGGAAGTGATTCAAGGACTTTGCAAGTAACAAATTGTGTTAACAAGGAGAAATAACTTAGGAGAAGATCTCCATGTTGCATTTCACTATAGGGGTGAAATGCCTGCAGCTACAGTCTTTAGTTAATTAGAGTTGCAGCTAGGTGTCCTCAACCATTATCTTATCTTGCTCTAGCCATGCAGCAGCTCTGCCTGTGTTTTCAATTTCCAGTGTCAATGGCTTCCAACAGAGAAGGATACCTTAATGGGGGCTGTGGAATCCAAGCCCTGTCAATCTTTTTCAGCAGCAAGTCCAAGTAGATCAGCCAGCAATGAATCTAGTGGCCATAAAATCTCCTGTGAGGGCAAGGAAATGGAGGATGGCTTACTTGCTCTCTTACAGCTAGGAAAGTCACTCTTCCAATGACCCTTGAGGCTGCAAAGGGGGCAAGGCCCCAGAGGAGGTCATGGGTTGGGGCCCTCTCTTGCCCAGTATCCTTCCTTGTCGTACTTGAAGCAAGGTCCAGGAGAGGCTCGAGCAGCTCTGCCTTGTTTTGGTTTACCTGTCTTAGGAGCCCCAAGTGCTACTGTTAAAAGCTCAGATTGATATTTAGCAAATTTCTTTTTTGTGTCTTTTTTTCCTCCTTTTGAATTTTATCTCTGTTGTTGAAAACATGAAAAGCCATATGAAGAAGGTCTCCTTGTGGGGTTTGAGAGCTAAGTGTAAAGGCAACATGGCGTGGGCCTGGGGCTGGTGGTCTGGGCATCTACTTGGAGGATAGCAGTGTGCATTGTTTCAGCTGTGGGGGATTTCCTCCTGTCTTGTTTTTGGAATCCAATGTTTTGTTCCATTTTACTGTTTTGTTTTATTCCTGTATCTGGTAACCTGAGCAACTTTTTTGAACATAACAACGTGCAATATTATTCTCACTGTTCTGTTTTGTTACAATGCATTGTTTTGTTTTATTCAATGTTATGTTTTGATTGGTTTTACTCTGTTTTGTTGTTTGATTTTGCTATGTCTGATGGTATGGACAACAATGGTAGCCATAATATATCTTGATTTCCTATTATCCTGTTTTGACATTCTGTACCACTCACATCTTTGTTTTAATTGGCTTTATTCTGTTTTGTTTTATTGGTCTTTATTCTCTTTAAAATAAAATTTTTTTAAAATTCATGGTCCTCCTCCTTTGCCAATGGGTAATGGTCAAATTCTAGAGAGTCTTCATAGTTCCCAAATTTTGGAGAAACTTATTTTTTGGGTTTGGCTTTCTCTTTTGTCTCCTTGTCTTGTTTGCAGGCATTTCCAACATTTTGCTTTTACAAAGCCACACCAGAACTTGAGCCTTTCTAAAGCTTTCTTTGGCTTCCCCAGACCAAAGAATCATTCCATATCTGAAATCTTCCTAAGTATTCCAGCTATTGTACCTGAGAACTCATTTTTCCCCCTTTTTTGGAGGGGAGGGTTACCATGAATCTAACTCATGACCTTGTGCTTGCCAGGCAGGCACTTATGCTGCTGAGCTATATCTGCAGTCCTGTTATAGGCAACTGAGTTAGACTGAAATAGTATAGGCAGTCAGACAGGCCTAGGTCCTTTAGGGAACCAATTCAGAAGACCAGATACCTTGCAACTGTCAGGGACACAGATATCTCCCACTGTGGGCCAGGCCTCAAGACAAAAGATCACAGAAATATATTGGGGCTGGGGATTTAGCTCAGCGGCATAAGCGCCTGCCTTGCAAGCACGCAGTTGTGAGTTTGATCCTCTCTACTGATAAAAAGAAAAAAAAAAAAGAAATATAGCCACATCCTAAGGATTGATATTCTAAATATTTCTTTATCACCCTGAGGAAGCCAGGAGTCATCATCCCAACCTCCAAAGGGAAGAGTCACTGCTCTTTACTCATGCCAGCTTGCTGGGTGGCTCGCTTCTCCATTTGTCCCGCATTTGCTCAATTTTACCTGAACAATTAATCTTATTGGTTGACCATAGTTTTGTTCCATCTTGTGAGTTCCCTTGTTTTCCCCACCTTAGCCTTGCAGTTTTGCTCTATAAAAGTCCGTAAAATGACAGAGTATTTGGTAATCCACTTGGGACCCCTTCTGTCTCTCTCCCAGACAGAAGCTTTCTTTCAATAAATATATTCTGCTGTTAACCTCCATTGTTCCTAAAACTCATTCTTCCATTTTAGGGAACATGGACTCATACAGGACATCTAATAGGTTGGGAGTTTCATGCCCCTATATCACCCAGAATGTAGTCATTATGTCATGGACTAGGTTTGATAGTCCTCAAGGCTGAAATAAGGATCTTTACTTTTAAAATAAGTATGCAGGTTTACTGACTCCCATCTCAAAAAAAAAAAAAAAGGTTTTCGGGACACATTGTTAGAGTTTTCTGGTGTAACAAAGGAGCAGAATGTAAGAAAAAATAAGTGGCCTTTTTATTTAAAGGATGTGGAGAGGAGCCCACAACCAGCAAGGGTTTGGCTTTCTCCTCTGCCCGGATATGAGGATATGGGGTATATGTGACCTTTGATCAGATGTGGTGCTTGGGGTGGGTATTGATGAAGTGCAGAGAGCTGATTGGAATTTTCTTCACCTGCACCAAGAAAGGAAGGAGGAAGCTGTAATTGAGGAAGTGGTCGTCAGGATAAGCATCCTCCATTTGGCCTTCCACCATGTTGAACTACCATGATAATGTCCTGTAATTTATTCTAGGGCAAAACTTTCACACATCAGCAAAAAAAGAGGCAAGAGAATTCTTAGAGGAAGATGCTGGATGCACTCAACAGTGGACCACAGATGCTCAAAGAAACAAGAGACACAATATAGTCGGGAACTGAGATCTTTTGTATGTTTTGTGAGATGGAAATCTGTGGAATTTGATAATCTGTAGTCTCGTTGCAGGAAAATTCCCAAACCACAAGGAAGATTCTTTGCACCAAGGAATAAAAAGGCAGAGTTCAGTCCTTACATCGGCTGCCTGTTGAATCTTCACACCAGCAGACAGTGGCAGGATAATGCTACAAAGGCAACTGTGCTGAAGTTAGTTTATATAGAATTTAGAAGTAGGAGGTACAAAGTGAGAAAATGTTACATAATTGGTTACATGCATTGAGTGATATATTGACAGGCAGGCTAGTCTTGAACAGATTTGTTGAAACAAAAGAATTATTTATCATAATATTGAAATATTCCCTAAACAAGTAGAGGGTCCATTACACTGTGAGCATAGTTAATAGTGTCTTTGATAGCCCAGCGTGCCTTAATGTATAGACAATTACTCTGACTCAGTCCTTATCAGAGGTATGTGGCTGGGCTTTAGACACTGTGAAGGTCAGTTGAATTCAGCAGAAACAGCAGAATAGAAACTTGGTCACAGACCTCTAATTGATCATGAAATACCTGTAAGTTTCCTATTTTATAAATACATTCTTACATTATAATTGTGCTCCAACAGTCTCAGTCACAATCTTAGAGGGTGAGAGAGGATGGCCTACCTTTAATAAGCCATTCCTATGGGGAAAACCAAAAAGGTGATCAGTGCACAGGTGAAAGAGGGTCATTTGCAAGTAAGATCCCTGTGCAGTTGAAAGGCAGTTCCCGAAGTCTGCTGTTTTGGGAGAAGGAAAAAAGGAAATAAACTGAGCTTGTGTTCTGAAGTTGCAGTTTTTCTTTAAAGTTCTCTCTCTCTCTCTCTCTCTCTCTCTCTCTCTCTCTCTCTCTCTCGTTGTTGTTGTTGTTTGTTTTTGTTCTGGGAATTGAATTCAAGACCTTGCGCTTGCCAGGCAGACGTTGTGCCGCTGAGCTAAATCCCCGGCAAAAGTACTATTTTTAAAATTTTGATTTGTCTCCTTTATACCTAACTATCCTACCTCAATTAGGCCGTTATTCTGGGTATTGCTTTTCTCTTACTCTTGTTAAGACTTCAGAAGCACTCCCTGCTTTGTGAGATTTCGGTCTGATTTAGTTTCTTAATGGGCTTATTCACACAAAAAAAATGACTCAAATTCTCTGCTGAATCCTGTCCCATTCCCACACCAAGCACAGAGGCAAAAACAGAATGGCCGGTTGCTCCTCAATCTAAACAGTTTCGGGGAGACGCATCTGGAGCTTTTCAAATTGGAGACACTCCCACCTCCAACTCCGCAAGAATTAGAATTTGCCCTTTGGCTAGCCATGGGAACCCAAGAGTGAATCTCGGAAACCCTCACTAGCCTAAGGCTAGATCACGCTCTTTGTCTTTGACCCGCAAGCCTACTCTTTTCCCTAGTAGTCCACCAGAGCTTTCCCCTCTTCCCTTTGGCCTTGCTCTAACCTTCCCGTCTCTTCTCCTAGGTGCGTGCCAAGCTTCCTCGCACACCCCTCCTCCCTTTCACCACCCAATTTTCACCTCCCAGCTTCGCCCCTCCCTCTCCACCACCCTCCAGTCACCCACACTTTCTACTACCCGCCTCGCTCCCTCACCCCTTCGGTCACCCCCTGAGCTCCTCCTCTTTCTGTCCCGCCCCATTCCCACCTCCCAACCCCGCCCATCTTCTCCCCAGCTGACCCTACGTATCTGTCCCTTGCCACGGATCTGCATCCCACGTTCCCTCTTTTTGTCCCTTCTCACTATCCGTACTGTATTGAGCCAGTAGCGTCTGTCGTCACGCTCAGGTCGTTTACCCTGTGCCGGAAAGAGTCTACCAGCACTGTGGGAATTATGGCGGCGGTGGATATCCGAGGTAATGTTGTGCTTTATACTTATTGTGGACACGTCTGGAGTTTGCAGCTCGCGGGGGCAAGATTCGGATAACTTTGTGAAGTCTCCCGCGCTCTTTTAGATCGTTTCTCTAGATAACCAAAGGCTCTAATCAAGAAAAGTTGCCGAGTTTGCCCTAATTCCTGATGAGTGTCTTAGAAACGTCCCTCTGAGCTGCAGTTATGTTCTACATATGACCTCTGTACAGTAGCAGTATTGGGAGTATTATATCAGGGTAAAGGGAAAGCCTTTGGTTAGAGAGGAGAGTTTGACAATGAGCCTACTTGGTCTGATGTATCTTCTTGGGACTTGACATGAAATTGCACGTCACGGAGGTTGTGTTAGTTTTCAGTCTATGATATCGTCCATCCAACACCGAGTACTGTAATTATTTAGGGTGGGGGATTGTGATTTATTTTTCGCAGTTGAACTGTAGAAGTACTCAGAATACTTGTTGAATCAATCAGTGGATAGATATGTGGAAATGGAGCCTCTTAATTGTTTCTTGATCTTGCAAAGTATGTAAGGTTTTGCTTGTGTATACTTATATTTAAAGGAAAATGAGATGCCTTTCTCTATACTAACAGAATTAAGGTCTAGCAGACTTATTTATGGTTATCTAGCCGCCTTCAGCATTTCTGAATCATGATTTTACATGTTCATCTTTCATCATGAGAGTTTCAAGTCCCTAATTTCATCACTTGCAGATTGTCAAGAGTGCTGTAACTGAGTTGTTTCCATACTAGATAGCTAGTGAATAAAAAAAGAAGCATTTAGTCCATAAGACTACATTAAAGTAGATAGCGTTTGTAATGTTTACTTTTTATTTAGATTTGTTAGCAAAGGCTTTAAAGTAGTAGGAGTGGTGATTTGGAGGAAGGAGGAGACTGGTGTGGGTAGAGGCTGAGTGAGGAAAGATGTGGGAAGATGAAGTTGTAGCCAGTGGTTGGCTTTTCGACTGACCAAAATGGAGAGCCACCAGAGGGTTTTTAGATTTTTAATTTTTAAATATTTATTTATTCATTTTTGTCTTTTTGAGAGAGGGTCTCGCTGTGCAGTTCAGGCTTGCCTTAGGCTCACTTTGTAGCCCAGGCTGGTCTCGAACTTGCAATGATCCTCCTGCCTCAGACTCCCGAGCGCTGAGATTACAGGAGTGCGCCACCACACCTGGCTATTACCAGAGGGGTCTGACCAGATGGATGACATATTATGACTTCCCCCTTTTTTTTAGGATCACTGAGGTTGAGAACAGTGTAGACTTAAGAGAAACCAGGTAGGTGACTATTTTTGAAATAGATGTAGAGTAGGAGGTTTCTTGGAAAAGATTGTGGACAGTGGAGACAGAAAGATGTGTTTTGAAGTCTGCTTGATTTGGTGTTCTTATGAGTTGTGGTCATAGGTAATCTCCATGTGGGACAGATAATTATGTTCTATTTTGTAGCTATAGACCATAGCTTAATCTTAGTTAACTATTTTGTGGATGAACATCCTTGGATACTGGAGTATGTGTAAATGCATTGATACAGATCTCTGGGGCTGGGAGTATAATCAGTAGCACAGTGCCTGCCTGGAAAACATGATGCCCTGAGTTCAATTCCTGTTTCCAAAAAGTAAAAGTAAAGATCTCTTGATTAGTAAGTTATACTTGTCCTTGGCCTTCACTCATGAATTAATAAGCATTTGCCAATTTCTATGAATCAGAGCTTGTGCTAGTTCCTGATTAGTAAAACCTACAGAGACAGGGTTTTGCTATGCAGTTCAGGCTAGCCTTCAACTCACTTTGTAGCCCAGGCTAACCACAAACTCAGCAATCCCTCTGCCTCAGCCTCCAAGTGCTGAAATTACAGGCTTGTGCGACTGCACCTTGCTAAATCTACAATTTAATAACAATGCATTTGTATTTTGCTGTTCTTTTTTTTTTTTTTTAAGAGGGTCTCACTATGCTTGTCAGGCTAGTCTTGAACTCACTATGTAACTGATGCTAGTCTTGAACTCAAGACAATTCTCCTGCCTCAGCCTTCCAAGTGCCAGGATTACAGATGTGCATCACCAAACTTGGCTTCCTCTATTTTTTTAAGCCTTATTTTTATTATAACATGTGTGTACTATATAATGATTACATTTGTTGTGCAGAGTTGGTACATGTATATAATACACTTTAATTCTTTTTGCTTTCCCTTCCTTCCTCTCTTTCCATCTACATTTGAATTACTAATACTAATACTATGAGTATATAAAAATTGCCATCAGAGTGGAGAAAAAACTGAGCATAGTGATGTGTGACTGTAAGCCCAGCACTTGGGAGGCTGAAGCGGAGGACTGAGTTTGAGACCAGCCTGGGCTATATGCCAAGACCCTGTCTAAACAATAAATAAATAAAATAAAAATCCAAGAATAGAAAAAGCCATCACTAACACCACGATTGTCATATTTGACATTTATTAGGTTACAGTGTGCTAAGCATTTTCCATACGTAAGCTAGTATTTGTAATTATAAATCCTACCTGCCAACAGTTAGGAAGAGTTATAGATATGGGCATGAAATAATGAGGGACTGATAGAAGCCAGTAACAATTCCTAAGAAAGTAAGGACATGGGAACCATTTTTTTAGGGAAGGAAAATAATTTTCTAAGAAAATTTAAAAGACTTGTATGGGGAGTTTTGTTGTAAGTAAATGTTTTAATAATTAGATTACAGAACTTAAACTGATGATTATCATTTGTTTCTTTTCATTGGCAGAAAAATGTCTTTCTAAAAATATTTCCTGGTGTCTCATTTTTGGTTATTGCATGATCTACTTATAATGAACTATATAATGGTCTGTACTAATTATGTTTTCAAATTTATGAATGCTTTATTGATTTCATTATTTAACAAGTCATAGTGATATTGTTCTGTTTATTTTGGTTACTGTGTACTTCATTTGTTTGTCTCCTTCATTTTAGGGCATGTATAGAATATTTTACATTTTTACTTAAAAACATACAATGCGTCTGATTTGATTCATTTTGCTCAAAACCACCTGTCACCTTGAATTAGATCTGACTTCTTCAAAGATGCCAGAGTAAATGCAGCATAGAAGAGGTTGAAATTTGTCAACCAGTTATTATATAGACACTTTGATATTCATGATGTAAACCTAGTGGTGTTTAGTCCTTAGTGGTATGAAACAGCACAACCAATAGCCAATAATTGTTCTGAGCATAGAGAAAAAGCCACCAGGTGGCACACTTTTGTAATTCCAGCACTCTGGGAGTCTGGGGCAGGAGGATCTCAAATTTAGGCCGAAGGTGGGCTGAGTGTGAAGGTACTGTGTTTAATTTCCAGTACTGCTAAAAAACAAACAAAACCAAAAGCCTCATTAGTTAAATGTATACTTACCATATCTTTCTAAAGATTTAATTCTACTTAAATATGAAACAGTGTGTTTGCAATAAGGGAATTTGACTTACCATTTACCCTTTAACTTTTACATCATTATCATCTCATCTATAATAATAACTCCACAATTTATTTCTTTGTCTCTAGTTGAGAGATCTCAAACTGATGTCTGAAATTTTAAAAATTAGTAACCAGCACATAAAACTTAGAATTTTTGAAGAGTTTTTTTTTTTTTTTTTCCCCTGTACTGGAGATTGAACTCAGGACTTTGTGCTTGCCAGGCAGGTGCTTTGCTAGTGAGCTAAATCCCTGGCCCCTGAAAATATCTTTGTATGTATCAAGCCTTAACACTTTTTTTCCTAATCAAATTATTCTTTAAAGGTTTAATATACTTTGTATTTTTATAGTTCTGTATATGAATTCTCTCTGTTTTGAATTGATTTGTCCTTCTTTTTTGCATGGTGAGATCTGTATTTTTTTTTTTCCCTCTTCTAGATTGAACCCAGGGCCTTAGTGCTTAATCTATTCCCAACCCATTTTTAAATTTTGGGGCAGGTTTTGTGAAGTTGCCTAGGCTAGGCTTCAGTGTGGGCTCCTTCTGCTGTGGTCTTCTGTACTACTGAGATTATACTACCATACCTCAAGTTTCCGTTCTTTAACATACAGTGTTAAAATTAGCTTTTACTCCTATGAAAAATCATTTTCATTCTCCTGGGTAAAACACTTTTCTCCGTCTTCTGTGGTTCTATAGCTTATTTATCTATACTTTTATTGTATTACTATATTGTGTTGTTATTGTTTTCTTGTATATTTCTCTTTTCTGTGAGAATACATAGGTTAGGATCCATGTCATTCATATGTTAATGTAGTGCCTACTACATTAGATCCATAATAAATTTTTGTTAAATTGGATTTTTTTCCTTGATTCTAATCTTTATCACCTTGTTTCTTTCCTGTAGATAATCTGCTGGGAATCTCTTGGGTCGACAGCTCTTGGATCCCCATTTTGAACAGTGGTAGTGTCCTGGATTACTTTTCAGAAAGAAGTAATCCTTTTTATGACCGGACATGTAATAATGAAGTGGTCAAAATGCAGAGGCTAACATTAGAACATTTGAAGTAAGTCATTTTAAGAAGATAGCATCTTTGCCAACTTTTGTAACAAACACTTCTGTTTGAGCTGTGGATTATGAAGTACAGGGTAGAATTTTGAAAGAAAAATTTAAGCTTTATTTGGGTTCTTACAAATTTTCTATCCAAGGAAATTATTAGTAGCCACTTGCAACTTAGTCATTTCTTATAACTTCATAATACCTATTTAAAATCTGCCACTCTGAATGGTTTTAGCCATGCAGTTGTACTTCTCAACCAATTATAATTATTGTTCCCTTTTAAATCTAATCATATGTTTTATGCCATAATCTGGTTTATATTAGATTTTTCTTCATATGACAAAGTAATAAAATTCAACCAAATACAAAGCAAGATTTTTCAGACTAAGGATGCTAATTAAAAATTTATTACTGTTATGAAGGTTTCTGAAACTGTATATAATTTATTGTCTTTTACCTAAGCATTGCAGGTGGTAGATTTTATGAAATTAAATCTCTATGGTATTTTAAGTGGTTTTTGTTATGAGCTATTAATAAGATGACTTACTGTTGCTTTTAAACAATCTGGCAGGGCAAAAGTGTATTGGGGTGAAGATAAGGTTTTGGTGTTTATTTTTATATTTTATTTATTTATAGACCTTGGTCAGGAAATGTTATTGGTTTTTGATTGCCTTTTTTGAAACACTGTTTTTTGATTGTATTTTTCTGTGAAAGCATTCAGTTAAACTCATGGTGAATTTTGTAGAGAAATGTTGTTTAAACACCAATTATTGGCTGGGCATGGTGGTGCACACCTGTAATTCCAGCACTCATGACCCTGAGGCAGGAGGGTGGCTGAGAGTTCAAGGCCAGCCTGGACTGGAAAGTGAGTTTAAGGCCAGCCTGAACTACATAGTGAAACCCTGTCTCAAAAAGACTAAAAAACAAAACAAAACAAAACAAAAGAAGCAGTTCTTTATGGGTATATTGGCTACCCAGAAAATCAGCCAGTTTTATTTAACAGCCAAGTTTTAACACCAAACACAGACAACTTTAATCTTATTTACAGTATAGCTACAGTTTATGTAATTTGAATGTCCTGCAGAAGTGTTGTAGGCATTCATAGATTGTGATGTCTATCTGTTTCAGTCAGATGGTTGGAGTTGAGTATATCCTTTTACATGCTCAAGAGCCAATTCTTTTCATCATTCGAAAGCAACAGCGGCAGTCCCCTGCTCAAGGTAAAATGTATAAACTTTAAGCATTTTTTTCTTAAAAAATGTCATGATTTATCTTGTCTATCCATCTATCTGTCTATGGATTGAGTTCTGTTTTGAGGGTTTCCAAAACACATACATGTTCAATACTTTGCTTGGGGCACTCACCAGACTCAGCATGTAGTTTTACTCATGAATAAGATTTGTTTTGGCTACACAGTAAACACACAACCAGATTAGTAGTAAAAAAAAGACTTAGCTGGGGATTTAGCTCAGCAGCATAAATGCTTTCCTGGCAAGCACAAGGTCTTGTTCCATCCCTGGTGCCACCCCTCACGAGAAAAAAAAAAAAAAAAGACATAACAATTGGGGCTGTAGGAATCTATGTGCTGGTTTCCTGTGCTTTTCCTCTTGTGAGGAGCTACAGTGAGTGTGCCTTCTCTTCAGCAGTGATATCCAGCCACATGTGTGTATGTCTGTTCAGGGAAGCCCATTTTAAACTTGGAATTTACAATTTTTTTATTGAGATCTTGTCAGATAGAAATGCTGTGTCCACCAGAATTCTAGGCTTCCAGAAGGAAATTAGATGTCCCCTGTACTCACCTTGCTGGTGCATTTTGGCAGGATGTTTCAAAAGCCACATTCTGTTGTTCATATGTATTGGACACCATAATTTTTCCTCACCTGCCCAAGGGCAATTCTTTAGGCACCAGCTGTCAGAACAACTCAGCTCTTTGTGAGCATCGTCATTGGGATTCCATTCAGCCCCAGACGTCCCAAGTGACTTTTCTCATTTCAGCGAACTGAGTTAATTGAATATCATCAAAGATATTCAGTTAATGATATTCAGTTGATGATATTCAATGTCACATTCAGCCAGGAGTCTTACCTAGATTTTACTACTGAATGAAAGCTTGCTTGAGAAATACTTCTGGAGAGTTTGGTTTTGAATCGAGAACTAAGATGTCTGTTGTAGAGATGACCAGAATTTTAAGACATTTTGAAATCAAACCAGAACTTCAGAAAAACTCTTCCTGAAGAGATGACTCAAGCTAGAGAAGCCACATAGTATTGTCTCAGCTATATCTTTCAATTAGATATCCTCATAAAGACATTTAGGAACAACTGTTAACTCTACTATTGATTTCAGAGATTGCTAAAGAAGCTGTGGTTCCAGAATCTAAATTTAGTTTTAAAATGAAAGATTTAGAGTCTCTCTCTAGAGAAAAAGAGACCTTAGAAGAGACTGGTGAAGAAGATTCAGGGTGTAGAATCTATACAAGAGGGCAGCTTCTTATGCCTTAGGATTTAGTCCTGAGGTTGGAGGCAACTTTAGTGCATCTTTATTCTGGGGCCCATGTCCTTCTTGCTGTAAGGTCTTACTCCCAAAACTTTGGTTGACTGATAATAGCATTGGCACCACAAATGCACATTAAACTGATTTAGTGTAATTTAGATGCCTATTAGAGAAGTACTGTTCTTGGAGGGCTAGAGAGTAGATTCTTGGCCTTGTGGGCCACTTAGTCTTAGTGACATTTCCTCACTTATTGCCAAACCAGCCACAGATAAAATGGAATAACTGGGTATAGCTGTTTGCCAATAAAACTTGTTTATAAAAGCAGGAATTGACAAATCTTGCCATAAAGTTTAATATAGGAAAATGTCAAATTTTGCTTGTTTTTAATGAGTATCTGTTTAGAAGTTTGTCCAGAACTGTGTTCATAAGCATTTTTCCCCCCACTTCTTTAGTTATCCCTCTTGCTGATTACTATATCATTGCTGGGGTGATTTATCAGGCACCAGACTTGGGATCAGTTATAAACTCCAGAGTGGTAAGTGTCTTCACATTCTTTAAACTTTTAATTGAGCTACCCTGCTTCTAAGAAGCAAATAGAAGCTCCTCTCCCTTATGTAAGTTAGTGTGAAGTATTGACCATCACAGTGTCTTGATCATTGTTAACCATAGGGCAAGTCAATGCTATTACATGTTTGGCTTTCTGTATCAGTAGGTTTTATGTCCATTTATTATGGATGAAAATATTCAGGAGAATAAGTTACATCTGTATTAAACATGTTTAGACATTTTTCCTGTCATCATTCCCTGAGTAATGTATAACTATTTAAATATCATTTATATTACATTAGGCCTTAATAATCTAGCAATGGTATAAAGTACATGGGGGGATGTACATAGGTTATGCAAATACTATATTCTTATAACAGAAGGGATTTGAGAAACCATGGATTTTGGTTTGTGGAGGGTCTTGGAACCAGTTCTCTGTGGATTCTGAGAGATGACTGTACAACTCCAATTACATAGTAATATAGATTTTGAAAAACAGGAAATTGCTCTGTTTGTATATGTAGTGTTTTATATTTAGTTTGGAAATTTTGGTTGACCTAGTGAGAGATTTAAAATTTGTTTTCTTTTTACAAGCTTACCGCAGTACATGGTATCCAATCAGCTTTTGATGAAGCTATGTCTTACTGTCGATATCATCCCTCTAAAGGATATTGGTGGCACTTCAAAGATCATGAAGAACAAGGTAGGTAGAACACTCAGGCCCTCTTAAAATGATATTTGATTTTCAAAGGATGAAATTGTTTTCTTTAGGAAACAGCTGTTGATGTTTTTGTCAATGTGTTTTTCATAACATAATGACATTGATGATGCTATGATTCATGTAACTAGGTTTAATAATAATAGCTTTTATATAGAAATAGATATAAATTTAATCTGTTAGGTTGAATGTGGTTCAAGATTTTCCTTTTTAAAAATTTTATTGGTACAGTTTAGATTTACAAAGCAATCATATTCATCATAGAAAGTTTTAAAATATTTGGAACATAAAGAACATAAAGAAGAGAAACAGTGATGGCAGTGAACAAGGTATTTCCTGTTTATCTGTTGGGTCATCTTGGAGCTTTGAACTCTTCTCCCTCTAGTCTTGGCAGTAGTGGTTACTCTTATAGCCCTATCTTCAGTTGACCAGGGTGTTTTTTTTTACCCATCTGTGTTACTACTGTAGCGTCAGGTCCCTTACCTACTAATCTGCAACTGTTATTTTTACCAGAAAAACTATCTCCAGAAATGTGCCTATAATAGTTTTTTATACTCTGCATTTTATTCTTCTAGAATAACAACTTAGAGTAAGTTACAGTTGGTAAGGTAGCCTTTGTGTGGAATTCAGACCTATAGAATGGTCTTTCTGATACAGTTATTTGATTTTTATAGGTGCAGGCAACAGTGTTTGCTGGGAAAAAGTGTGCCTTAGTTGAATAAAGTTGGCTCAAGACCTATTTTCCTCTATCTAATGAAGTTTAGAGTAACACTTTTTAAAACCTTTAATTTAAGATAATTTGAAGATAGCGCCTGATACACCTAGCCTCCCATCTCTCACCATTGCAGATTTTACATGTGAATAGATTTAAATTTTCTCCTTCAGGTTCTTTCAAACTTTCATAATTTTCTGTTCCCCCACTTTGCCCCATGAATTAGAGCATGGTAGCTTAAGTTTGTAAAACCTGCAGTTTCATTATTTCCAGTAGATTTTGTGGGAAAAGACCACTGAATAAACTTAAAATACACAATACCAATAATTGACGTTGTGATTTAGGTAATTATGAAAAACTGTAGCCTTAAAACTGATCCCTGTCCATGCTTACATACTGAAACTGAAGTGTCTTTTTTTTTGGTACTAGGGATGAACTCACAACCTTGTGCATACTCTGCAGGCACTTAAGCCAGTGTGCTAAATCCCTGGCTGAAGTGTCTTTAAAAGACATGTGTATCAGCTTTTTAAATGTGAGAATTTACCGTAACTTAAGGAGAGCTGATATACGTATGATGTGTTTAGGTCATTTGGGAAAATTGTATGACTCTAGTAGCCTTTCAAAATAATGAAGTTTGAACATATTCATGGTGGATAAAGATTTGTAAAATATGAATCATCAAACTAATTGGGTAATATTTTGACTTGGATTTTATATTTTAATAGATAAAGTCAAACCAAAAGCTAAAAGAAAAGAAGAACCAAGCTCTATTTTTCAAAGACAGCGTGTGGATGCTTTACTTGTAGACCTTAGACAAAGATTTCCACCTAAATTTGTGCAGGTAATGAGAATGTGGGGCCAATACTTTGTGTGTGTGTGTGTGTGTGTGTGTGTGTACGTGATTTGTTAT
The DNA here is from genome assembly GCA_004027455.1 of Hydrochoerus hydrochaeris. Lineage (NCBI taxonomy): Eukaryota > Metazoa > Chordata > Mammalia > Rodentia > Hydrochaeridae > Hydrochoerus > Hydrochoerus hydrochaeris. The sequence continues at coordinate 702,683 of PVLA01000060.1, forward strand.
TTTTCTTGACACATACATATTTAGTTGAAAATTGTTTCCGGTGTTGTTATGGCAAAGCAGATCAAACATGAGAAGAAACTGCACCAAAGAGGTTTAGGAGGCTGTTTATTACACTGCTGGGCCTGACCGGGATTTCTCCCAGTGTCAGCCATCTGTGTGTGTGTGTGTGTGTGTGTGTGTGTGTGCGAGAGAGAGAGAGAGAGAGAGAGAGAGAGAGAGAGAGAGAGAGAGAGAGCGCGAGCGAGCGCGAGCATGTGCAGGGGGAGGCTTTTATAGGGAGAGCAAGCAGGAGGTAAAAAAGCAGACTTAGTGTGTTATGATTGGTGGGTTGGGTGATGTAGATTGTGAAAGAGTTTAAACATCTCAAGTTACATTGCAAGGCTATCAATTAAATAAGCATGGGTTACACAAAGGAAGGAATGTTCTGTTATCAGGCTTGTCTGGACATGTGTGCTTGATTTTGTAGGGCACTCTTGGCAGGCTTTTACTTAAAATTTTAATGTCCTCTTCATTCAGTATGGCCTAGGAATAATAGTCCCGCTGATAATTCTAAAGATTACTCAAGTGTACAGGTTGTAGAACATCTAGGTTGTAAAATTCTGTTGGTACTCTATGTGCATCCGGGTGTAGAGTAGGTATCTAAGCTCCTTTAACAATCTGATAACATTTGTAACAAAAAGAATAGTCTATTTTTGGTAGAGGGCTAGGCATGATAAAAGGGGGATAAGAATAATAGAGTTATATTGGCTTTTAAGTTATATTGATATAGGGGAATGAAACTCCTGACCTACTATATGTCCTGTATGAGTTCTTGTTCTCTATAATCAAAGAATGAATTTTAGGAACAATGGAGGTTAAGAGTGGAATATATTTACTGAGAGAAAGAAAGCTTCTGTCGGAAGAGAGACAGAAGGGGTCCTGAGCGGGTTGCCAAGGATTCTAGCTTTTCTAGGGAGTTTTATAGAGTAAAATCATGAGGTTAGATGGGTCAAAGTTGGGGAAAAATGGGAATTTGCAAGGTGGGCATACCACGGGACAGAACTGTACTCAACCAATAAGATTAATTGCTCCGGTAAAATTGATTAAATTAGGAACAAATGGGGGAGTGAGTCACTTAGTAAGGGGACATGCTTAACAGCAGTGATTCTTCCTGTAGTGGGGTGGGATGCTGACTCCTGACTTCCTCAGGGTAATAGAGAACTGTTTGGACTGTGGATCCTTAGGGTGTGGTTCTATTTGCTTTGCATTTTGTTTTGAGATCTGACCCACAGCAGGAGGTGATTGTCTCTTTCAAGGCTGCAAATTATCTGAACTTTTGCTCTGGCTCCTTTGAGGGCCCAGCCCTATCTTGACTGCCTATAATATTTTTAACTAAGCTGCCTGTAACAGTATGAATTGTGCTGTGTGATTTGAGAGGGAGGTGCTCCAACAGCAATAGTAAATTCTTTTTTTTTTCTTTTCTTTTTTTCCTTTCTTCTTTTTTTATCTTTTTGAGACAGGGTCTCACTATGCAGTTCAGGGTGGCCTTGAGCTCACTTTGTAGGCCAGGCTGGTTTCAAATTTGCAGTGATCCTCCTCTGTCAGCCTCCAGAGTGCTGGGATTACAGGCGTGCACTACATGCCCAGCAGCAATAGTAAATTCTTCTAAATGAGCTTTTAAAGCGAAGTAGTTGTTGCAGTTCTTGACCTTTACAGATCTGTGTATGCTCATGATCATATGTATACCATTGTTCTTAAGAGCTATTTAAGGGATTTTCAAAAGTAGTTTTAAATTAAATGACTATAGAACAGGCCTCTTTCCCTGTCCCTGACTGTTCCTATAGAGAGAGATGTGTTATTGGAATAATTTTATGGTAATGAAGGGATCAGAGCATGCAAGTTGGAACATGCGATATTTCCCTGAAAGTTGTTATATTAATTTTTGTTCCCAAAATGCAATAGGGCTTATTTGCAGGGAATGTTATTTTCTCATGTACAACGATCTAATGTTTAACAATTACATTTATTCACTTATTTATGTACAAAAATCTACATTTATTCAAATACAGTCATGTCATTTTCTTCTGGAATATTGTCCTAAATCTCTAAACCCCAAATTCTAGCCTGAATTTCTTACACCTCTATCTCCTATGGAACCATTGGCCCTGATCTCATTTCTAGCAATAAAGCTATCCTTAAGTAAGCATTTCTTGTCTGTGGACCCTTCCCCTGAGTCTTCCCATTTTGTCCTATGAATTTTCTCAAAAAGTGTCCCTTAAGTCAGGTGTTAATTGAAGACTTAGATGATAGGAGTAGCAATCAAAATGATGACAGTTAAGAATGATAATCCACACAAAACTGATGAAAAATCTGAAGCATCAAAGATTCAGAATATAGGAAAAACAGTAGAATTTGGTTGAAATAGTAGTTGTACAGGTTTTGTTTATATTGATCAACCTTCAGAATATTAATCAGCTTTTGCATTTGGGTTCTGAGGTGTACTGGTGAGTGAACACTTTTTTGGGCTAGAGTTCCGTCATTTGTTCCTACCTTGATTTTTTTTTTTTGTCTTTTTGAGGCAGTCCAGGTTGGACTTGAGCTTACTTTGTAGCCGGGGGTGGTCTCAAACTTACAACAATTCAGGGATTATAGGTGTGCACCACCATGCCCAGCCTTGCATTGATTCATTTGTTCATTTCTCACTGGTTAGCTAATGTGGACATTGTAGAAAGTTCAAAGACAACCTCCATTTTTAATACAAAAAAGCTCTACATTACAGAAAATAATAATGAAAAATCTAAAACAGTAAAAAATAGAATAATCACATGTAAATAATAACACATGTATGTTAATTGTGCCTAGGAAAGTCCATTGGAGACTGGCCACTGATTTGGGGGGAGTTCATCCTATAAGCTGTATCTAGCACATGCCAAAACTTCACAGGCCCTGAAGGAAAGGAGATATTTGGCAGGAGCTGCATTATTTATTTGTATGAGCAGGCTAAACACAGTGAGTTACAGCTGTCAAGTAGGAGATGGTGGGAGCTCTATCAGGATACCAGCCAGCCAAGGGCGACCATTGTAAAGTAGGTCTTTCTGAGGGTAGGCTTTTTGTGGTTCTGTGTTAACCCTGTTTTTGCAGATGATGGATAATATGGAGTTCAGTTTTGGTCTTGTTCAATGTGAATGTCCACTGTACTTGACATTTGGAACAGGCAAGTAGACATTTGGTAGCATATATCTGGAGCATATAATACCTGAAATATTGTAGTTGTTAGCCAGGGGAATAGGTAAGTTTAGGGAGGATCCTTAAATTCAGAAAGAAATTAAAAAACAGATAAGACATTAGGCTCAGAAATGAAGAGATTACGTTTTTCCTCTGAGATGACTTGGCAGCATGTAAAATTATGGAGAGAGAGAAAGAGAGAGAGAGGAAATGAAGGTAAAGGTATCCATTTAAAAGTAAGTTGGAAGTGGTATCAGTGTCCTATTTGTGCTAGTCATCATTCTGTTTCTGTGACAAAATATGTGACATAATAATTTAAAGGAAAAAAGATTTATTTTGGCTCCATAATTTCAGAGGTTTTAGTCCATAGTTGCCAGTTCTCTTGTTTCTGGGCTTGTGGTGAGGTAGACCATTGTGGCAGAAGGGAATGGTAGAGGAAAACTCAGTTTATGGAAACCAGGGAGTGGGTGGCGCAGGGTGGATGAAGACAAACAATCAGAGAAAAAAGGACTATGGACAAGATACAGCCTTCAAAGTCATGTGTCCAGTGACTCCTCCTCCAGCCTCACAACTGCTTGTAGCCCACACAGCTGTAAATTGGGATTAGCACCCTCATGGTTACCTGTCTGGATCCCACTTCTGAATATTGCTCTTTTGTGCATTAAGAGTAGTCTTCCATAGGGAAGGAGGGTATTATACTTCAGTGAACACACTTCTTTTGTTTTGCATTTATTTATTTATTTATTTATTTTGTTTTTGTCTTTTTGAGTCAGTCTCACTATACAGTTCAGGTTGGCCTTGAGCTGACTTTGTAGCGCAGGCCGGTCTTGAACTTGTAATGATTCCCTTGCCTCAGCCTCCCGAGTGCTGGGATTACAGGTGTGTACCACCATGCCCGGTTCTGTTTTGCTTTTAAACATAGAATGCAGACTCTCATTGCCTGAGAGTGAGGAGTAGTTTGTGAGCTCTGAGGAGAAAGAAGGTGTTTTATACAATTTAACTTGAATAATGGGACTAAGGAGATGACAGGGCCCAGTTAGGTAAAAGAATTGCTATGTAGAATACAGGACCTGACATAGTTCCTAACCTCTATTGCTCCCATCACTTTTTCCTTTAGTTTGATTTTTTTAGGAGTACACTGATCACAAATAATATGCTCATAGGAAAATATCTTTTTTCTCTCATTTTTGATGCCTACCAACTCTAAAAGTCATAGGGGTTCACCTAGATTCATTCTCCTTTTTTCTGCTATGGTTCATTTCCTTTAAGCAAGTAAGCCTGTTGAGTCTTAAAAGTTTCAGTATTTCTCTCATTAAATTCTGCTTAACTATATTTTGAATAGTGCTGTAGCCTTTGTGTGGAAGCAAGAGGCTTTGTTAGATGTTCAGGGTTTTTTGTGGTTAACTATTCTAGCTTTAAACTTGTTTCTGGAATGGAGAGTAAGAAGTAGAAAGACAAACAGATTTTCATTTTTATGGTACACAAATAGTAATTTTATAGCACATGATTTTTTATGAAGTCATTTATAATGCAATTTGATGATGTCATTTTAATAAGAAATACAAAATCAAGAAGAATGCTTTGGTTAATCTGACCTGTTTTCTTATGTTTCCTCTTTCTCATCTCCCCCTATCCCCTGTTTTTTAAATTATAGCAAAAATCTGGAGAGAAGCCCATCCCAGGTATGGTGCAACTGATATTCTTCATAAACTTGAACTAAAACCAGTGTGTTTAATTCTGTAACAATGACAATGATGAGATGAGCTAAGGTCATTTTGTCCTTTAGTTTTTGTCATTCCTGACTTTTGAGATCTACTGAATTGGCACTTCTATGGTAGTGGTACTGGCAATTAAAAGGTGAATTTGGAGCTGGGTGTGGTGGCACATGCTTGTAATCCCAGCATTTGAGAGGCTGAGGCAGGAGAAAGCCAGACTGGGTTACATAGTATTCAAGGCCAGGCTGAACTGCATAATAAGAACCTGTCTCAAAACACAAAAAACAAAGAATTTGGGTGGAAAGAGTAGGAAGTACAAGGAAATCAGGGTGATTTAAGGTTGTTTTTAGTTTCATAATGGTATTGAACTGGGGTACAATAATTATATACCTTGTTTATATTTTATTTAAATACCATGTGTTCTTGTCTAATATCACAGATTTCCTTCAGGCAGTAATAGGTTGTTAGATTTATAATTGGCTTCTTAAATATACCTGCCTGAGCCAAGCATGGTGGCACATGCCTCAGCCCAGCACTCTGGAGGCTGAGGCAGGAGGATTCACGAGTTCGAAGCTAATCTGGGCTACAAAGTGAATTTAAGCCAGTCTAAACTACATAGCAAGACCTTGTTTCTAAAAACAAAAACAAAACACCTGCCTGAGGAAACTGCTAAATGTAGAATTTGAAATAAGCATTGAAAAAATGAACTTCAGAGAGTGAACCATTCATAGTAACCATTGTCTAAATTTATCCTTTTACCTTTATTCTTCTTAAAAAAAATCTGCTGTTGGTATCTAGTGGATCAAACAAAGAAAGAAGCAGAACCTACACCAGAAACTGTAAAATCGGAGGAGAAAGAGACCACAAAGAATGTCCAACAGACACTGAACCCTAAAGGCCCACCTGAGAAAAGGATAAGACTTCAGTGAGTATGGGAGAAAACAAAAGCTTACAAGACTCCTATTTTCAATTATTATACCTCAACATTGCTGAGACTTTTGAGCTTAAGGCCTTTTCCATAACCCTCTTATTTGTATGGAATATGGTTATTTAAGGAAAGTTGTTATTTCCATCCTACTGTGTAAATATTTCTTATGTATCTTTTGTAATCTTTCCTCTACTGGACTTGAGGAATTTACTTACATTGTACCTATGTTACATTTAAAGACAAAAATAAAAGTATTTGCATATATTCATTCATCGTAACTTTTTCTTTTTTTACTGCCATCTCTGAAGTTTTTCAGGTACATTTTGAGGACCCAGAAGTTTAATGTGAACACAATAATAATTAAGCACATTTTTTTATATTAGTTGCATATTCTTCTTTTTAAAGTTATTTAACAATTTTTATTAGTACATGCTGCCATACATGATCACATTCATAATAGGGAATTTGTGCATGTACATAGTATTTCTGAATTCTTACCATTGTCCTCCCCTTCCTTCAACCTTTCTTGCTTTCCCTAGTTACAGAAGTTCTGTTTCCATTTTCCTCCTCCTCCTCCTCCTCCTCCTCCTCCTCCTCCTCCTCTCCATCTGCATTTTATTGTGAGGGAGAAAATGCACTGCTACTTCAAAGCCCTAGAACATTGTCTATTCTCATTTTAATTCTTTATCAAAGCCACTAATTTTGTAACTTTTACCTCAGGCCCTTTCCTTAGCTAGCGACTGATTTATAAGCTAAGTAAATAAATAGTTTTTTACAACTGAACTCCTGAAGCGAGGCTTTTCATAGAGTTTAGAATGCTGTGATGTATTTGGGGGATGGTGATGCTTAGCTAGTAAAGGGAAAGTTCCTGCAGAGAACAACTTCCTGTAGGTGCTACCAGTTAATCCCACCCTGAGAAACACAGCAAACTGGTGTTTACAGGGATGTAGAGATGTGATAAATATGAGAATGGAAAGGGAAATGTGTTACCTCTGAAAGAATAGCTGTAGCCTTTGGGCTGTGTTTAGATTTTGACCTGAAATTTGAGACACTGAGTGGGGCATGGGGGCACATGGCCTTAATCCCAGCACTCAGGAGGCTGATACAGGATGATCCTTGCAAATTTCAGTCAGTCCTGCACTATGAAATGAGCTTAAGGGCATCCTTAACTGCATTATGAGACCTCGTCTCAAAAAGAAAAAAAAAAATTGAAACACTGAGATGGACTTTTTTTTTTTAAATCAGTACCGGGGATCGAACTCACGACCGTGTGCTTGCAAGGCACACGCTTATGCCGCTGAGCTAAATCCCCAGCCCTGAGATTGACTGAAGTAGCAGTATGTTTGCATAGTCAGGATCTGCAAGAGTATTAAAGAATAAAAACAAAAGTTCTTTTTGAATAAGAAGCGCCAAGGTGTTGGAAAGGAAATGGGAGAGCAGGGGCATGTGGAGGGAGGCCAAATCAGCAGCCAGAACAGAAAAGGACTGCTGAGGTGAGCTTGGCCTAGTGTGACAGCACTGAAGGATTGTCTGCTTGCTAGCTCTGAGAGTAGCCAAAGTGTCACAGGCCTATAGAAAGGGCGGAGACTTACTCTTGGAAAAATACTCCTTCTGTTTCTACTGTTGAGCTCCCCTAATCGTCTCTGAGGTAAGATAGGAAATTAGAACACTGGGATTGGAGCTTGAAAATATACTAAAGTAGCCTGGGAAGATTTTCTGTTCGACACTAAAGATTTCAAGGCACATATGATGTTTCTTATTGTCCAATGACTGACCTCAGAAATTTGGCCCTTGCCAACATCCTCCCAACTTTAAAAAAAAATTTAATTTTTAAAAAATTTTTTGTTGCATTATCAGACGAGGTCGTACAACTTTGCCCAAGGTGGCAAGAAGTGTTGAGACTTAGCCAGCACTTTGACTGTTGAGTTGGATATAGGGGAATGAAGCTCTTAAAAGCCTAGCCTAGTCTGACTGCCTGTAGTATTTGTAACTAGCTCAGCTGCCTGTAATAAGTTGGCAGAAATGTGCTACCTTGTTTAGTTACAGTGTGCTAACTCTGCTTTGGTGGAAGGCACTGGGTCCCCTTCTGTAGACCACACTGTCCTTAACTGTCAGAGTCTCAAGCATCATCCATTGTAGTTCTAGGGTATCAGGAATGCACTACCATGCCTGGATCAGGCACCGAATTTCACTAAAGTTTCATTGTTGGGGTAAACATTGAGCCATGGTGGTGCACAAATTGGATGCCAGCTACTTGGCATACTGAGTTAGGAGTGTTTAAAAACCAAGGCCACCCTGCATAACTGAGCAAGAGCTTTTTCAATATGAATGATATAGGTGAATGAAATGCCCAAACTACTATGTCCACGAGTTCATGTTCTCTAAAATCGAAGAATGAATTCTAGGAACAACAGAGGTAAAGAGTAGAATATGTTTATTGAGAGAAAGCTTCTGTCTAAAGAGACAGAAGGGTGTCCTGAGCAGGTTGCCCCTCCTTTTTAAATACATTTTTTTTCCCTCTCCCTTTTCTTGTTCTATTTGTACATGTTTTTTCTACTTCCCAATATCTAACCCTCCATTATGCTCCTTATTTATAATTTGAGTTTGTCATATAAGAGAAGCAATATGATATTTAAATTCATGTGTCTGATTTATTTCACTTAAGATTTTGGTCTCGAGGCATTCATTTGCCTAAAAAACATCTCAAGTGTATCCTTTGTGGCAGAGTAGTACACTATTGTATACAAATACCACCTGTTCTTTATACATTCATCTGTTTGTGGGCATCTTGGTTGTTTCCATGATTAAGCTATTGTAAATTGTGCTGCTATAATGTGGGTCTGCATGTATCATGATAGTATGATTAACAGGAAGATACATAGAAGGGGAATAGGCAGGTCAAATGGAACTGTTAGTTCTATTTCATTTTTTTTTATTTTATGGAAAATAAAACAATTTCAAAACAAAATAGAATAGCAATAGTTAATACATTGCATATGGTTATCTTCAAAGTAGTTACTCAGAATATAAGATAGGGCATGAAAAATTCTCCAGACAATATTAGCATCAACATTTCAATGAACTAAGAAACTAGTAGTATGAATATCTTGTGTATTTGTTTCCTCTTTCCTTCCTTCCCTTCTCCTTTCCCCCACCCTAGGTCCTCTTTTGAATAATTTCTTCCCAATTCACAATAACCATTGTACATTTTGGTCTTTATTTACTTTTAGTTTCTAACACCAGGGAAACAATATGATGTTTTTATACATGTGAGTCTGATTTATTCCTCTTATGAGTATGGTCTCAAGTTTCATTCATTTACCTATAAATGTCTTATTTATCTTTCTTTATGACTGATTAGTACTCTGTTATCTAAAAAAGACCACATCTTTATTATCCACTCCTTGGTTGATGGGCATTTGGGTTATTTCCAAGATTTAGCTATCATGAATTGTGCTGCTATAAACATGGGAGCACATACATCACTGTGGTATGATGTTTTTAATTCTGGGAAGATACCCAGAGGGGAATAATAGCTGGATCAAATGGGACCTCTAGTCCTAGTTTTTTGAGGACTCTCCATAACATTTGTTATTGCTTGATTTCTTGATGATAGCCATTCTTTCTGGAGTGAGATAGAATCTCAGCATTGTTTTAATTTGCATTTCTTGAATGACCATTGATGTTGAACATCATATATTTATTTGCTGTTTGTATTTCTTCATCTGAGAAGTGCATATTCACCTCTGGTGCCTATTTTTGGATTGGGTCTTTGAATTTGGGAGGTCTGATTTTTTTCTTTATATGTTTTAGATAGAAGTCCTTTTCTGAGAGACAATTGGTTAAAAATTTTTTTCCTCCTCTGTGGGTTGTTTTTTCACACCGTTGGTGATTTCTCTTATTGTGCAAAAGCTTTTTAGTAAGACGAGATTCCAGTTGTCTTTGTATTATTTCCCATGTGATCTGGGTTTTGTTCATGAATTCTGCCTACACCTATGTCTTCCAGATTTCTATATATTTTCTCTTTTGGCAGATTTAGTGTTTCTGTATTAGGGTTGATCCATTTTGATTTTAGCTTAGTGCATGGTAAAAGATATGGGTCTAGTTTTAGTCTTTGACTTATGTAAAGCCAGGTTTTCCAACACCATTTATTAAAGAGGCTTTCTTTCTTCCAGTGAACATATTTAGCTCTTGTCAAAGAAATTGGCTGAGTGTGTTTGGAGTTGTGCCTGCATCTTCTACTTTGTTCCACTGATTGTCATCTGTTTGGGTTTTTTTTTTTCCAGCACTGTGCTGACTTTATCACAGTAGTTTTGCCTTTGTTGCCCAGAATTGCTTTTGCTATTCTAGGTCTCTTCTGTTTCCAAATGAATTTTAGGAATGTTTTCTCTAGTTCTGTGAGGTGTACTAATAGTATTTTGATTGGAATAACATTTCATCTGTGTAACAATTTTAGGAATATGGCCATTTTCACTTTCTTGGTGCTTCCTATTCATGAACAAGGATGTCTTTCCATTTTCTGAAATCCTCTTTGATTTCTTTTTTCAGAGTACTGTAATTTTCAATGTCTAGATCATTTAATTCCTTTGTTAGATAGATTTCTAAGTATTTCATTTTTTTAAATGCTATTGTGAAGAGTGTACTTTCCCAGTTTCTCAGTGAGTTTGTTGTTTGTGTAAGGGAATACTGTTGATTTTTTTTTTATTTAAAGAAAAAAAGGTAGAAATAATACATAATTTCAAAAAAAACCAGTAAGAAATCACTAGTTGATAATTACATATTTTCCTTTTAGAAGTAGTTGTTCAAGTTACATAAGTGAAGTATACAATTTAAACAGTGAGACTGCAAACAGTTCTATTCCCCTATCCAACAAAAACTTTGGTTATCAGTCTTACACACTTAAACATACACGCAGTTATATCCTTTAGAGTACTTTCTTTTCCTCTCGTTTTTTACAATAACTATAATCAATTCTTGTAAACTATTTAGAAATTCTATGCATGCATGAATCTCTACATGTATACCTATCCTTTCTGTATTAGGGAAAAACAAATCAAAACAAGACAACAAAGCCAAATCCTAGAAAAACACGAAATGAAAAAGTCACATAGAACCACAATACTAGTTGATCTACAGTCGTTACTATGATGTCTCTTGTTATTTTCAATAGAATTTTCTATATCATCAGGCATACTATAATTGGACATAGTAGTACATAGCAATGTTAATAAAAACAAAACATTGGAGACATTATATGACTTCAAAAGCAGTTAATATTCCAACTGGAATGGGTATCCTGTTGAATCTTGTTTCTTCAGAATAGTTGCCTCTACTCTCAGACTTGATACCATCAAGCATACCAGATTCAAATAAAATCAGTCAAGACAAATAGAATAATCAAACCGGTATGGCTATCCTATTGAATCTTGTTACCTTCAGAATAGTTGCCTCTACTCTCAGACTTGATAGTATCAAGCATACCAGATTCGAATAAAATCAGTCAAGACAAAACAGCGATCTAATAAACCAGATTCAAATAGGATCAGTCATAGACATAGTAAGACATAATAATACAGGGCTTCAATTTAAGTTAATAGGAAATTAAGGATAGTTATAGTATATCCTGCTATTTTTTGTATAGCTGTGTTTTCAAATCTGGTACTAGTAGACAGACTGGAATAGAATAAAATCAAACTAAACAGCGATAAGAATAATGTGGCTTTTAAATCCTGATACACTATTAACAATGTCCTCTGCCTTCCTTTTTTAGACAATTCCTCCCCTTTCACTTTCTCAAGGTGCTTTGTACATTTCAGGTTCCACTAACTCCTTTAGTTTTTAGATTGGGGGGCAACCTGCTATCTACCTAAGTGGTTCTGAACCTTTTTATCCCTGAGCTTGATTATGAGCTATATTCCTTTACTTACCAAAGCCTCAGGGTTTTCCTTCCTTATAGCTGAGTAGTTCTCCACTGCACAAAAGTGTCATGAGTTTCTAACCTATCTGCAGCTGCTGGATGAGCTGTCCCTATTTCTTTGGTTCCCTGTCACATAGAGCATTGTTTTCTCACCTTTGACTTTTGGTTCATTAACCTGATTTCAGGTTGATTGTATTTTATGTTCAGAGCATCTTGATGGACTCTATCTCCTGACCTACTCTGTCTGTGATTCTTTTTGTTAGTGTATCCAGGCCATCTGTGTTAGAGATTATAGTCAATCTTTTTTGCCTCTTCTGCTATGCTATTTTTCTGCCATTGGTTGTTTACTTTTCCCCTTCATTCCATTGTCTGCCCCGTTCATTGAGGCCTCTCTACCATTGTTCCTGGAATCCTGGTGATTTTTTTCCCTCTCTCTAGAATGTCATTCAGTATTTTTTATAGGGTTGGATTGGCAGTCACGAACTTCCCCAGTTCCTCTTTGTCATGAAAACATCTTGTTTCTCCATTAATTTTGAGTGATAATTTTGCAGGGTACATCAGTCTGGGTTGGAGGTTATTTTGTTTCAGAGCTTGGAATACTTCACTCCAAGCTCTTCTTGATTTGATAGTTTATGTAGAGAGGTCTGTTGTGATTTTGATGGGTTTTCCTTTATAGGGAGGGGTCTCTTTCTTTTCTCTGATGACTTTTAATATTCTGTTCTTGTGATGAATTTCTGGGATCTTGATTATTATATGTCTGGGTGTAGATCTGTTTTGGTTGTAGCTGGCCGGAATTCTGTATGCCTCATATATCTAAATATCATTTCCTTTTCCTATGCTTGGGAAGTTTTCCTTAATTATTTCTGTGAATAGCCTTTTTATTTCATTTATACTTACCCTTGTTTCTTCTTCTTTTTTTTTTGGTCCTATTATCGAACTCACGACCTTGTGCTTGCCAGGCAGGTGCTTATGCCACTGAGCTAAATCCCTGGCCCTACCCTTGCTTCTTTGCTTATGTTTTTTATTCTTAAGTTATAGATCCTCTTGTCTTCTAGCCTTTGTATTGTTACTTCCTGGTTCCTTGTTATTTTTACTTTTTTTTTTTGTACCGGGGATTCAAACTCATGACTACTTGCTTGTAAGGTAAGTGCTTATGCTGCTGAGCTAAATCCCTGGCCTGGTTCCTTGTTATTTTTAAGAGATCTTTCCTTTTGTGATTACACGTTGCAAATCTATCTTCAAGTTTTGAAAGTCTATCTTTAGTTTCTGTCAGGAAATTTTGCCAGTTTTCAATGGAAGTTTTAATTTCCTGGTATTCTTTTTGGATCTGTTTCATGTATTCTAGATTTTCTTCATATTCTTCATCAATGGTGTCTCTCCTTTTTCTAGGTTTCTCTATTCTTCCATCTGTGTCTTCTTGAGCTTAGCATTTCTTTTATTAATCTTATATCTTGCTTCACTTGAGTTAGAATTTCAGTTTTAAGTTTGTCAATGAGTCACGGATTTCTTTATTTCCGCTGAGGCCGTGTCCAATATTGCATGTTTGCTGACCTTGATCTCTTCTGTATTTACCTCTCCTGGACTTATTTTTCCTGGGTCAGTGGCTGGAGGCTTTTTCTTGTTTCTTTCTCTTATCATGTTTCTGGTTTCTTTCAGACTGGTGTCTGGTAGAGGTCTCAGGTCCTTTCCATATTGCTTAAGGTTTTTCTGAAGCGTGCTGGCTAGGGGATTGCTGCCTACTCCAGTTTGCTGCTGATCTGTGAGGTGGCACAGGGTGGGTGATGTGGGCTGGCCCTTTTCCTCTGAGCCAGTCAACTAGTGAGTGCCTTCAGCACATTAGTCTGTGCCCTGCAGATGTCACAGTTTTGAGACAGTTTTGTCCCTGGCTATTGGGTCCTGACCAGGGGCATGGCCCAGCCCAAGCAGATCCCACCAGTCTGCTTTGGGCCAGGAGCAGCTGACTGATACCACTGCGATTGCTGGTTCAGGTCCATCCTGCCCAACTCCAATATGTTTTCCAGCTGGTCACCCCTCTGTGGGACCTAATTCCTAGCACTCACCACGGGTTAGTGCAGCTTATCCTGCCAGTTCTGCTCCCTGTTGTGGTGCATCCTTCTGCCTAGGGTCTCGGGCTCACTAACCCCCGATTTTGGCAGGACTGCGACTTCAGCTCTATTGCAAGTTGCCCGACTCCAAGAAGCACCCAGCACAGCGAGGGACCGGGTCAGATGGGAGTGTGTCTAGCTCTAGCCCTCCATCTAGCACAGCACGGGACCAGCTCTCGTGAGAGCATGTCTAGCTCCAGCCCTCTTTTCTTTTCCCTTCCCTTCCCTTCCCTTCCCTTCCCTTCCCTTCCCTTCCCTTCCCTTCCCTTCCCTTCCCTTCCTCTCTCTCTCGCTCTCTCTCTTTCTTTCCTTCCTCTCCTTTTTCTTTTTCCTCAGTTTCTTCCTGGGTCGTGAGAATCCCTCTCCTTTTGTCTGGTCTTCTCCATGGGGTTAAATTCTAGCATCTGAGTTGTTTTTCTCAGAGAGGCTCTCTACCATGCTACTTACCAATCTGCCATCTTCTGTAACCTCCAAGTGTTCATTTTATATCTTGCTACACTACTGAATTTAGATATAAAATCTACAAGTCTTGATGAAGTTTTTGGGATCTATATAGAGTATCATGTCATCCATGAATAAGAATAATTTAACTTCTTCCTTTCCTATCCTTATTCCTTTTATTTCTTTCCCTTGTCTAATTGTTCTTTTTCTAGAACTGTATTAAATAGTGGTGGTAATAGTGAACATCCTTATCTCGTTCCTGATTTTACAGTGAAAGCTTTCAGTATGATACTTTCCTTTAAAGTGAAAGCTTTTCATTTAGTATGATGTTAGCTAATAGTTTATAATAGATGTCCATTTTTTTTTCCTGCAAAGTTTTATTGCATACTCAGTGTTCAATCTTTCTTGGCAGCAACTTTCCTCATGGCAGCCAGCTTGCTGCTCAGCTCCTTGTGCTTCCTTGCTTCCTCTTGTCACATGTGTGTCCCCACCCTTTTCTTGGTGAACTTGAGGGTCCATTTGTCCTTGGAGGCCTTGAGCAGCTCCATGATGTGCCACTCTTATGGGGCAAAAGCTGTACATGTTGAGGATTATGTTCCACAAGAACTTGGTGTGCTTGGTGAGGCATCTGTGGAGGCAACTGTGCCTTGGCTTGCTCGTGTTCTTTGTCACCTAGTTGCCCTTGTTGAGGCCCATGGTCATGAGATATCGCAGAGCTATGGCTGCTACTCTTCAGTGGTTGCTGTAGTGGAAGCTCATAGATAGCTTTTATCAGATTGAGATAAAGACCATCTACTCCAATTTTCTGTAGGGTTTTTTTTTTTTAATTATCATGAATGGGTGTTGGACTTTGTCAAATGTTTTTCCTGCATCAATTGAGATGATCATGTGATTTTTGTCTTTGGCTCTGTTAGTATGGGGTGTTATATTGATTTGCATATATTGAACCATCTCTGCACCCCTGGGATGAATCCTAGTTGGTCATGGTGTATAAACTTCTTGATTTGCTGCATTCTGTTTACCAGTATCTTATTGAGGATTTTTGCATCAGTATTCACTAGGGAAACTGGCTTGTATTTCTCTCTCTTAGTTGGGTCCTTCTCTGGTTTTGGTATCAAGGTAATGTGTGCTTCCAGTATTTTGGAAGTATTATTTCCCTTTCAATTTCATTAAAGAGTTTCAGCATTAGTGGCATTAGTTCTTTTCTAAATTTCTTGTAGAATTCAACAGTGAATCCATTAGGACCTGGGCTTGTCTTTATTGTAAGCTTCTAATTACATTTTCAATTTCGTTAACTGATATTGGGTTATTTAGAATTTTTATATCTTGTTGATTCAGTTTGTGCAGCTCATATGTGTCTAGGAATCTCCATTTAGGGTTTTCCATCTTATTAGAATAAAGTTTCTTAGAGTAGGTATTGATGATTGTCTGGATTTCTGCAGGATCTGTTGTGCTTTCCCCCTTTTTATTCTTAATTGCTTAAATTTAAGTCTTTTCCTTTTTGATAACATTGGCTACGGTTTATTAATTTTACTTAATCTTGTAAAGAACCAACTCTTTGATTCATTGATTCTTTGTATTGTTTTCTTAGTCTCAATTGCATTAATTTTTCTGCTCTTTATAATTTCCTTTTTCATATAAACTTTGGGTTTGATTTGTTATTTTTCTAGAACTTTGACATTCAACATAAGTTGTTTATTTGAGCTTGTTCTATTTTCCTGATGTGAGAATTCATCTCTATAAATTTCCCTCATAGGTCTGCTTTCATTGGATCACATAATTCCCGTGCATTGTGTTGGCATTATTGTTTAATTGTAGATACTGTTTTATTTCTCCTTTAATTTCATCTGTGACCCCTTGGTTGTTTAGGAGGGTGTTTCATTTCCATGTGTTTATGTAGTTTCTGTGGTTTCTTTTGTGGTTGATTTCCAAATTCATTGCACTATGGTCAGATAATACACATGGGATGATTTCATTTTCTCTGCATTTACTTAAGCATGTTTTATGGACTTATATGTGGTCTATTTTAGAGACCATTCATGTCCAGCTGAGAAGAATGTGTATTTTTTTTTCTCTGGTCTTTTTTGAGACAGGGTCTTTCTGTGCAGTTCAGGCTAGCCTTGAACTCACAGAAATCCTTGTGCCACAGCGTCCTGTGTGCTGGGATTACAGGTGTGTGCCACCATACCTAGCAAGACTGTCTTTTCTGATATTGTTGGGTGGAACACTCTGTAGACTTATGCTAAGTCCATTTGTTCACAGGTTTGGCTTGATTCTGGTTATTTCTTTGTTGATTGTGTGTCTGGGTCATCTAATTGTGTGAGTTGGGTATTAAGGCCCCCTGTTATAGTTGTGTTAGTGTTTATATGATTTTTCATGTCTATTAAAATTTGTTTTATGCTGAGCATGGTGGCACATACCTGTAATCCCAGCACTCAGGAGCCTGAGGCAGGAGGATTGTTGCAAATTTGATATCAACCTGGGCTACAAAGTGGTTCATATCAGAAAAACCAGTGTGACAAGTTTTTCCAGGAGAATTGACAGCATATCATCTTCCCCTCTGGATCTCCATTTATGTTATTGGCAACAATCCTCAGGTTAGCCTTTCATACTTGGAACCATGCTGACTCAGTTCAGCTGGGTTGATCATTAGTTAACCCATCACATGTTATGAAAGCTCACTTTGCAGGATTTACATCTCTTTGGATATGTTAAGGCCTTATTGTTAATCTGAGTTTGGTCTATTTTGAAAACAAAAATTTCCAGAATAGGAATATTGTCAACACATTCAGGGTGGGGGGTGGGAAAGGGAGATTTTTGAGGGTGAAGTCCCAAGGTTAAAGAATGCATGTGTGCAAGACATCAGCAACAGGGCCATGGATTTAGCTCAGTGGCACACAGCCTGCCTAGCAAGTGTGAGGTCATTAGTCTGATTCCCGGTACCTCCCCACTCCCCCCAAAAAGACATCAGCATCAACAGCAGGAAGCATGGAGCAGAGCACAGCACAAGAGCCAGAATGCAGCAGCAGCGCAAGAGAGCAAGAGCTGCCTGCATCTTTATTGTAGAATTCTTATACAGGTTGTGTCGTATTTATATTCTTGCATAGTGCTGTAACCAGTGCACGTATGTTTACTTGTGCTAAATCATGGTTACCTAACTATCTCACTGTGCACCTGTGCTAGACAAGCAGTGTGCTTAGATGCCCTAGAGCTTTGAAGCAGTCTGAATGGTTCCTCACAAATATCTATGAAGATGGAGAATAATTCAGTATTTACCTATATGTTGGGGAAGAGGTTTAGAGATGATAGCTAGTAGGTAGAGTATATTAGAGATAACAAAACTGATGTAAGTTTCATTGTGGTTATGGCTGTACAATTCTGTTAATGTGTTAAAATCTATTGAATCTGGCTGGGGATATAGCTCAGTGGTACAGTGCCTGCCTGGCAAGTGCAAGGTCCTGAGT
Source organism: Hydrochoerus hydrochaeris (assembly GCA_004027455.1). Taxonomy (NCBI): domain Eukaryota; kingdom Metazoa; phylum Chordata; class Mammalia; order Rodentia; family Hydrochaeridae; genus Hydrochoerus; species Hydrochoerus hydrochaeris. The sequence goes on from PVLA01000060.1 coordinate 720,457, forward strand.
TTGATTCCTGGTACCAAAAACTATATATATGGTTTGTTTTGAATTTTACATTTTAAGTTTGTAAATTGTGTGTGTGGGGAATCACTCAGATTGCTTCAAAGCTCAAGAATGTCTAAGGACACCTGAGGACATGACACTGCTTGTCTATCACGGGCACACAGTGGGATACAGTTATATAACCATGACTTAGCATAGGTAAATTTTGCATGCACTGGTTACAGCACTATGTAAGGACATAAACATGAGTTGACAATCTGTGTAAGAATTATACAATAAAGGTACAGATAGTTCTTGTGCTCTTGCTCTGGCTGTGCTCTGCTCCGTGCTGCCTGCTATTGTTGCTGATGTCTTGCACACATGGTACCTCATCTGAGTAAATCTCCCTTGAGTTCTCCCAAGTGGGTAGACACCTGGCATAGTCTGCAGAACATTGAGGGGAGTGGTCCCATGGAGGCTGTGGAAAAGCTAAAAGGGAAGGAGCCCCAGAAAATAGCTGATAAGTGACCCTAACCTCACTATGGCTACCTGTAGCCACCTTCTTGGCAGCTTGGAAGGCCCTGGAGGACTAGGAATCAGCCTGTTTGGAGTCCAGGATGTCTTGCAAACCTTGGAAGCAATAGACAAAATTCCTCTCCCTCACTGTGAAATGGCAGAGCAGGTGACTTGGCTGTTTTTACTCTCTTCTGTTGTGTAAATCAAGAGGCAGATGGCCTTGTCTGGCAAGTAGACCAACTGCAGCAGATAGAGGAGGACCTTGAGCAATGGCTGGCTGCTGCAGAGCTCATGTTGCAAGGCATGGGAAGCACTATCTCCTCCAGAAATATCTCCAGAAGCAAATATCTCATGTCTGAGAAAATCCCTGGGAAAATCCCCTGGTTTTGCATGCTAGGGAAGCTATTTGTCAAAAAGTGGAGGTAGAGGAACCCCTAGCCCAGGGAAGAGGAGTATGAGGGCTGCCTACCTCTCCTGGCACACAACGTACTCAACCTATACAGCCATGGAGCTGTGGGAGCTGGCAAAACAGCAGAAGGTAGGTGAAACCTACATGGCTGCGATGGCTGTGGGGTGATGGGGCTGATAACACGCAGTTAAGCACACAGCAGATGTCCCAAATAGCCAGCATAGCTAGCACCACCCCTGTGAGATGGGTTCTGTAGGATGTGCAGAGGACGACCCCAGAAACAGTTAATCACACTGTGATAAATTGGCTCACCTGTTTGGGAGAATCCAGGTGACCTACTGGAACAAGTCACTATCTAGACTTGATAACTATGCTACGGATGTAGACATGTGACAGATGATGTTTACAATGCAGTAGTGTAGCCTAGAAGAACTGCTGATGGCACACATGAAAGGCATAATCCTGGTGAGCTGGCTGGCATGTTTTTTTTTCTTTTATTTAAAGAGAAAAAAGCAAAACAAAAAAAGGGAAGAAACAATACAGAATTTCAAAGAAAAAGAAAAAATAAACAGTAAGAAATCACTAGTTGATAAATTACATATTGTCTTCTAGATATATAGTGGTTCAAGTTACAAAATTAAAGCATGCAAGGTGGACATTCAAACAGTGAGGCTGCGAACAGTTCCGTTCAACGATCCGGCAAAAACCCAACAACATGGTCATCAATCCTACACACTTAAACATACATGCAGTTATATCCTTTAGAGCACTTTCTTTTCCTCCTTTTGCTTTTCAAGTCCATTATCTGTTTAGTTATATCGTGTGTCAGCTTGCTCAGTACCTTACTGATCTGTTTTGTTGTTATTTACTTTTTATTTTTATTTATTTATTTATTTTAATTTTTTTTATTATTTTGAAGGTAGCAAAATACAACAGAACAAGATGGAACAAAGTCAACTGAGACAGTGCAGTAAAATTGATACAGAAACCTTCAACAGGTTACTGGCATAACAGTAATAGGTACCATAGTATATCCCATTATCTTCACAACAGTTGTTCTTTCAATCAGGTATTGCCAAATCAAAGGGAATATAGGACATTCTAGAACTTATCAAAACAGAACATTGAATAGAGCAATATCATTAATCAGAACAAAGCAAAAGAGTGCTAACAATATTTGCCTTCAAAGAAATGATAGAAGAAACCCCCACTATTTACTACATTGCATATGGTCAACCTCTCAAGAGATGTCTAGATCTCTGGCTCCCACTTGCTAATGGTGGTGGGTGGTGGGTGGTAGACTCATGGGAGCCGCTGAGTGATTCTTCTCCTGCCTCATGCCAGGGGTGCTTACCGAGAGGGCGGGCAAATTGCCTTTCTGTGCTGCACCTTGAGTCCCTCCATGGTCGGAGCTGTGGGGCTGTTGGTTCTCCTCCCAGCTCAGGCTAGAGGCCCCTACTGGGAAGGCGGGCAGACTGCCTTTGTGTGCTACACCCTGAGTCCCTTCATGGTCTAAGCTCTGGAACTTCTGGTACTCCTCCCAGCTCAGGCGTGGGCGGCTTACTGAGAGGGTGGGCAAATTGCCTTTCTGTGCTTCGCCTTGAGTCCCTCCATGGTTGCAGCTCTGGGGCTGCTGGTTCTTCCTGGCTGGCATGTTTGGGTTAATGGCAATCCTTCTAGCCCCTTTTACAGATAACCTAATCCACGATGCTGTTGATGCCTTGGCCAGGTTGGGAGATATAAGTGAAGCTTCACAATAAGGCAGTGTCAATAAAAACTGTATTGGCAATGGAGAAAGAGAAGGGGGCCTCAGGATAGTGGGACCATCTCTCCAAGGACAGGCTCTGGGGCCACTAAAGGTCAGTCAGCACCAGATCTGGATGGACCTGCCTGGCTGCTGGCCTAGCCACAGATAAGTTAGGTGAGCAGCCTTTTGATATGTCACTGACTCTGTGAAGGTAGTTACATACTAAGCAGCAATACTGGCCAATGGGCCAAGGCCAGTAGGTCAAAACAGCCCTGGTGAAGCTGGGAAAAATGACGGTGGTCTCCTTTTACCCTGATTAGTAGGCAGGGTGAGGTACCTGGGTCTTGGGAGTCCCAGGAGACTGGAGGCTATGTGTGGAATCTACTATTTACTGGTCCCCGAAGAATGTGTAGCATATACTAGCATTGATGGATACTGAAACTGAGTTAATGCTAATATACAGCAGCCCAGACCATTTTACAGAACCTACTGCATGCATAGAAGGGTATGGAGGTCATTACATCATTGTTTGGAAGGCCCAGGTGACTTTGGGTCTCAGGTGCTTACCTCCATGCCTGTGTGATGTTTACGTTTCCCCGGTTGCTAAAAACATACTGGGGGTGGACATACTGGTGCTTGGCTTGACACCATGCAGGGATTATTCTAGTGGTGAAGTTGTGTCGTAAAAACCATAGTGCAAGGCCATCAACATGACACACTATTGACTTTCCTATAGGCCACATAGATTCTGTGTGCAAAGCAGTATCAGCATTGTAGTCAGGGATTGCAAGAAGAACAATTACATATAGGACACAGAATTTATATTATTTCCTCTTGGTCACCCAGAGTTAAATACAAGAAAGTACAGGAAATCTGTCTACAACACTAAAGACCTCGAAAACCCAGCCAAGGATCTGGATCCCACAGCAATGTCCTTACATGGGTCTAGCTGAAGACCTACAGCCAATGACAATGCCTCATACAAGTCTGTTTCATGGGTCTGCACTGTCAAGGCCCAAAGGTCAGTGGTGGAAACTAGAAAGTCTATGACAGGGTAAAGGATCTGTGGCAGCAGATTGAGGATTCTGCAGTGGAACCAGGAAGCAATGTTCAAAGTAAGGACCAGGGCTCCCCTGAAAAGTACCACCACCATCCTCAGCAACAGTGAGGTCCTGAGGTCCTCCTCTGACTGCAACAGCTGAGTACATATCAGGAAACCAGTGTGGCAAGCTTCCCCTAGAGATTAAACAGCACATATCTCCCCCTCTGGAGCCAGGAAGTGATGCTCAAAGTAAAGACCAAAGCTCCTCCAAAGTGAATCACAGCCATCCTCAGCAACAATGTTCTAAGCTCCTCTGATGATTATAGTTGAGTTCATATCAGGGGAGCCAGTATGACAAGCTCCTCCAGGAGGACCAATGGCTCCAAACAACAACACTTAGAAGAACCTATAATGCCAATGCTCTTCCTTTCAGGTGTCCTTGAATGGTGGCAATTTTCCTCAGGTGGGCCATCTACACCCAGCACTGTGCCGATTCAACTCAGCTGTTGTTAAGTTGACCACCAATTTTTAATCCATAACAATCAGTTACCTGGCAGCCATGGGAGAGGAGAAAGACTGTCATGAAGTTGGAAAAAGCAGAGGTGATACTCCTGCACAAAAGCCAGAGAGGCAACGGTGAATGACTGTAAGGTCTTACCTTGATGCCAGCAGTCAGGACCAATTTGCCTTGATGCCAGCAGTGGACCTTCCAGATGTTGCCACAAAGCTATTTGTATAGGCCAACTTTGTGTCCAGTTGGTCAGGACCAGGCCACTTGGGTCAAGCCACACTCTGTGTTACTGTTTTTTATTAATGATATTATGGTAAGGTCTGATGGTCTTTTTTGCAGATTTAAAAGCCACAGTGCACAGTCTGAAGGGACCTGTGTTGACATGAGGGTTGGCCATGAATGAAGACCAAGTCCAGGGACCTAGCTTGTCTATCAAATCCTTGAATGTTATATGGTTGGGTAAGACCAGATCCATGATGGTATGCCAGTTACTGGTGTATGTGGGCTTGCTAGGTTTTTGGCAGATGTACCACACATAACTACCCTGCTGTGCCCTTTATATCAGATGACCAAAGGGCGCACAACATAGGGCTGGACAGATGCAATGGAAGCTGCTTGCTGTATAAAGACAGTGGAAGCTGCTTGCTGGACTTGAACAGTGCGCTTGTACTGGTGCAAGCCCTATGAGTCATCAATCCTAACCTGCCATTTATCCTAACCATCAGTGTGAGTGTTAATGGATTTGAGTGGGGCCTGTGGCAAAAACAGGGGAAGCAGAAGCACCATATTGCGTTTTTGCCACCATTGTAGAAGGGAGCCGAGAGCTGGGGTTCCCTAATTGAGAAACAATAGTGTTATAAGCTGCTTTGCCTGCCTGTGAGGGATCATGGGACAGATAGTGCACTGGGTGTGGATGTGTACAACTTATCTTTAGAGTGGAGTGGTACAGGCCTCCACTCTCATGTATCGGTGGATATACCTCCAACAGCAGGCCTCTTTCTCAGCCAGCCTATTGGCAGCCAAACTGGCAACAGTTTTGGCACCCATGATACACATGGCCCAGGAACCCATCTGGGAAGACAAACTACAGGACTTGACCATAAGTCCCTATATAGAAAGAGGGACCTCTGGCTAACACTGGATATACTAATGGGTCTATCTGTGACCCAAACCTGAAATGGACAGCAGTCACTCACTGTCTAGTTCAGTACAGAAGTACTCTGCCTTGAAACCAGAACAGGCATGTCAAGACAATGGGCAGAATTTCAGACAGTGTGATTGCATGTGATGCATGAAGAAGGCCCCCTACATGTGTGTACAGACAATTGGGCGATCTTGAGGGGATGATGCTCAGGCAGCTCAGGAGTGACAAATAGGGTACCGTCACTTGTGAGGTGCCAGCCTGTGGCAAGATGTATGGGAGTATGGCCATAAAGCTGACCATGTAGGGTATTATGGTTCAGGACAGAAACCCCTCCTCTTGCCAGCAAATGACTTAACAGATACCTTGACCAGGCATTGCAAAGGTTGGCCACTAGGAATATTATCTGACCAGAAAAATTGACTGCTGTGTATGGGATGCTGCTAGGAATAGCATCTGACTAGGGGAAAGGACCATAGACTTAGCCCTCCAAATTGAAGCTCCACATATGGCCCAGCCCTTGAATGTCACATGCTAGGCTTTGATGCTGCTTATGGCTGAAACTGTTCATATGAAAAAAGTGTTTTTGCAAAACCACATGGTTCTTGATTTGTTAACTACAGTGTAAGGAGGTATTTGTGCCCTGTTACATATAGAATGTTACATTTATATACCTCTGACCTTTGAGGTGTTGGGATATGGGCAACCTCTCAGACTGCTTCAAAGCTCAGGAGTGCCTAAGGACATCTTGCTTGTCTATCACAGGCACACAGTGGGATACAGTTATACAACCATGACTTAGCACAGGTAGATTTTGCATGCATTGGTTACAGCACTATGTAAGAATGTAAGCATGAGTTGACAATCTGTATAAGAATTATACAATAAATGTGCAGGTAGTTCTCATGCTCTGGCTCTGGCTTTGCTCTGCTCCATGCTGCCTGCTGTTGTTGCTGATATCTTGCACATATGTGTTCTTTAAACTTGGGACCTCAGCTAAGAGAATCTCCCTTGTCCACCCCCCCACACACACACACACAGTGGGATCACAGTGTGGTATACAAAATTTTAGTTCAATAAGGTTCTTTTTCTTTTTTTGAATTGGTTAGTTGGCTATGCATGATATAGTAATTTCCAGTCCACACTACCATATTATTTCCTTTTCAAGCTTGAAACTCTTTAAGTTCTCCTGGACTTTAAGGTCTGTGTTGAGAAATCTGGCATTTTTCTGATGGGTCTGAGCTTACAGGTCAATTGACATTCTTCTCTAGTAGCTCTTTATGTTCTCTTTTTGTTCTGAATTTCTGGCATTTTGACTATGATATGCTATAGAGATGTTCTTTTCTGGTTGTGTGTATTTGGAGTTTTATATACCACCTTTACCTTGGTATCCATTTTGTTCCTTTGATTTGTGAATTTTTTTGCAATATTTTCAGTGAATAAGGTTTTGCACCTTTAACCTCTAGATTGGAGCCTTTCTTTCAATTCAGATGATACTTGAGCTTGTTCTTTTAGAGTTATTTAGGAACTCACAGATAATCTTTTTTTTTTTTTTCTTTTTGAGACAGGGTCTCCCTATGCAGTTCAGGCTGGCCTTAAGCTTACTTTGTAGCCTAGGCTGGTCTTGAACTCACAATGATGAGTGCTGGGATTACAGGTGTGAGCCACCATGCCTGGCCAGATAATCTTTTGATTGTCTCTTGCTTTTTTCATTATCACCACAGTATGTACTATTCCATCCACCTTATCTTCAAGCCCTGATACTCTTTCTTCTGACTAATCTTACCTCCTGCCGTTTGAATTTCTCTTTTGTAGAAATTTTGCTTGATTCTTTTCTGTAATCTTTCTTCCCTGAAGTTATTTGTTTTAACCTTGTGTTATATTCCTTATTTACCTGCTCATTTGTACTTTCTTTAAGTGTGATGGTCATTTTAGAAATTACTTTCTTCGAGAGAGAAGACAAGATGGCAGATCAGTGAGCAACAAAATACAAAGCCTCCCTGGAGAAACAACTCATATGCCAGAATAAAACACCCTGGAGAGACCCAGACAGACTCCCTCTTGGATCCTCTTGACACCAGGAAGAAATTAAAACATAAAAAAGCTCGTCAAAGCTTCGGGACTACAACTGAAACAGCTAAAAATTATAGGACACAGCGTTTTCATTCATGGCAAACTGCCAAGTTTGCAAAGGCCTGAATCTGCGCTGGCCGGCAGAGCTGCCCAAACTTGTTCCCGCCGCCAGTCACAGGAAGCACAGCAGCGCTGAAGTCGGGGGTTGGTGAGCCCAACGGAGAGCAGAGCCGGCAAAGGGACTTTCATTAATTCACAGTCAGTGCTGAGAATGAGAGCCCCCACCACATGGGAAGGGTGAGACCAAATGGGTGACATGTTGGAATCGGGCAAGAGGAGCCTGAACTGGGAGTGACAGTGGCATCAGTTGGTTCCTCCCTCCCCAGACCACATTCATGTGATTTGCTTGGACTGGGCTGTGCCCATAGCTGGGACCCAATGAGCCGTCTCAAATCAATTCCCTGAGCTTAGCAAGCACTAACCAGGTGAAGGCCCCTGAAGTTTGGCTAGCAGGGTGGGGTGGGGCAGGAATAGGCAGCTGCTGCTTACACCTCAGTGACAAGAGTAGTCAGGACAGGGCAGAGGTTCCTTGCCAGCGTGCTTCAGAGGAAATGTGGCCAACAGGGAGGGGGCGCTGGGACCTGCACTGTAACTTGTGTGGAGGAAGCCAGGACCTTGACAGGAGAGAGAGGCAGGAGGAGGCCCCTATCCCAGAACCCTGAGAGGACTGATCCAAGAGAAGGAAAAACATGGGAGACTGAGGGCGGCAAACATGGAACATCAGACATGGCTTCAATGGACATTAAGAGATATTTTCGGGACCTTGTAGATGAGCTCAAAACTGAAATATTAAATCAGGTAAAGCAAGATATGAGTAGAGTAATAAAAGAAATGCTCTCAGGAAGCATCTCTCAGGAAGATACAGATGGAAGAAGGGAGGAACACAAAAAAAGGAGAGAAACATTCAATAAAGAATATAAAGAAAATATAGAATACATGAAGCAGATTCAAAGAGACGACCAGGAAATTAAAAACTCCATTGAAAGCTGGCAAAGTGCTTTAAAAGAAACTAAGGATAGACTATCAAAACTTGAAGATAAGTTTGCAATGTGTGATCATGAAAGGAAAGATCTCTTAAAAATAACAAGGAAACGGGCAGTAGCAATACAAAGGCTAGAAGATGACAAGAGAATCTACAATTTAAGAATAAGGAATGTGAACAAAGAAGCAGGAATACATACAGGCAAATTACAAAGGCTATTCACGGAAATAATTAAGGAAAACTTCCCAAGCATGGGAAAAGAAAATGACATTCGGTTATGTGAGGCATACAGAACTCCAGTTACCTACAACCAAAACAGATCTAAACCTAGACATATAATAATCAAGATACCAGAAATTCAATATAAAAACAGAATATTAAAAGCCATCAGAGAAAAGAAACAGATTACCTACAAAGGTAAGCCCATTAGGATCACAGCTGACTTCTCGACACAGACCATCAGATCAAGAAGAGCCCTGAAAGAAAATAACCTCCAGCCCAGATTGATGTACCCTGCAAAACTGTCACTAGAAATTAATGGAGAAACAAGATGTTTCCATGACAAAGAGGAACCGGGGGAGTTTGTGACCACCAATCCAATCCTACAGAGCATACTGAAGGACATTCTAGAGAGAGAGAGAAAAAAATACCAGGATTTTAGGAACAGTGGCAGAAAAGCCTCAATGAGTGGGGCAGGCAGTAGAATGAAGGAGAAAACTAGACAAACAGGAAGAAAAATAGCTAGCAGAAATGAGGCAGAGAAGGATGGCTAGAATCTCTAACATAGATGGCCTTGATACACTATATTGTTAATAGTGCACCAGGATTTAAAACCCACATTACTCACACTACTCTGCTTAGATGTATTATATTCTGTTCCAGTCATTCTACCTGTACTGGATTTGAGGGCACAGACAGCAATCCCAGAAATAACAGGATATAGTACAGTAATCATCCTTAATATCCTATTAACTTAATCTAAAGCTCTGTAAAACCTACACTGTTTTACCATGACTGATCGTAATCAAATCTGGTCTGTTAGATTGCTGTTTTGTATTGATAGATTTTATTCAAAGCTGTTATGATTGATAGTATCAAGTCTGAGAGTATAGGCAACTGCACTTTAGATGACAAGATCCACTAGAATATCCACTCTGGTTTGATTATTACCTGCCTTTGAAGTTTTATACTGTCTACAATGTTTTATTTTTACTAATATTGTTATGTACTGCTATATTCAATTATGCCTGATGATATAGACAATTCTATTGAAGATAATAAGAAACAACACAGTAATCATTGTAGATCACCTTGTACTGTGGTTTTATACAATTTTTTGGTTTTGTGTTTTTATAGGAATTTGTTTTGTTTTGTCTTGCTAAGTTTTATGTTTCTGTCTAATACAGAAAGGATAGAAATTCATGTAGAGACTCATGCATGCGAAGCTGTTTACACTCTCACTGTTTGACTATCTACTTTGTATGTTTTAATTTTGTAACTTGAACAACTATTTCTAGGAAGACAATATGTAATTTATCAACTAGTGATTTCTCATTGTTTATCTTTTTTTTTTTGAAATTCTGTATTATCTCTACCCTTTACATGCTTTTGTTTCTCTTTAAATTAAAAAAAAGAAATTACTTTCTTCAGCTGCTTATTTGTGTTTTATTTGATCTCTTATCATTTTACACTTTAATTCTTTTAAATTTCCTCTACTTCAATGTCTGTGGAATTAGTTTTGGTAAGTTAAGGGTTTTTGTAGGAATTAGTTTATTGTGTTTTCTCAGTATAGTGGTGTTCATTTGCATAGACTGAATCTTTCAGTGTCTGTTCTGGGTGAATGGCTTTCTTTGTAATGGGCCCGAGGTTGATGATTTGTGTCTCTGTGAGAGTTTCCCCATAGTCTGTTCTAAATTCTAGGTTCAAAGCCTCAACACTGTTTTGAGAGGAAAGGGTAATTTCCAGTAACGCTGACACTTGAAAAGCCAACTTTATATTATTATCAACTTATTAAGAACTTGTTTGAGGGGACATATACTCTTTTGCTATCCCAGAAAATGACAGGGAGAGTAATAAAATAAAATATGGGAGAAAAAATATTAACCCCCCTTGAAACATGAGCTATTTGTAATACATATGTGTAAAAGTGAGGAGAGGATGGAAGAAAAAGGTAACACAGAGGAAGAAAAAGTTTTAGGAGAAGGAACTGAGAAACAGATGAATCTATGGGAAAAACAGAGTGAAAGGAAAAGATTACAAAGGGAAGATACGTACAGTGTATCCAATTGTTGAATTGCTAGCCATGAAAAGTTAGATATCAAAACAAAACCAATACCAGTGAGGACATATATAATTAAACACATGGAACATTTCAAAAACAACAGTAGGGATCTTATACATGCAGCCATGTCCATGCACACATACATAACTAGACCACACTCAAGCCAAAGGGGGAAAAAAAGACACGGGGACAATTATGGTTCTTTGGTTAGGATTAATGTTTTAAATTGGCTTTTCTATGCTGTCTTAAGGCAGACATGGTTTAGAGCCTCTGGTGTTCTGGGGCAGGGGGTGCTGGCAGAGTTCTCATGCTCCGCCCTCTTCTGTGTTTCAGCCTCAGGATCCTGATTGTTCTCCTGCCATGGGATCTACTATTTGCTCTCTCATGTTTACATCTCTAATACCCTGGAAATTTCAGTTTATAGCTGTGCATTTGTTCTGCCAAGCCTCTCTCTGGTCCACATCAGTGGTACCAAAGGGTCAAGCAGGAGGCTGTATCTCCATGTCCCATGTACCAATCCGATGGCTTTCCTATACACAGATCACTCTAATATCTGCCCCATGATTTCAGTGGCTTCTTGAGACCATCAGGAAAGAGCCTCTGAAGGAACTGATCCAGAATATTTCCTCTACCTTTAGTCACAAGCTTCCCAGCTATTCAACTTCTTGATGGTTTCTCTCTAGTCTGTGATTGCTGTAGGACTGAGAATCAGCAGAAGAAAGTCCCCACCAAGGTCACTGTGGAATTTTTTCTCCACCTATGGTTCTCACAGGTCAGTGTCACTAAAACTCTTCTAACTCACAGGTCTCACAGGAACTGATTCTATGGCCATGGCCAGGACTGTGCCCTCCTCTTCATTCAGTACTGGGCCGCACTGGTCCTATCTTAACCAATGCCTCTTGAATGAGTCTCTATCTACATTTTCCATGGTTCCCTGGTCTATGAAGGGCTACCTAGAAAACCTCTCATTCATTTGTTATGTGTCCCAGTGGGCTAACTAGGCCCAGTGGACATTGGGTGGTGGCAGGTGGGCTGGATGTTGATTAGCAGCTCTCAGTTTTCTCCCTTTGAAGGATTTGTACATTTTCCAAGGTGGAATGTTCTTTATCCTGATCTATAGGCACTGCAGAATCTAGTGATATCTTGCTCTCTATATTAACCATGATGTCTGAATTTAATTTTTGTGCCTTCTCTTTCAAGATGCCTTCCCACTGAGAGGCACTTATTCACCCACTGTAGCCATGTATCTCCTGTCCATGATGTGTCCTGAAGAAGCCTGTATACTCACTCTCTAAGGTTCCATAATGGAGTTCTTAGATTTTTATTGATGATTTCAGTCCGTTGTAGACTGGTTTCATTGCTACGAGCCCTGTGCTGAGGTAGAATATCATGGCAGTGGAAATATAGGTGGACAAGAATGTTTACCTAATGGCAACCTGTCTTGCCTGCAGAGTTTTTTTTTGCCAGCACCATGGAACCATACACCATTAAGCACAGAGACAGATGACAGACACTTCAATGATTAAAGTATGAGAATGGATCCATTGTAGTAGGATGCATGGTTTGTATCACTTATCAAATAGCATTGTTGGTTGTCATTGACTGCTAGGAATGACCTACAAAAGGCACAGAGTGGCAGCTCAGGATAATACTCTAAAGAATTAAGTATCATCCTTCACTATGTGTGTGTATGTTCAGACTCCTATTTGGTGCCCAATGTCCACTAGCAAGAATATATAGTAACAACACCCAAAGAGGAGCAAATGGTAGCTCTGTTCAGCAGTATTGTTTGTGATCCACTGGTGGTTTTCCTGTATCCTTTCCTTGCAAGTGTGTATTCTGTGTATTTGTAGGTCTCCACCCACAAAAATACACTTTTGCCAGGGGACTTAGCATGACCACCATGACAATGCATGTATAGCTGCCATTATCACATCTGAGACAACTCATGCCAGTGCACTAGGTGGTGGAAAGAAGAGTCATTATTCTATCTGGGGGAACTGAACTTGAGTAGCATCTGGAGGGTAAAGCTGATGATCCTCAGTGGAGAAATAGCAAATTAAATATGTGGAACCTAGTATATTCACTTAGGAAGCAGTTGGAATTACCCTTAGGCAACAGTAATGTCCTTGGACATGTGTACCAATGTAGACCTGTGAATATCTAAGCCCCATCAGGGACAAAGATGCAAAAGATTAAAATGCACATTATACCAAGTACTCTAGCTACCCATCTCCTCCTTTGTCCCCTTTTCTTTCTTTCTGACATATACCAACCCCATCCTTTAACTAGGCAAAAACCTCACAAAGTATGAGCCTTGGTTATCAGGACACCATTGTGTTGGACTGAGGACTCCAAACCAGGACCAAGTAAACAAGATGAAATCCCACCCACAAGTTTTGGTTAATATGAGAACTAGAGTTACTTACATCCCTCATGCTTTCCATCCTGTAAAATTCCCAGTGAGTGCTCACCTGTAATGTCTTCTCAAGTGAATAAAGCCCTTAATCTCTGTGTGGAAAAAAGTACATTATATCTATCATCTATCTATCTATCTATATCTATTTATCTATCTATCTATCTATCTATCTATCATCTATAATTTATAATTTAAAGAGAAATAATGGCCATTACTTGGGAAAAACGTGGACAAACCGCAGCACTTCCTGGTTATGAGTCAAAAATATAATGTATCAAAGAAACTTAAGTTGCTTTATTGGAGAGGTGAGCCTTCCTGTCTCCTGATTTTGTTCATAGGATAGAGGATACAGGCTTTATGTTTTTAGGCCATCCATTATTCAGATTGAAGTCAATATTTTCCTTTTGATTTCAGATGAGCAGAGAATTTAGATGGACAGAGAATTTAGGTGAGTCTGTTGTATGAACTATTTCTTTCACTATATAAATACGTAATCCAGACAGTCACCTGGCCAAGTCTGTACAGATATACTGTGTGGCACAAAATTGTAGTTTTCTTTGTTTACTCTTAATATAGTATGAGTTCAGAAAGTACAGTGTTGAAGTGCAGTGGCCCTTTGGTTACTTGAAGCATGTCAGACTTGAATATTTTTGAAATTTCTTACAAGGGCAAAAAAACAAGGCAACATACCATGGGTAGCATATTTTAGTTGATTCCAAAAAGTCAACCAAACAAATCATTTTTACAATCTCTACTCTTTTGAGGGCCCTTTTCAACAACTTGATGTTCTGCTCTTCTTCAGTAAACTGCTCATTTCTGTCTCCTTTTGTTTCTTCTTCTTATTCTCCTATTTCTTTTCCAATCTCTCTTCTGCTCTCGTCTCTACTTTTTTTGGCATTCCTGCTCATTCCCCTGCCCTACACTTCCAGTGACCTGTAACCATTTCACCTGCAGCTTCAGCTCTCACTCCATATGTTAAAGCTCCATAAACAGGAAAAAAATCATGTAAAGTTTCACTCAAAGATTTATGTACCAACAATGATTGATTAAATGCAATTATATAGAGAAGGATGTGCTGAGTCTGTCTCAGACCTCTGGTAACAATTAAATACCAGTTTAAGCAATGTTCCTGTAATGCCTCAGTGCTGACACTGCTGCCATTTTTGGCTTATAACCCACAACTTGAACTATTAAATATTATTCACACTCTGCCTAAAGTTACAACAATTTATCTCATTATTTTGAAGATAATTTGGCAGAATACTTACTTGGCTTACTCAAGCTCCCAGGTATAACCACTGGCTTCAAAATTAAAAAAAAATTTTAAACACAGAAACACATTTTTATTCCCTTGTGATTTTATTTCAAGACAACAATGTCAGAATTACTACTATGAATTATGTAATTCATAAAAGGATCATAAATCATTTCTTCCAACAAGTGCCACTCTGATGTTTTTCACTGTGGCTCCCATAATGTTTAGTCATAGCTTTCAGTTTCATATTCTTCCTGATATACTTTCCTTTCTATAGCTCTTTTTGCTCTTATAAGTCCACCAATAACAATTGTAGCCAGAAGAAGACCAAATCGAACAATAATTAGAAGTAATGTTTGGTTGATAGAGAAAATTATTCTGGCTTGCATGCCTTCTTCTCTGGAAGATGGAGGGCCACTATCCACACTGCCACCTAGTCCTCGCTCTGAACAATCTGGTGGTTTATAACCACGTACACAGTGGCAATGGTTTACATTATTACACACTCCTCTGAAATTGCAACTCTTCACATCACAGTCAAAACCCAGGTCTTCATGAAAGGTACAAGTTTGATTATGACAGAATCTTCCTGGGCCACAGGTTGCACCATCTACTACAAGTGCTACTTCTGGTAACTCTGTCCCAAGGTGTACATCGTAACCAAAGCAGTGTTCCTGTTTAACATCTTGTACTATTATATCATGAAATGTAGTGTGCTCACCTCCTCCTGGAACTATTCCAGGACTGCTGCAGTGCAATATGCCACAAAGAACATTATCAGGTTCACATTTACTAGGTATAGTTCCCGGTCTCAGAGCCCTAAGTCCACAGTTTCCAAATCGGTCGCCTATGACGTTCAATTTATCATAGCATATTTTTGGAGCATCTGTTACTTGATATCCAAACAGAGCTTGACATTGTAAGTTACGGTCACTGCAGTTTCCTTTCATACAAACAGCCAAAGGTGAACATGGGGTTCCATCTTGGATGTAAAAGTTATTGGGGCATTTATCTTCTTTCCCACTACAGTATTCTGGCAGATCACAAATACCAAGTGTGTCTCTGCATATAACTCCAGGGGGAGTGTATTTACAGTTTGTACAACATTCCCCACTATTACACTTACTGCCAAGGGTCAACAAACAATCAGTTGTACAACACTTATCCATGGTACATTCTTTAAGGGACCCACAGTCACATTCTTCATTGTTATTTATTATTTTGTCTCCACAACGAGGAGCTACATAAGGAAAATTATCATATGGTCTCAAAATCCAAGTCAAACAAACATCCCAACTATGAATTCTATAATGTACTGCTACAAAAGAACAATTGCTTGCCATATCAAAAAGACCAGGTGTAGGAGACATAAGACAATGGCTTCTTCGAAAACAGACACAACCTGCAGAGTCATGTGGCATATTTATGTTATGACCGATTGCATGTGCTAGCACTGCTGCACCCAGAAATATGTGGTACCTTGACATAAACACATAAAGTACTCCCCAATTGGGGTTGCACATACCATTAGTATTAGCATAATAATAATGGTCTCCTATTTTATGTCCTGTAAGAATCGCTGAAGTAGCATGAGGTTGTTGCCAATACCATCCATGTAGTTTCCATAAACCAAACAAATTTGCCACTTCTACAGCTGATCCTGATAAAGATATTTGATCACTTTCGTTCCATATGCATAACATACGTAAGAATATATTTAAGCCCATTGGTCTATAAATGCTATGTAATATGTTGTTTAAGATCACTACATTCTCTATAATATGAGTCTGATTTGTATCCAGAGCCCAGAGTGAGTTACTTATTGTGTAGTGAAGATAAACCTGTTTTCTATGTACCCGCCACAGATAGACAGGGGCTGATCTTGGACTTTCAGCAAGTTTTACCTCTTCAAGTACTTGATCTGTCTCGTCCTCTGGAATGTTACACTTTTTATCTTCCTCTGATACATATTGTGACACAAGTAGAGAAACTATATGCTCAAATTTGGATGAAGCTGCTAATGGTTTGATTTCATAAGTAAAGTCATCCACCTGCAGCATGCCACGCAGACCTCCAGAGCAGGTGTCCAGTGTGGCTGTGGAGCCAGGAACCCCCTCCAGGTAGCTGTTGTAGTAACAGTCTCGAGGGACAAATGGGTAGTCCTCCTGCATGGCCCCTTGGTCATTGTTGGTAATAACAGGAAAGTCTTTGGGCAGCAAGTTCCTCTTGAGCTTCATGTGAATCACGTGTCTTTGGCCACGGAAGCGCATACTGTAGGAGAGCTGTTCTGATGTCTTGCTTCCATCCATTTTGTGGGGCACCTTCCTGGGGATAACAACTTCTGAGGAAGTGAAGTGCCATGTTGGTGGGTCATAGGAACAGAAGACAGGGGATAGGACTTCCCAGAACAGATACAGGTAGAGAGCACCTGTCAGAAGATTCTGAGTCCTGGAAAGCCCCATGAGTCAGGGAGCCCTGACCCTAAGCCAATGCAGGCAAGTGGAAGGTAGGCAAGGCTGTTTCTTAGACATGGACTTTCTGATTAGTCTGTTTTGGGGAGAACTGAGTGAAGCTGTAGTCTTGGCCAATGAAAGAGCAGGACTAGACTATTACATAACAATGCTGTGAGTCAGTGAGCTGGAGCCTCTAAGGTGGGTGTCTGGGGAAAGGAAACAGTGGGAGTTATTTGGTAAAGTAGTGTATACCTGGGATGAAATGCCTCCAAACGTAAAGAGAAGTTCTACATGGGGGAAGGATAAGTTGAATTGATACAATTTGGGACTGTTATGAATTTTTTCCCTCAAACTAAAATGAAGCAAGTGATTACCATGAAATTAAA
Organism: Hydrochoerus hydrochaeris; assembly: GCA_004027455.1. Classification (NCBI taxonomy): domain Eukaryota; kingdom Metazoa; phylum Chordata; class Mammalia; order Rodentia; family Hydrochaeridae; genus Hydrochoerus; species Hydrochoerus hydrochaeris. Next base: position 737,708 of record PVLA01000060.1, read on the forward strand.
AATGGACCTAAAGGCTTGGGATTTAGCTCAGTGGCTTAAGCACCTGCCTGGCAAGTGTGAGGTCATGAGTTTGATCCCCAGTACCCCCCCCCCCTGCAAGAACCTAGAAACAATAAGGAAGTCATAAGTAGGGGAAGAATAAGTTGGTTTTTCACAATTTTATGATAGAAATGTCTTTTCTCACACTGATATGCGATAATGATTTAACATGTACTAAAGATGAAACCTTAAATGGTAATATGAGTTTAAAAGGATGTTCATTTCTCCAAGAATGATTAAAGTTTATGGTAACTGAGTGGAATTTGGGTGGTGACTGAGGGAATGTTAGGTTAAACAATTGTCAGGAAAAGAAAAACATCCACATCCAGTCCAACCTTGTCTATGTTATGGTTCAGCAATTCTTGTCCTAGGTGATTGTATGCATAGTCTTGTCTATGTTCATAAGGGCACTATTATTAAGTTTATTCTACAAACTGGAAACAGAGAACTAATCTTTCATAGGTGAGTGGTTTTAAAAATGATGTATTTATTCAGTGATATGATACTCAGTAATAAGATGATATACTTCTGATAGGTGAAAGAGTTTAGATGAACCTCACATGTAGTATGAAGGGAGAAAGAAACCAGATCAAACAGAGCACCAAATGCATGTTTAAATTGGATGAAGTCCTAGAACATTGCAAACTCATTTATGGTACATTTAATTTAATTGATAGTTCCCTGATATAATTGTAATCTAATGGAGTATGGAGGGACCTTTCTGGTATGATGGTGAATAGAATAAAATGTTCTGAGCAAGATGCTGGGTTCAAACAAAAACTCATCAAGCTAACTCCTTAAAATGTGGTGGCACACACCAATAATTCTAGCACTTAGAAGACTGAGACAGAACTCCATTGGGATAAAAACATTACTGATTTCTTACTCCTATGGTTTCTTCTTTGGATCACATCTTCCATTTGGGAACATTAATAGCATTAATGACAGAAGGGTGAATATACTTGTGTTTAAATATGTTGTATTTAATTCTGGAGAATTTTAAAGGAACTAATATAGGCAGAACCATGCAAATAGACATAGGAAGAACATGGCTATCTATAAGCCAAGCAGAGAGGCTGAAAACAGATCTTTCTCTCATGATCCTCAGGAAAAAAACAAAAACCCTGCTGACACCTTGATCTAACATTGTTGACTTTCATAAGTGTCAGAAATTATCTCTCTGTTGTGTAAGCCTTTGGACTGCATTACTTTGCAATGGGAGTCTTAGGTAATGAATATGCAATACTACCAGATTTTGCCTCCTGTATCAATTTTGTCCCCTTGAATCACTATTGTTAAGGATAGAGCAACTTAAGTCTTTGATATCTCTTTGATAATTTACCCCTTCACCATGATGAAATGGCCTTGTCCAGCATTGTGCAGTAGGTCTGAATGAGTGCTGAAGGACTTACTCATTTGGGCTTCAGTCAGAGCCTCTTCACTGAGGCAGCACCACTCCTTCCATTCTGCTCCTGCATTCCATGAGGCATAGGACCTGTTGACACTTGTTGCTCTTACATGAAAGAAATCTAGAAATTGCCTTGAAGTGGGAGAAGAACCTTGTCTGGCCACCTAGTGGGGTTTCCGGCTCTGTAGACCCTCCTGGAAGAATGCAACATACTGACTCTCCCACCCTCCTGTATGATGACATTAGGTGATGACACCTCATCACTAGTGAGGATTCCCTGAAATAAGTAAACATCAGGTGCATTGTTACCTGACATGAGGGTCCCAAAGATGAATGAAACGTTGTATTATTTCATTAGTGTGACAAGCTGAAAGAAAAAGTGTAGGTATATGTGTATGTATATGTATATGTGTATAAAATAGTTAAGAGAGTTATAAAAACAAACAAAAACAAAGATGAACAAAATTGGGACAGACCCTCAGAGCTTCTGGTCTCCCAGATACATAGGAATTTAGTATTTAGGTTTCAATACCAAGAACCTGCCATCCAGCATCAGGACAGGTAGTCGGCACAAGCTGGGAAAACTAGCCAGCCACACTCCACAAGCCTGTTAGCTGCCATTGATACTGGTGATAAGCATGGCCCAGGAGAAGCAGCCAGTCAAGCCCTCACATACTTGTTACCATTGGAGGAGTCTCAGTGCAGCTACACCTTTCTGGAGAAGACTTCTCTGCATCCCACCACCTCCCTGGGAACCTAGGTTGGAAGAAACCAAGGTGTCTGGCCCATTTTCCTACACTGAAGATGGGCAGCCAACATGGGAAGCACCTGAAAGCCCACAACTGGCTTATCCACAGGAACCCAGGAAACTGTCAAGGTGAAGGAGCAAAAGGCAATCTCAGACCTCCAGCCCACACAGAACAAGTCTAGGAGACAGATATGGAAGAAATTGGAAGTGATACTCCTAAAATTTCTGAAAGTAAATTTCTGAAGTAAAGCCACAACTTCATAAGGCTGTAAAAGTAATCAGATCAGAAATAATATATCAGGTAGAGGAAGAAATGACAAACATAATGAAAGAATTTCTGAGCACATCTAAAGAATACAAAGATATAGATAAAAAAGAGAAGCATAGGAAAATGATGAAAACTTTAATAAATAATAAAGAATTACAATGCATGAAACAGGTTCAAAGACAGATCCAGGAAGTTAAAAACTCTGCTGAAAGCTAGAAAAACTGCTTGAAAGAAACTGAAGGTAGACTCTGAGACTGTGAAAACAGAATTGCAGCCAGTGATCACGAAAGGAGAGATCTCTTAAAAATAAGAAAACAAAAAATAACAATTCAACAGCTACAACACTACACAAAGAAAAATAATTTAAGATTGATTGGTGTCAGCAAAAAAGTAGGAGTCAACACAAATGACATAAAAAGACTGTTTACAGAAGCAATAGCAGAAAACTTTCCAAGCATGGGAAAAGGACCTGACATTCAGATAAGTGAGGCAGATAGAACACCAACTTAGTCATAATCAAAATAAATCTACACCCAGACATATAATAATCAAGATCCCAGATTCAGCACAAGAATAGAATATTAAAAGCTGTTAGAGAAAAAAACAGATCACATATAAAGGAAAACCCATCTGAATCACAGAAGACTTCTTAACACAAGCCATCAAGTCAAGAAGAGCTTGGAGTGAAATATTTCAAGTCCTGAAAGAAAACAACTTCCAATCCAGAGTGATGTACCCTGCAAAACTATCTTTCAAAATTAATGGAGAAACAAGATACTTTCATGACAAAGAACAACTCAAGGAATTCATGACCACCAAGCCAGTCCTACAAAGAGTGCTGAAGGATATTCTAGAGATTGACAAAGATGATCACAATTTCAGGAACAGCAGCAGAGGGGGGTCACTGAGCAGGGCAGGTAATTGAACGGAGGGGAGAAGTGGAGGGCCAACAACAGGAGGGCAGCATGGTAGAGATGAGCCAGCACATATCAACCATAACCATTAATGTAAAAAAAAAAAAAGTAATGTAATGTAAAGAACCATGTTCAGGGTGATTTGGGAGATAGAATCTATCAATATGCTGTATACAAGAAACACATCTGACTTATCCAACATATTAATAGAAAGTTAGCTGATCTAAATAAAATGATAAAAAACATGAATGACCAGTTTAGCAAAGAATTTGAGCCCATGAGAAGTTTACAGACAGAAATCTGGGATATTGAAAATTATATTGAAAGTATGGGTACCAGAAGGAAGGGAAAAGAAAAAATGGCTATAAGTATATAGACACACTTAGGATAACTAAGGTGATTGTGCTACAAACGCTATCAGTTCTTGGAACAAAATAGTTAACACTCATAGGATTGGAATAATTGTGCATATTATTGTATAGTGATCTGAGGAACTTTTGAAAATCATTATGTAAAATAACAACACTAGTTATGCTCATAACATCTTGTTTAGAAGGCCTCTACTCTTGGTGTTCTGGGCTCTTTGCTTTGTTGTTTATGTCTTTCATTTCATGTTTTTCTAGGAATTTGTTTTGTTTTGTCTTGGTTTGTTCTGTTTTTCCTCTAATACAGAAAGGATAGGTATATATGTAGAGACTCATGCATGTGTAGAACTTCTAAAAAGATTATGAGAATTGATAATATAATGCACAATGAAATGAACAGCTACTTTGAAGAAAAAGAGACACTAAGGTACCCATTGCTGACTGTGTAGCATCATGATGTAAAATCCAGTAATATTATTATTTTTTATTTAAATATTATTATTTAAATTTTAGTCTGTTTTGTTTAATTTCAACATATGTTGTAGGTATGGACAGCTATTTTGAAGAGAATGAGAGACATTATGGCAGCCATTGTTGACTTCCCTATTGTCTGGTTTTGAAGACCTAAAATGCCTTCATAATCCTGTTCTGATCAGTTCTATACTATTTTGTTTTGTATGAATTCATTGTATGTGAAGATTTGGACAACTATTGGGAAGAAAACAAGAGACAATATGATAGACAGTGAAGATCTCGGTTGTCTTGCTTTGAAATCTGTGTCTCTTACATTGTTATCTTATGATCTGGTTTTTTATTTCTTTTTTGTCTTTTTGAGATAGGGTTTTACTACACAGTTCAGGCTGGCCTTGAGCTTATTTTGTAGCCCAGGCTGGTCGCGAACTTGCAATGATCCTCCTGCTTCAGCTTCCTGAGTGCTGGGATTACTGGTGTGCACCACCACACCCAGCCTTGTTCTTTTTTGTTATGTTTAATTTTATCTTCTTTAAAAAAAAAAGAAAGAAAAAGGAAGCATAGGCACAGATGCAATCAATGTGAGGATGGACTATCAGAATTATACAAATTGTGCCACTGTAAACATGGGTGCACATATATCACTGTGGTAAGATGTTTTCAGATCTTCTGGGAATATTCCATTCTAAGAATGGAATAACTGGGTCCTATGGGACCTCCATCCCCAGCTTTTTGAGGAATCTCCAGATTGACCTCCACAGTGGTTGCACCAGTCTACACTCCCACCAACAGTGCAGAAGAGTTCCTTTTTCCCCACAGCCTCTCCAGCATTTGTTGTTGGTAGTTTTCTTGATCCTGGCCATTCTTTCTGGAGTGAGATGGTATCTCAGTGTGGTTTTAATTTGCATTTCTCTAATGACCAATGATAATGAACATTTTTTCATATATTTATTTGCCATTCATATTTCTTCATCTGAGAACTGTGTATTCATCTCGGATGCCCATTTTTGGATTGGGTCTTTGAATTTTGGGGGTCAGATTTTTAAAAAATTCTTTATAAGTTCTAGACAGAAGTCCTTTGTCTGAGGGACAGTTCACTAAGATTTTTTCCCAGTTTGTAGGTTTTCTTTTCACTCTTCTGGAGATTTCTTTGGACATGCAGAAACTCTTTAATAAGATATGATCCCAGTTATTGATGCTGGGAAGTATTTCCTGTGCAGTTTGGTTCTTGTTCATGAGTTCTCTACCTACCCCTATGTCTTCAAGATTTTTACCTACTTTGTCTTGCAACAGATTTAGTGTTTCTGTTTTAATATTTAGATCTTTGACCCATTTGGATTTTAGTTTAGTACATGGTGATAGGCATGGGTCTAATTTTAGTTTTTGACATATGGATAGCCAATTTTTCCAGCATCATTTATTAAAGAGACTATCGTTCTTCCAGTGAACATGCTTGGCCCCTTTATCAAAGATAAGGTGGTTGAGTGTGTTTGTAGATGTATTTTCTAATCTATTCCATTGATCTTCAGTTCTGTTTTTATTCCAATACCATGTTGATTTTATTACAGTAGCTTTGTAGTATAACTTCAAGTCAGGAATTATTATGCCACCTGCCTTGGCTTTGCTGCTTAGAATTGCCTTTGCTATTCTAGGTCTTTCCTGGTTCCAGATGAATTTTAGGAGTGATTTCTCTAGATCTATGAGGTATGCTAGTGGTATTTTCATTGGGATTGCATTGAATGTGTATAACAATTTTGGGAGAATGGCCATTTTTACAATATTTATTCTTCATATCCATTAACAAGGGATGTCTTTCCATTTTCTGAGGTTCTCTTTGATTTCTTTTTTCAGGGTATTATAATTTTCCCTGTATAGCTCTTTTACATCTTTTGTTAGATTAATTCCTAAGTATTTCATTTTTTAATGCTAGTGTGAAGGGTGTGGCTTCTCTTATTTCTCTCTCAGTGATTTTGTTGTTAGTGTATAAGAATGCTATTGATTTTTGAGTATTGACTTTGTATCCAGCTACATTGCTGAATTTATTTATTATATCTAGGAGACTTTCAATGGACGTTTGGGGGTCTTCTACGTAGAGTATCATGTCATCTACAAATAATGATAATTTAACTTCCTCTTTTCATATCTTTACTCCTTTTATTTTTTTCTCTTGTCTAATTGTTCTGGCTAGTATTTCCAGTACTATATTGAATAGGAGTGGTGATAATGGACATCCTTATATAGTGCCTGATTTTAAGGTAAAGGCTTTCAGTTTTTGGCCATTTAATATGACACTGGCTGTTGGCTTGTCATAGATGGCCTTTATCATATTGAGGTAAAGGCCATCGATTCCAATTCTCTGTAAGGTTCTTATCATGAATGGTTGTTGGATCTTATCAAAAGCCTTTTCTGCATCTATGGAAATGATCATGTGATTCTTACTTTTGGCTCTATTGATATGGTGGATTACATTTATTGATTTATGTATGTTGAACCATCCCTGCATGCCTGGGATGAATCCCACTTGGTCATGGTGTATAATCTTCTTGATGATTTGCTGCATCCAGTTTGCCAATATTTTATTGAGAATTTTTGCATCTATGTTCATTAGGGAGATTGCCCTGTAGTTCTCTTTTTCAGTTGGGTCTTTCTCAGGTTTTGGTACCAGAGTGATATTTGTTTCCAGGAATGACTTAGGGAGAATTGCTTCCCTTTCAATTTCATTGAAGAGTTTGAGGAGTGTTGGCATCAAGTCTTCTTTGTATTTCTTGTACAATTCTGCAGTGAATCCGTCTGGGCCTGGGCTCTTATTTGTTGGTAGAGACTAGATTACATTTTCAATTTCATCAATAGAAATTGGGTTATTCAGCAGTTTTACATCTTCTTGATCCAACTTTGGTGGTTCATATTTTTCTAGGAATCTGTCCATTTCTTCTGTGTTATTGAACCTATGAGAATAGAGGTTTTCGAAATCACTGTTGATGATCTTCTGTATTTCCACGGGGTTGGTAGTGATTTCTCCTTTTTCATTCTGTATTGCATGAATTTGAGTCTTTTCTTTCCTTTTTTAAAATTAGGTTGGCTAAGGGCTTGTCAATTTTATTTATTCTTTCAAAGAACCAACTCTTTAATTCATTTATTCTTTGAATTGTTTTCTAAGTCTCTATTGCATTAATTTCTGCTCTGATCTTTATAATCTCCTCCCTTCTTTTGGCTTTGGGCTTGGCTTGCTCTTCTTTTTCTAGATGTTTCAGGTGTAATATCAGGTTACTTATTTGTGTTTGTTCTGTTTTCCTAATGTGGGAACTCAGTGCAACAAATTTTCCTCTGAGGACCACTTTCATTGCATCCCACATGTTCTGGTAAGTTGTATTTGTATTTTTGTTTGCTTATAGATATTGTTTAATTTCTTGTTTAATTTCCTCTGTGACCCACTGATTGGTCAAAAGGGTATTATTTAATTTCCATGTGTTTGTGGTTTTTGCAGTAACTTTTATCATTAATTTCCAGTTTCATGGTGCTATGATCCGATAATATGCATGGGATAGTTTCAATTCTTTTGCATTTAGTTAAATATGTTCTGTGGGTTAGTATATGGTCTATTTTAGAGAATGTCCCATGTACTGGTGCGAAGAATGCATATCCTGATGTTGTTGGATGAAACACTCTGTATACGTCTATCAAATCCATTTGTTCACAGGTGTGATTCAGTTCTGTTATTTCTTTGCTGATTTTCTGTCTAGTTGATCTATCCCTATGTGTCAATGGTGTGTTAAAGTCCCTTGTTATAATTGTGTTATTACCTATTTGATTTTTCATTTCTGTTAATACTTGCTTTGTGTAGTTGGGTGCTCTGTAATTTGGTGCATATATATTTAAGATTGTTATCTCTTTCTCTTGCAGTTTTCCCCTAACTAGTATGTAGTGACATTCTTTGTCCCTTTGGAACATTCTTGGTTTGGAGTTCACATGGTCTGCAAACAGAATAACTACCCCCACTTTTTTTTTTTTTTGAGTTCCTGTTGCATGGAATATTGTTTTCCATCCTTTGACTTTCAGTCTATGAGTTTCCTTTTGGGTTAGATGGGTTTCTTATAGACAGCATATGGTTGAATGTTGTTTCTGGATCCATTCTGCCAGTCTGTTTCTTTTAATTGGTGAATTGAGGCCATTTACATTAATGGTTATAACTGTCATATATTGGTTTATTGTTGACATGTTATCTTTCTGATGTTGTATCTTAGCTTTCCATTCTGTTTGTCTGTCTTGCTTAGTGGTTTTTTCCTATGTGTATCTTGAATGTCTTTCAGTATTCTTTATAGGTTTGGTTTGGTGATCATGAAGTTCTTCAGCTGTTCTTTATCATGGAAGTATCTTATTTCTCCATCCATTTTGAAAGACAGTTTTGCAGGGTACATCAGTCTGAGTTGGAAGTCATTTTCTTTAAGGATCTGAAAAACTTCACTCCATGCTTTTGTTGACTTCATTGTTTGTGTTGAGAAGTCTGCCATGATTCTGATAGGCTTTCCTTTATAGGTGACCTGTCTCTTCTCTCCAACAGCTTTTAATATTCTGTTCTTATGTTGGATTTCTGGGATGGTGATAATTATATGTCTGGGTGTAGTTTTGTTTTGGTTATGGCTATTTGGAGTTCTATATGCCTCATTAATCCATATGTTAGTTTCCATATTCATCATGTTTGGGAATTTTTCAGCTATTACTTCTGTAAATAGCCTCTTGATATCTTTTGTGTTTCCCCTTCTTTTTCTTTTATCCCTATTAATCTTATATTGTTTTTCTTTGCATCATCTTGCAGCTGTTGAATTGTTATTTCATGATTTCTTGTTATTGTTAGAAGAGCTTTCCTTTCCTGTTCACTAGCTGCAATCTTATCTTTGAGGTCTGAGATTCTAACTTCATTTTTGTTGAGATGGTTTTTGCAACTTTCATTAGAGTTTTTGATTTCCTGTAAATCTCTTTGAATCTACTTAATGCATTCTGTTTGTCTCTTAAACTGTTCATTCAGGGATTCTATCATTTTGCTTTGTTCCTCTAATTGTTTAGTTGTGTCTTTGTTGGATGCATTCAGTATTTCTTTCACTACTTTTATCATTTCTTCTTTTACCTGGGAGAATATTTCTGATTTGAGTTCCCTCATAGCTTCTCATACTTGCTTCTTTATTTCAGTTGATATCATTTTATACATTTCAGGTGTATGTGTAGAATTTTCTTCTACATACATGGGTCCTATTTCTTGGGATGGGCTGGGGGGTTGAGATTGCATTTTGGTCTTTCGTTTTATCATTTTCCTGTATTGCTGTGTTTCCAGCCATTTTCTGAAGCTTTCCCTTGTGGCACCGCACCGGCTTGGCTCCCCCTTTGGTGGGCCTGGCTCCCCTGGTTGAATCAAGGTCACTAGGCACAGTCCACTCAAGCCCGCAGAACCTCTGGAGCCTAGTCCAGTGACCTAAGTGGGCTGGGCAGGCACCCAGCTGCTGGGATCAATGGTCTCAAACCCTTCCGGGTCTGTGCTGGATTTCTGCAACTCACCTTACAGTGTGCAGTGCCAGCTTGGCTCCCCCTTCCCCTGGTCTGGTTCCCGTTGTTGAATGAGGGTCACTAGTCTCAGTCCACTCAAACCCACAAAACCTCTGGAGCCCAGTCCAGTTAGCCAAGGGGGCTGAGCAGGCACCCAGCCACTGGGATGGATGGTCCCAAACCCTTCAGGGTTTGCGTTGGTGTTCTGGAACTCACCTCGTGGCGCATGGCGCTGGACTATCAGAATTATAGGAATGTTTTTTGTTGTTATCTTTTTGAGACAGAGCCTTGATATGAAGTTCAGGCTGGCCTTTAGCTCACTTTGTAGCTTGACCTGGTCTTGAACTTACAACAATCCTCCTGCCTCAGCCTCCTGAATTCTGGAATTACACCATCATGCCTTACTTTAGGGATGATTTCAAAGACCAATTTACTCAGTACCTTAGAGAAGTACATCTTAGATTCCTTACAGAAGGAGAGACATGAAAAATGCATTTGAGAGCTGCTAAATGATGCATAGAAGATGAATCAAAAATTAATTGGAATAAGAAAAAATCAGAAAACAGCACAGAGGGCATAAAAACTTTAGAGAAATAATAGCAGAAAACTTTCCAAATATAGGGAAAGAATTAAACATACACAGAAGTGATGCATATAGAACACCCAATAGCTATAAGCAAAACAGAACCTCTCCATGCCACATTATAGTCTAAATACATGAAGTCCAACACAGCAACAGAATCTTAAAATACATGCTGTTATAGAAATTAATCATTTATAAAGCAATGAATCACTTATAAATGTAAACTCATAGGGTTTACAGCTGACTTGTCAAAACAAACTTTAAAAGCTAGAAGAGTCTGGGGTGAAATGTATGAAGCCCTAAGAGAAAACAACTTCCAACCCAGATTTATATATCCTGAAAAACTTTCTTTCAAAATTGATGTGAAAACAGGGTGGAGGGGCTGGGGATTTAGCTGAATGGCCTAAGCACCTGCCTGGCAAGCATGAGGTTGTGAGTTCGATCCCCAGTACAAAAACAAAACAAAACAAACAAACAAACAAAACCAGGGTGGTTCCATGTATGACAAAGACCACTGGAAGAAATTGATGACCATCAAACCAGCACTCCAAACAATTCTCAAGGATATCCTAAGATGAGATAATGAAACCAAAGATGCAAAACAACAACAGATGGATTGAATACCATCTCTCATTAATAAATGCCAATGTGAATGGTTTCAATTTCCAAATCAAAAGACACAAATCAGTAGAATGTATCAAAAAACAAAATCCAACAATATGGAGTATATAGGAAACATTTAATTCCCAAAAATTCATAAGTTAAAAATCAAAGAAGGGAAAACAATATTCTGTGCAATGGGAACTCAGAGAAAAATAGTAGTTATCCTAATTTCAGACAATGAAGATTTTAGGCCAAACTAATCCAAGGAGGCAATGAAAGTCACTGCCTTTAATAAAGGGAACAATTCAACAGGAAGAGATAACAATTGTATACATATACGTACCAAACAGTAGCACCTTCAGCTTTATACAATACACTACAGGACATAAAAAATCAGACAAACACCAGCATAATTATAATGGGGGAACCCAATACTCCACTGCCACAAATTGATCAACTGGACAACAAATTAACTAAGAAATATTATGGTGGACTCAAACTTTTGAAAAAATGGACTTAATAGATATCTACAGAGTGTTTCACTTAAAAATTGAATACACATTTTTCTCAGTAACACATGGAACTTACTCCAAAATAGATCACATGCTAGCTTTAGTAATACAAAATAATTGAAATTATGCCATGCATGTTATCAGATGTTAATGCATGAAACTAGAAATCAATGACAAAAGGAACCATAGAAATTATGCAAACACATAAAATTAAACAATACCTCTCAAATAATCAATGCATCACAGAAGAAATCAAGGAAGATATTAAAGAATTCCTAGAATCACACAATGATGCCAGTATCACATTACAAAACCTGTAGGACACAAAGAAAGTAGTTTTAAGGGGGAAATTCATAACTGTGAATGCTCACATCAGAAAAAGTGTGTCCAATTACTTAAACTAATGATACATCTCAAGGTCCTAAAAAGGAAGAGTAACCCAAATCTAAACTAGTCAAAAGAAAGAAATGATGAGTCAGAGAAGAAATGAATGAAATTGAGACTAGAACAATACAAGGACTCAATGAATTGAGGAACTGGTTCTCGAAAGAATAAAGAAAACAGACAAACTCCAAACTGGTTTCACCAAAACAAAACAAAAGAGGGAGTGGATCAACCCAAATCAATACAATTAGAGATGAAAAATGTAAAATCACAATAGACTCTTATAGAGAACTTTTTCCCATCCTTGTTGCAGTCCAGGAAGGTTTATAATTATAATCCCAAGGAAAAGTTACTAGACTTATAGTGAGTTAATTCCAATCTACCACTTCCAGTGCAACCCACAGCAAGAAGAATAACACTGAGACATACATACAGTTGTGGGGAGCCAAGGGGCCCTAAGTCCAGCCAAGTTGGTGGTTCACTGGGACAAAGGGCTTGACCCAGAGACCTTCCCAGGTTTTTTTCCCCACAAGGGGAGTGGCTGAGGGATGAGTGACAGTGTGAGTGATGGGAAATACATGACTTCCATGACTGCTGTGAGCTGGGCTAGGTAGGAGATCTGAGATCACCTCTGCAATGTGCAGAGGGCAAGAAGTGCACAGAGAGCCATCTGCAGAACAACTCAGGTAATAGCTAATAATTTGAGGTCGGTGCTTCAGTTCTCATGTACAATCCTTTTTGCCCTGGGAAGCCATAGCCACTTTCTTGAGTCTCAGTCCGACAATGGAGTGGAATGTGGCTCTCCATCCCGCCTGGCTCAACCCTGTATTTGTGGAGTCACTGGGTGGGGTAACACTGACCTGTCACTTTGCTTCAGAGATTACACATCAGCTCCTCCACCAGCCCAATTTTCATTGCTTAAGGCCAATTAAAAGGACAAAGAAATAGACTAGCCAACTCTGTACGTATCAATACATGGAGATAAGGCCAAGTTTATCCAAAATGGAGAAGGTTGCTCTTCTTTCCAAGGACAATCATCTGAAGAGTCTTCTCTGTGGTTCCCCACAGACTCTGGCAAAATCCAGATTATTAGAAACTACTACGAGAAACTGTACTCAAATAAAATGGAGGATTCAGAAGAAATGAGTAGATTTCTAAACACATATAAATTACCAAAGCTGAGCCAACAAGACATAAAAACCCTGTATAATCCAGTATTAGTCAATGAAATCGAAGAAGTGATAAACTACCAACTATGAATAGCCAGCTTCTGGTAGATTTACTGCCAAATTCTACAAGATCTTTAGGCATGATCTGAAACCAATACTCCTTAAACTCTTCAATGAATCAAAAGAGAATGAATGCTCTCAAAGTCATTTCTGGAAGCTCTCATTACTCTGATTTATTTGTTTTTCTCATTCTCTCTTTGATTTGTTTTTGTGTTTCAATAGCGTCTTGCTATGTATGGTAAGAAGGTGTTGAACTCACCATGAAGCCCAGGCCAGCTTCAAATTTACAGCAATCCTCCTACCTCAGCCTCCTGAATGCTGGGATTACAGGTGCACACCACCACATCTGGCTTACCCTTATTTCAAAATCAGAAAAACACCCAATCAAAAAAGAGAACTGTAAGTCAATTACTTTAGTGAACATAGATGCAAAAATTCCCAACAAGATACTGGTAAACAAGATGCCACAAATTACTCAAAAGATTATATATCATGACCAAATAAGATTCATTCCTGAAATGCAAAGAAGTTTCAACATACATAAATGAAAAAATGTAATACATCATTTGAACAAAAGCAAGGATGAAAATAGCATGATCATCTCAACAGATACAGAAAAAGCCTTTCACAAAATCCAACATCAATTCATGATAAAACCCTGAAACAAACAGGTACAGAAGGAACTTATCTTGATCTGATAAAAGCTTATGATTAAAAAAATAGCAACATCATATTAAACAGAGAATTTGAAAGCTTTTCCTCTAAAATCAGAAATAAGGCAAGAATCTCCCTCTCACCACTTCTGTTCAATATTGTTCTCAAAATACCAGCTAGGACAATTGGCAAGATAAGTAAAGAAAAAAAACTTGTACAGAAAAGGGGAAGTCAGTTTATCACTATTTGCAGATGACATGGTCCTTTATATAAGGGAACCAATAAACTCTACTGAAAGACTTCTAAAATTAATAAGCAAATTCAGTAGCATAGTAAGATACAAAGTCAACACACAGAAATCATTAGCATTCTTATATTCCAATAATAAACTCACCAAAAATGAAATTAGGAAAATGCTATTTCTCATAATAGAATAAAAATTGAGTACTTAGGAATTATCCTAATCAAGGAAGTGAAAAACCTCTATAACAAAAACTACAGCATTCTGAAAAAAAGGGAATCAAAGAGGATCTCAGAAAATGAGAAGATATTTCCTGTTTCTGTATAGTCAGAACCAATATAGTCAAAATGGTCATACTTCCAAAAGTGATATACAGATTTAATGCAATCCCAGTCAAAATGCCAATGACATTTCTCATAGACATAGAGAAAACAATCCTATAATTCCTATGGAACAAGCAAAGACCTAGAGTAGCAAAAGCAATTCTGGACAACAAGAGCAAAGCATGTGGCATCACCATAAAGTTGACTCTAGACATGTCTCTCACCCTGTACTAAACTAAAGAGGAATAGATCAAACATTTCAATTTAAAATCAGACACTTCAAGTTATACCATAAAGCTACAGTAATAAAAAAACAATATGGTATAAGAAAAAACAGACATGTGGATCAATGCAAGACAATAGAGGATGGAAAAACAACTCAAGTACTTTCAGCAACCTAATTTTTGACAAATGGACCAAAAATGTATTCTGGAGGAAAGATAGCCTCTTCATCAAATGGTGCTGGGTCTGGGCATGGTGGTGTATGCCTGTAGTCACAACACTTGGGTGGCTGAGACAGAAAGACCACTCAGAGTTTGAGGCCAACCTAGGCTACCTCATGAGTTCAAGGCCAGCCTGGACTGCAAGTGAGACCCTGTCTCAAAAAACCAAACAATGAACTAAACAACCAACTAACCAAACAAACACAAAACAAGACAAAACAAAACAAAACAAAAGCCAGGCATGCTGGAAAAAACTAGCTCTTCACATGCAGACGATTGACTCTAGACATGTCTCTCACCCTGTACTAAACTAAAGAGGAATAGATGAAACATCTTAATTTAAAATCAGACACAATCTGCTGGAAGACAAAACAGTTAACACTCTTGAAGACATAGGCATAGGTAAGGACTTTCTGAGCAGAACACCAAATGCACAAGAAGTAACATAAAAATTCAACAAATGGTATAATATTAAATTAAAGAACTATTGCACAGCAAAGGAAACAACCAACAGAGTGAAGAAACAACCTAAATAGGAAGAGAAAAATATTTTTTGCCATCAATACATCAGAGACAGAACTAATATTTATAATACATAAAGGACCAAAAAAAACCCCTCGTTCTCCCAAATAAAAGATCCAACAAAAAATGGGCAACTGAAATAAATAGACATTTCTCAGAAGAAATACAAATGTACAATAAATACATGATAAAATGTTTAATACCTCTGTCCATTAAAAGAATGAAAATTAAAACAACAATGAGACTATCTTACTCCGGAAAGAATGCGTATCACCGAGAAATAAGATGAGAACACATGCTGATGAGGCATTTTATTTCATTTCTATATTATTGATGGGAATGTAAACTTGGATAACTATTCTGAAAATCAGTATGGAGGCTCCTCAAACAACTAAAACAAGAAAGTCTATTTGACTCAGCTATTCCCAAAAGAGTTAAAACATCCTATTACAGTGATACATGCATACACACAATTAGAGCAGCACAATTCACAACAGCTCAATCTTGAAAGCAGCCTATACATTCACCAATAGATGAATGGATAAAGAAATGGATACGAAGAATGTGGTATTTATTTACAATAGGCTACTACTGTGCCACTAAGAATAAACATATTATTTGTAGGAAAATGGATGTACTCCCAAACCATGATATTAAGTGAAATAAATGAGACACATGAGCTTAAATATTGCATTGTTTCTCTTCTATGAAAAATCAAAAATATGAATAAGGAGGAAAATAAAAAGTAGATAATAATAAATAGGTAGAACATTTTTTTTTTCATATGGGAAAGGGACCAAGAGATGGAGAGGGGATTAAAAAAGAATTATGTGTCATGTGCATGTACCAACTCCCCGGGAAGAGTGTGAACACTATGTACTGCAAATGTGTACTAAAAAAGTGTAGGCTATTTAATTACAATTATATTAAATGCAGAAATAAAGCTGTATAGAAATGGCAGAGCTAGAACAAAGTATCTTGGAGAGGTAGTTTCTATTTGTGTGCAGGTGAGAGGTCCTTGTTGCTAGGCAGCTAGGTATAGAACTTAGTCACAGGAAAGACAAAGGGGTGAGTGCTAATGTTTGTCTTTGCTCTGTGTGGTCTCAACTGTACAAGTTTGTTGATAAGGATCGTACAAACTAGGTAGAGACAGAAAGGACAACGAAAAGTACTGTTTTCTCTGCCGATAAGTTAGTTACTCATCACATTTGGATCTATGCATAAGTTGGTATCCAGAGAAATATCTAGGATAAAATAAAATTTCTTAATTTTTGTTTTATTTTCCTTTTTAAAGATATGAATTATTCGTGCAAGTTTATACAGGAAGGTATCGTGAATAGAGTGTCCAACCATTTAGTTTTTGTGGGTACTGAGTGGGTTTCTGGGATGCAAGACTGTTGGTTTTAAAGTCAGGATAGTTCCAGGCAA
Organism: Hydrochoerus hydrochaeris; assembly: GCA_004027455.1. Taxonomy (NCBI): domain Eukaryota; kingdom Metazoa; phylum Chordata; class Mammalia; order Rodentia; family Hydrochaeridae; genus Hydrochoerus; species Hydrochoerus hydrochaeris. The sequence continues at coordinate 754,378 of PVLA01000060.1, forward strand.
ATCAAGCTGAGTTAAATGGCTAATCTAGTTGCCTGGTAAAATAGGAGATCATAAAAATATTGTAGAGAATGAGTAAGATTGATAGAATCTCCTCAAGGAAAAGGGAGATGTGCTCTAGGAGACCAAGCAAGGTATTATATTCTAAGAGAGATGACTGCTCCACTGAGATTGGGATGGAGAGTTGTACAGAAGAGAGGTAGATAAGGGTGTTGATCCTGTTAGGTTTGTAAGGGTGAAAATTCTGGTAACCATTTATTCTTTTTGAGATTAAAGCTATGAATGAGTAAACAATTGCACTGAAGGTGAATTGAAGATGTTCAAGAAAATGTAAAAACCATTCTGATTTTCAGATGAATTGTTTACTTGCTAAGAGTTGAGATTTTTAGCAAAGACTTTTATCAGTCTGATTCCAAAACCTTTGAAGTTTATAGAAAGATGGTTAATAAGGAATGTAGTAGTATAGTTAGATGTTGCAGGATGAATGATTTAGTATTGCTTTTGTGGGCTCCTGAGAACAGGAGGCTAGAGTCTGAATGATAATGTATATGAAGCCTCTGAGAATGGTGTTTCTTGAAGAGTCTGCAGCAAGCAGTAATTTGTGTTATGGTGCATGTTTATTAAAGGTGCATAAATGTACCTAGCTTTCCTAGGTACATTCCTAGGAAAGAGGTTGATGGTATACTTTATGTTCTCTCTTCTCTTCACTGATGTTCTCTTGTGTTCTCTTCTCTTCCCTTCCTCTCCCCTCCCCTATACCCCCCTCCCCTCCCCTCCCCTCCCCTCCCCTCTCTTCCTCTCCCCTCTCCTCTCCTCTCCTTTCTCCTCCATCCCTCTCTTCTCTCTTTCTCCTCTCTTCTCTCTTTCCCTGTTCCCATCTTTCCTTTTTTCTAACCCTCTCTCTTTCCTCCCTTCCTCCTTTTCCCTTGCCCAACTCTGCTATAAAAAAGAAAAGTTGTATGGAGGTGGAGGGGAACTTGAATCATGGTAAATGAAGCATGAACTAGAAATGAATTCAGAGTCCAAGCTATGACTGGTACTTGGTTCGGCATCTTCATTTTTCATATCTTCTAAAGCTTCACAGTAGTGTGATTAAAAATAATATGAGAAACTCTGTTCTTATGAGAAACTGTACTTATTTCTATCAGTATGCTTCTCACAGTCAGGGGTGGAGTCAAGTTTTTGGACATCATGCATTTGTAAGATGAGGTGCCACTTTAAGAAAGAGAACACCAGACATCTGGGAAGATGCAGAACAGTAAGCAACAGAGAAAACAGCTTCTCTGAGAGAAACAGTCCAGATGCTGAAATATAGCATCATGGGGAGGACAAGAAGGAAGGAAGTGGGTCCCCTCAACCCAGGAAGAACCTAAAGTGAGAATTGAAGCCCACAGAGAATAAAAATTAAAAAAAAGCCCAGAGAGAGAGAGAGAGAGTGAAAAAAAAAAAAGAAAAAAGAAAAACTTAAACAAAGAAGAAGGCAGAACCGGACCCACTGTACAAGAAGAGCTGCTGAGACCTGGGGACACACGGTCACAGTGACTGGTAGCTGAGAGACGCAGTGGCAGAGGGGAGCAGCGGATGTGGAGAACTGCATAGGCTGGTGGTGAGTGCAGAGGACTCAGTCTCCAGTGGGAGAGGGCGATTGGCAGGGAGCCATTTTGGAGTCAGGCAGGATAAGGCTGGCACCAGTAGTGTAGCCAGCTTCCTCCAGCAGCTCCTAGCTGGGAGCAGACTGGTGGAAATTGCTTAGACTGAGTCTCCTGTGCATGTTCCAACAGCCATTGCTGAGGTTTCCCTAAATTTATCCCCAACCAATTCTGCCCCATGCAGTGCTCTATGTGGTGGGGCCTCCCTGCTGTTAACAGCTTGGAAAGGAGGTGGCAGCCGGCCCCACCTCTGCTTGCACTCCACCAGCCACCGGTGAGCCAAAGCAGGCTGTGAAAAGCAGCAGACAGCCCTACATCAGTGCACCCAGTGGTCACCATCAGATATCCCTAGCCAGCACTGGCTAGAAAAGTTTCACAGTCTCACTTCACAGAAATTGCAGCCAACACAGGAAGTGCCAGGGACCCTACTACCCACTTGTCTGGAAGAAACCAGGAATTTGACAAGAGGAAGAAGCAAAAGGCACTCTCTGGCCTCCAACCCAAGCAGTTCTGGTCCAGGAGCTGCACACATGAAAGAGATCAGGAGTCACACACCTGAAGTTTATGAAGTAATGGAAACTGAAGTAAAGAAACAACTTCATGAGGCTATAAAGCAGTTAGAACAGAAATTCTATCTCAGGTAAAAGAAGAAATGAGAAATATAGTAAAAGAATTGCTAAACAACTCTAAAGAAGACATAGATGAAGAATAGAGGAGCATAGGAAAATGAGGGAAACCTTGAATGAAGAATATAAAAAACACTTAGAATACATGAAACAGATTCAAAGAGATTACCAGGAAATTAAAAACTCCATTGAAAGCTGGCAAAACTGCTTGAAAGAAACTAAAGATAGACTTGCAAACCTTGAAGACAGGTTTGCAGCTTGTGATCGTGAAAGGAAAGATCTCTTAAAAATAACAAGGAACCAGAAAGTAACAAGACAAAAGCTAGAAGATGACAAGAGGATCTATAACTTAGGAATAAAAAATGTGAGTGAAGAAGCAGGGGTAAACACAAATGAAATACAAAGGTTATTTACAGAAATAATTACAGAAAGCTTCCCAAGCATAGGAAAAGGAAATGATATTCAGATAAATGAGGCATATAGAACTCCAGCCAGCTATAACCAAAATAGATCTACACCCAGACAAATAATAATCAAGATCCCAGAAATTCAACACAAGAACAGAATTTTTTTTTTTATTGGTACCGGGGATTAAACTCATGACCATGTGCTTGCAAGGCAGGCAGTTATGCTGCTGAGCTAAATCCCCAGCCCCACAAGAACAGAATATTAAAAGCTGTCAGAGAAAAGAAACAGCACCTATAAAGGAAAACCCATCAGAATTATGACAGACTTTGTGACACAAACTATCAAATTGAGAAGAGCTTGGAGTAAAGCATTCCAAATCCTGAAAGAAAATAACTTCCAACACAGATCAATGTACCCTGCAAAACTATCTCTCAAAATTAATGGAGAAACAAGATGCTTTCATGATAAAGAACAACTGAAGGAATTCATGACCACCAAACCAATCCTACAAAAAATACTGAAGGACATGACAAGAGACAGGGAGGAAAAAAGACTATGGTTTCAGGAACAGTGGCAGAGGGGCGTCACTGAGCCAGGCAGATAATGGAATGCAAGGGAAAAGTAGGCAACTAATGGCATGAAAATAGCATTGCAGAGATGAGGCAGAGAATGTTGGCCATAATCACTAACATAGATGGCTTCCATTCACCAATGAAAAGAAACACAGGCAGAGTGGATTAGAAGGCAGGATACATTAATGTGCTTTACACAAGAAACACATTTAATTCAAAAGGGGCTCTATAGACTGAAAGTCAAAGGTGAGAAAACAATGCACTATGAGATAGGGAGCCAGAAAAAAATGGGGGTAGCTTGCCCATCAGCTGCAGACTGGTTAGAAAGCCATGACACTTTTATACAATGGAAAACTACTCATCTGTAAAGAAAGATAACCTTGAGGCTCTTGTAGGTAAATGAATACAACTCTAGATCATGCTCAGGGATAAAAAGGTTCAGAGTCACATAGGTGAATAGTGGTTTGCCTCCCTAATATAAATACTAAAGGAGTTAGTGGGATACAAAATGTACTATACATCCCATGAAAGTGAAAGAGGAGGAATTATCTAAAAAGGGAAGGCAGAGGACATTGTTACTCTATTATCATGATTTGAAACGCTGTACTGTTTGGTTTTATTCTGTTTCAGCTTGTCTAATTGTATTTTATTTGATGGCATGGTCGGCTATCTCAAAGATAACAAAATATATTATGGTAACCATTTTTTATTTCCTATTAGCTTGATGTGAAGCCCTGTATTGCTTTCATTGTTTTATTTTGACTGATTTTATTCAATTTTGTTTTGTTTGATTTTATCATGTCTGATGGTATAGGCAACTACTTTGAAGACAATAAGATGCATTGTGATACCCATTGTGGTTTTACTATTATCTTCTTTTGAAGTCCTATAGTGTTTCCATTGTTTTGTTTTCATTGGTTTTACTCTGTACTAGTTTGTTTGATTCTATTATGCCTGATGGGGTGGGCAATTCTTTTGAAGATAACAAGAGGCATTATGGTAGCCATTGTTGCTCTCCTTGTATTTTGTTTCTAAGTCATGTACCATGTTCATCCTTTTGTTTTGATTGTCTCTGTTCTGTTTTGTCTCATTTGGTTTTACTCTCTTCAAAATAAAAAAAAAAGAGAACACCAAATTTCAAATGCAAAAAGCATAAAAAATAATGCTTACTTAGCATAATAAGAAATTGTAAATTTTCAAAACATCATAAACATCACAAAATTTGAACATCCTCAATATATATATTAAGCCCCCCTGACACACTTGTATCATCAACTTGTCTGTAGTGTTTTATGTCCCTTCTGAGAAGTACTTCATCATACTATATTTTCTTTTTTGGGGGGAGAGGTTCTGGGGATTGAACTCATGACCTCACACTTGCCAGGTAGGCACTTATGCCACTGAGCTAAGTCCCTGACCCCCATAGTATATTTTCTAAGGCAGATCCAAGGGTAGTGTTTTTGTTTTGTCTTTTTTGGGGGAGTATTTTTTTGTACTGGGAATTGAACTCAGGATTTTGCCCTTGACAGGCCCAAGGGTAGTTTTAATTATTGTTTAGAAGAAAGTTCAGCTTTGCAACTTATTAGTAGTAAGGGTAATAATTGTATACTTTACTGTCAAATTTCAAAGAACTTTTATCAAGTCTCCTGATTATGAATTACAATCAGCAAGTTTCATAAAATGCGATGTTGAGCCCTTCCTCAACATTGTATTTATGGGGCATCTCAGTAAGAGGACTCCTAAAGCATAATGCAAGTAGCTTGGGATTAATCTGGTTTGCAAAGTAATGTATAGCAAATGTCAGTTTTTAGTATTGTTACCTTTTACTCTCATTTCTGTCAGTTGAGACAATGATGAAATCTATGGATATTTTCTTCAACATACAAAAAGAATTCTTCTTAATGTATTAAAAATAAGTATTGAATATAATATTATAGCCCTCTTGGATTTATTTTTGTTCTTGTTCCCAGTGTCTGCACCAAACCAGTATTAACATCTGTGTTTTGATTTTCTTTCCCTAGTACCTGGCACAGCATCTTGAACTTTCTTTGTTCTAAACACGTGTTTTTATAATGATGAAGAAATGAATGGGTGTTGCCAGGCAGACTGTATTCCAGGTACAAAAATTCCCCATGTTCAAAAAGTAGCAGTAAATATATTTGAGCAAACATTGAGGCCCTTCCCTAGCAATTCTAAAATAGCAGGTACTGATTCTTTGTAAAAGAGAGACACCATATGGCATTTAAACTCATGTGTCTGGTTTATTTCACTCAATGTTATATTTTCCAGGTGCATCCATTTTCCTACAAATGTCACAAATTTGCTTTTCTTTATAGCCAAGTATTATTCCATTATGTATGGGTACCATACTTTTTTGTATGCAGTCATCTGTTGGGTCTATGGGCTGCTTCCAAGATTTAGCTTTGAATGCAGTGCTGTAAATATTGGTATGCATATATACTGCAGTATGATGTCTTAAACTCTTTGGGAAAGATACCTGGAAAGGGGATATCTTGGTCATATTGTGTATGGGAAGGAGTTCAAGAGACTAAGGACAGGAGGAGGGAAAGGAGAAGAGGAAAATAAATAGAATAAAATTTGCCAAATACAGGAATCTAATAACCTCAGTGAACATAAATATTACATCCATAAACATGAGGTATGCATAATAATATCTACAAGAATGGAAATGGGGAAAGGGGAATTAGAGGAGAAGGGAGGAAGGAGGATTGAAAAACCCTAGAAATAAGTTGTACACATATACATATGCTCACTCCCCAAGATGACTATAAACTGCATGTATTGCAAACATGTACTAAAAATAATAAAGTAAAATAAAATAAAATAGCAGATACTCTGATGCCTTTGCCTTAATAAAACAAAGTTTCTTTTCCTGGGACTTTTGAGCTGCATGGATTCTCATTTCCCTTCTGAAGGCACTGCCTTTTCTCTTTGATATCTTCCTGCTAGAACAACATTGTCCTCCCAAGATGCTTAAAGGACATCAGATTTTGATGAATTTATTTCCTGTTCTAATAATTTAATCAAACATGAGTATATGTACTTCACTTCTTCTATTTTTCCTATTTTTCTTTGTACACAGAACTGTGCAAGATGTTTTAGAAGATACTAAAGTGAGTACATGTAATAATTGCTGTGATCAAGGACCTTGCAGTCTAATAAAGTTGTGAATAAAGGAAAATAGAATGAGTAGACACCAAATATAGAAAAAAAAACTAATGTAAAGTATGACATTGATGCAGATCAACATAAGATCTGTGGTTATTTTTGATGTCTTCAGTTTTGACAAATGAAACCCTTTCAATAGTTGTCCATGGACAACAGGTATTAAAGCACTGCTGTGTCAGCCAGAGTCACCCTATTCCTGAAGCTCTTTATTTTTGCTTTCACTTTTTATTATGAGCATTTTATTCCACCTGTAAAGATTGAGATAATTGTATAAGTACCCATCTTCCAGATTCAATCATTAACAACATAAAACCCAATTTATCTTATCTCTGCCCTCCTGGCTCTTGATCCCCACTTATTAACAGCAAATCCAAATAATTTTCTTATTTTCTCAGTTTTTCATTGCTCCATTCTGTTTCTTGCCTGAAAGAATTGAACATTCTTCCTTGTTCAATTCTACCACTTGTCTCACTTTTCCTTTTATTCTCACTTTCAGCATTTTAGCTGTGATGGTCCAACTCTGCCAGGACACAGATTCATAGGGGTCAGCCTGCATCCTAAGCACCACATGGGAAGGATCAGGACACGCAGTGCCTCATACTCTGCCCTTTTCTGCCTTGGACAGACAGTTCCATAATGGGGGCTGTGGAGGATGGGGCATCCATAAGAGTTGCTCTTCTGTGGTTCTGGCTTGCGGTGTCTCTGTCCTCTTCCAGCCTCTCCCAGGCTGTGCCCACCCAACGCTTCGGTTCCCCAGAAGTGGTAACTCCCTTGAAAGTGGCCAGCAGGAGCAGAGGGGTAAAGACTCCAGGATGGCTCTCCTACAGCCTGCTATTTGGGGGCCAGAGACATGTCGTTCATATGAGGGTCAAGAAGCTGTTGGTTTCCACACACCTCCCCGTACGTACCTACACAGAGCAGCATGCCCTTTTGGAGGATCACCCCTTCATCCCTGATGACTGTTACTATCATGGTTATGTGGAAGGGGCCCCTGAGTCTCTGGTTGTTTTCAGTGCCTGTTTTGGGGGCTTACGGGGAATGTTACAAATAAATGACCTCATGTATGAAATTGAACCCATCAGGCACTCTACTGCATTTGAACATCTGGTTTATAAGTTAAACAATAATGATACACAATTCCTACCCATGAAGTGTGGTTTAACAGAGGAGAAAACACGCCAGCACTTGGAATTTGAAGTGGGTGAGAACTTAGCTCCAAAATACAATTCTGCTCGTGACTGGTGGACTCACATATGGTTTTTGGAGCTGGTTATAGTGATAAATCATGATTTCTTCATTTACTGTCAAGGCAACTTGTCAAAAGTTCAAGAGGATGTATTTCTTGTTGTCAGTATAGCGGATTCCATGTACCATCAGTTGAGTACTTATGTGACTTTGATTGGGATTGAGATTTGGAATCAAGGAAACATTTTCCAGATGACAAGCATAGAACAGGTTTTGGGAGATTTCTCTCAGTGGAAAAAAATCAGTTTTTCCCAACTACAGCATGATGCTGCACACATTTTCATAAAAAGTCCAGATATAAACACACTTGGTCTAGCCTATGTTGCAGGAATATGTCACTCTCCAATTGACTGTGGAGTTTGTAATTTCCAGGAGGACCCATGGTCTCTCTTTGCTAACACCGTGGCCCATGAGTTAGGTCATATTTTGGGTATGAAGCATGATCATGAGGAATTCTGTTCATGTGGCAAAGAAGGTTGCATCATGAGTACTTTCAGAATACCAAAAGCAGAGAGATTCTCCAATTGCAGCTATATTGATTTTATGAAAACTGTTTTAAACCAAGGATCATGTCTGCACAATTTTCCAAGACCAGCAAAAGTCTTTCTGCTTAAGCGCTGTGGGAATGGTGTGGTTGAAACAGAAGAGGAATGTGACTGTGGAGATATACAGCAGTGTGAACATGATCCTTGTTGTTTGTTGAACTGTACTCTGAGTCCTGGAGCTGCTTGTGCTTTTGGGCTGTGTTGCAAAGACTGCAAATTCATGCGACCAGGGGAACTGTGTAGACAACAGGTCAATGAATGTGACCTTCCAGAGTGGTGCAATGGGACATCCCACCAGTGCCCACAAGATGCATACGTGCAGGATGGGACTCCCTGTAGCGAAAGTGCCTACTGCTATCAAAAACAATGTAATAACCGTGACCAACAATGCAGGGAGATTTTTGGCCAAAGTGCAAAGAGTGCATCTCAGAATTGTTATAGAGAAATCAACTCTCAGGGAAACAGCTTTGGCCACTGTGGTATAAATGGCACAGTATACCTGAAATGTAATATGCCTGACATCTTTTGTGGGAGAGTTCAGTGTGAAAGTGTGAAAGATATGCCACATCTCCAAGATCATTCTGTTTTGCAGAGCACTCCTGTCAGTGGCATCACATGTTGGAGTGTCGGCCATCACTTAGGGACAAGCATACCTGATGTTGGTGAAGTGAAAGATGGCACCACCTGCGGAGCAGGAAAGATCTGCATTGGCAAGAAGTGTGTCAGTCTGTCTGTGCTGTCACAAGACTGCCTTCCTGAGACTTGTAATATGAAAGGGACCTGCAATAACAAACATCACTGCCACTGTGCTGATGGGTGGTCCCCGCCTGATTGCCTGAGCAGAGGCTATGGAGGTAGCATTGACAGTGGCCCAGCATCTACAACTGAAAGAGTTTCCTGGAAACCAGTTGTGATTCCTTTTTTGTCTGTTTTGATTTGTCTCTTGACTGTTGGGCTTTATATATATCATCAAATACGTTCTGGTCCCAAGAAGCCTGAGGCTCATTTATCGGGTCAAGAAAATGTCTCTAATTTAAAATCCTATGCATGATTTAGGTTTAGTTCCTGGGCAGTAGAAATGTTAGCATGTGCTCCCAAACTGAGCACACCTGTGACAATTTACAGAAAGATGTATGGATCTTTCCTTCTGTAGGGATCAGAAACTTTGTCATTAAGTGCACGTGATTCTTAACATGTTCCTACCTATTGTTCATCTTCTAAAGCATCAAATAAAGCTGTATTTCCTCCCTCAACAACCCAATTTAGTCTTTTTGTGTTTTTTTTTTCTCTTTTTTGGTGGGGGGCAGAGATACGGCTCATGGAAAGGAAAGAAACAGATCTCAGAATGTCCAAAGGTGAATCTTCCTTTGGACTGCCACTTAGTAATTTGTGGAAACTATTTAAATCTTCTGACATTCTGTTTCAGAATCTGAAAAGAAAGTCTTCCTGTCCACTGCCATGTAGTAATTTTAGGAAACTGCTTAACATTCTTGATATTGTTTCAAAATCTGAAAAGAAAGGAATGATGATATTTGACTCACTCAATTTCTTGGTTTTATGTGGTATACAACAAAGAGAATGAGTGCTTATAGAGTATAAACAGATTGTTGTTTGCTTAATGAACCCTCTTGACCTCATTCCCTGGGTGCTTCCTAACCAGGCTGGCTGGTTCTAATGTTTTAACCTAATATGAATCATATAGAGTATTGCTTTGAATAGCAAAGTATAAATTCCACGAGGGCAGAATAGTCTTCGCCTGCTTTGCTCACTATTATATCCCCAGCACCTGGAACTGTGCCTAGTACAGAATAACTATTTGAATGAAGTGATGAACTTGGAGTACTAAATGAATGGAGTATTAAATTAGGAAAAATAAAATACTACTTTAGCATCTGGGGGCATCGCTCTGGTCATCTTTTCAATTCAGCTCTTTATGTCTAATGCTCTTTCCTGGTCTTTTTGTACTTGATTTGTTTCTTCCTCAGTTTTGCCTGAGCATTTTTGAAAGACTGCCTCCTGAAAATAGATCTAGGTAGATATCCTTTATATTATGTAGGTAACTTCTCAATAGTACTAAGTAAATTTAGTCACATGACATTCTGGTATACTTTTCTATTATGCTTTGCTTTGTAAACCTTGCATCCTCTATTTTCTGTTTAGAATATATTTGGTTGTGTTATCTTCTGCACATCTATGTATGCATGCAATTTCTACTCCCAAATGTTGTTTACCACCCTCCCTCACTCTTTTTCCTTAGAAAACTCCAATTCTTCTCTCAATAGAAGCTAAAAGACATGTATTTGGAAAATCCTTTTTCTCCTTTTCTTATTATTAGCATGTATTAGTTATTAGGGTAGTGGACTTTATTTTGGCACATTTGTACATGCATATATTTTTATCTCTTCTCTTTATTCTCCTTTACTATTTTCCTCTCCCTCTAGCCTTGAATCATCTTACTTTTTTCTAATAAGCTCCTTTCTACATTCATGTTCATATTCTTTCTCTCTCCATCTCTGTATACATATATATATATATATATATATATATATATATATACACATGAATACACAGGAAAGAAAATATGCAATATTTGACTTTGTGTCTGACTGGTCTTTCTTAGCATGTTCCAATTGTTTTCATGCAACTGACATGATTTCATTTCTCAGAAAAGCATTTCTGTATGAAATGGTAGGTGTCTCACTTGTGTATCCCTGTAACCTTGTGATCACTGACTTATGGTTTAATGCATTCTAGGAAAAGATGAGGAGAGGGCCTAAAAATATAACAGCCAGGGACAGAAGAAACCACCAACCAAGATGCTGCTGTGTAATTATTTCTGCTGTGTATCTATTTTTCACTTGATGAGTTAATTCAGGCTAGATAGGTCAATTCAGTTTTATCAAGATTGTTGAATAGAATTAGCCTCCTTACAACAAATGATTCTGAGCAGTCATATAATCAAGTTTATAACTTATTATGAGACATGAATCTAAAAATAGACAAAATCAAGTCATGAACCACTATGTGTGCTCTACCTAAGGAATTTGGCTGTTACCTGAAGAATAAGAGAAATTACTGATGAATTTTAAGCTGGAAAAGCATTGAATAAAATTTGAATTCTAGAAAGATAATATGGAAATATGTAGAGGATGAGTTTAAGATAAAACTGTAGTTAAAGAGACCATTTAAGATAGTGATGGTGAAATTTTTAAAGGCTAAGTGCTCAATCTGCAACTCAAAACCCACTTATTTATCACAAAGGGCCAACATTGCAATTAAACCTGAATACTGAGGTTTTAGTTTGGAAAAAATAACTCATACCCTTTGTAACATTATCACAGCAAGAGGTTTCTGTGTGCTTGCTGTGGCATGTGCACCACGGGTTTGCCACCACTGATTTAACATGTTCCTAAAGCGATGTAGGTAAGATTCCAAGGATAAAAACGAAAGACATTAGTTTAAGAATGAAGACAAAAGGTGAGTGCAGTGGTGCAATCCTGCAATCAGGCAAGAGGATCCCAAGTTTAAAACCAGCTCACTTAGCAAAACCCTGTCTCAAAATAAAAAGTAACAGAAGGTTTGTGGATATAGCTCAGTGAAAGAACACTGCTGGATTCAATCCCCAGTATCTCTGCCCCTACATGAATACAGACCAATAATTCAGGTATACATATAAACTAATGCAGGTAGGACGCAAGTGCCAGAAACAGAACTCTAGTGTCTCTCCTAGGTTTTGTTTTAGGTTATTGGGTATACGATGATATCATGCAACTAAACAGAGAGCAAAATAACAAGAGAATCTTTTTAAAATGTCTTGAATGAGAGGACTGTTAAAACTTTTCAAAATACTTCTTAGACAAATTTAATTCGAGCACATAGCAAATTTTATTAACATCCTAACATGTTAGGTGAGTAAAAAAGAAAATTGGACAAACTTGGAACAGATGTGAAGCCTCATATAACAGGAAAACTTACTTATCCAAGCAACTAATTTTTTTTATAAAAATCCTGAAGATTATTTTCATAAGGTTGTAAAAACATCACATGCATATCAATTGTTGAAGGGAAATGTGGCTACAAATGGCAGCCAGGGCAACTCTGTCCAGTAAGAGAGAAGAAAGATACAATTACAAAGCAAGGTCTAAGAATATATTTCGGTCTAATATTGGAAAAACAAAATTTTGTCCCCCAACAGAAGTGTCCATAGGGACAACTGCTATGACAACATGATATGGTGTCAGGAGAGACCAGACATAACAAATTCAATTTTTAAAGAGACCTTGTCCATGTACATAAAATCTGCAAAAAGAGAAGCATAATATGTAGGTTAGTCATTTCTTGTCACAAGATGTTTCCTTTTATAATTATTATTTTAATGGTACAAATTTATGGGGTGCAGTGACTTTCTTTTTATCTTTAACATGCTGGGGCTCTGGAGATGTCAGAAGTTAGTCCCCAGAGCTTCCCAGATGCCTCCACCTGCTTCCTCTGCTAGCAGAGAGCATGTCAGTCCCTACACTGTGCACTCCATCTGGGAAATGGATGGTGGGTATCTGAAGAGCTTCTTTTGGCGTTATTAATAGATCTTTAATCCTGAACAATTGTACGCCATATATCGCTAATGAAAATAACAAGAAATGGAAGGGAAATAAGCCTCCCTATTCACAATCTCATGTTCTCCATCTTCACATCATTCTGTATGTCCCATAAAAGCTGAGGTCCTATCATAAGGTTTGGCAAAGTAATAAATTCTTTGATATGGGAAGGAAAATCCAGGCTTTCTTAGGAAACAGCTTCTGAGGCTATTACTATGAAGAATTACTATACTCTTGTTACTTCTCACTTTTAAAGCCAGCCTGTTTAATTCAGTCTTCTAAGCACCCAGAATTTAAGAGTGATAATCTAACCTAATCAAGTTTCAATCTATCTAATCCAAGTTGAGTGCTGTCCCATCAGAAATCCTTACCAGCTTCCTGGAGCTCTTTCCAATGAAGGCACAGTTCTATCTGCTAATCTATCTGCTAGTTCCAAATAATTACTGAAAACGTCTTTTACCCTGTTACTCTGGAAGTTATTTATCATATGTCTCCCAAACCTGGCATGGCCATGAAGATACCATCTTTACAAAGAATAAATTTCAATCCTTGCTTCACTCTACATAATACACATTATGCCAGAATGTCTCTGGGTAGTAGGATATCTGCAAATTCATGCTTTGCTCTGCACATTAACTTCTCCAATTCCACCACCTTTAGTGTGAAATAATATAAAAACCAGAGCATTCACTCAGGCATTGCTGCTGCCAATGGCCAGCTATCCCTTGGACTTCCTATGGCTGTTAATTGTAGTGTACTCAGTATAGTATCTCTATCACATGCAGAAGCTGCTGGATTAGCTCCAGACATTGCATACCTTCCTGTAACAGGTCGTGGAGCTCTTAGGCCCCTCATGATCATCTCAGATATCCCTGGAAGGATGACCCTTCCTGGGCTAATGGCATACTAGATTATATTCTATTCTGTGTGTCATTTATGTCAATGCTGATCTTATCATGCAACATAGGCTTTTTATCCTTTTTTTTTTTTGTACCCAGGATCAAACTCTAGGCTTTTTATCCTAATAGGCATATATGGTGATACACATCAAGTGAAAGTTATATTCAATAAGAATGAAAATTATTTGGTTCAGATTGCAGATATAAGTCAAGCTCAGCTTGCAATGAACCATCTAAGTGGTCAGAGACTTTATGGAAAAGTGCTTCATTATACACTGTGTAGAGCATTGAGCTTCCACAAGAAGGCAAGATCAAATTGTGTCAAAGGATTTCAGCAATGTCTTTGCAATACTTTATATTTATTTATTTAGTCTTTTTGAGGCAGGGTCTTGCTATATAGTTCAGGCTGGCCTTGAACTCACTTTGTAGTCCAGGCTGGTCTCGAATTTACAATGGTCCTCCTGCCTCAGCCTCCAAAGTGCTGGGATTACAGGAATGTGCTACCACGTCTGGCTCTTTGCAATACTTTAAAAAGCATGAGCAAACATGAGGTCATGAGTTCGATCCCCGGTACAAATAAATAAATAAATAAAACATGGTTCTAAAAATTTACAGAATATCTTTCTTCCATCAGTTACTTTGCACATTTCCCACATTTGTCCTGCCATTACTGTGAATGATATAAATAACTTTTTCACAGAAGCTGGAAATTCAGAGAAAGCACTAACATTTTTTTTTCAGAAAGATAAAAAATTGCTACTGATTCAGTTAGAATCTGTGAAAAAAGTAAATCCATGGCATCATTAAACTTCACAACATGAACCTGGAGAGGACTACCACCTCTGTTTTCCTCTCAAAATCTACAATCTAGCTTTAATGTGAATTTTCCCCTTCAAATTGGATTATAACTTCAGGAAAGTCTTTATATACAGACTGGAACAGCCGACAAACAATTCTGCCTCTCCCACAAAAAAGTTTATTTGGGTGTGATATTTGGATATATTAAAAAAAAATCAATGTTCATAACCCTTTTTTTATTCCATCAGTTTTATAATCAAAGTATTTATTTATACCATGATTTCTATGAAAATAATATTTTCCGAAAATGTAATTCCCTATATTAAATAATATTTCAAGAGAATGAACTCTCTTTAACCTGGGTTCAAGTCAGAATTACATATTTCTAAACTCCTCAGTACTCCTCAGTACTTTGAAACTCAGTACTCAGTAAATATACCAATTTTTTCTTTAAAAACATTTTCATTAGTACATGTTTGCAATACATAATGAATACATTTATTATGGGAAGTTGGTACCTAGTCATATCACATCTCAATCCTTTTTATTTCACCTTGTCCTCCCCACCTTCCCCTTTCCCTTCATCCCTACATCTCCCTACCATCTGCAAAAAGTCTCCCTCCCTGTTTTGTAACTTCTGTATTTTACTTTGCTCTTTAAATTATTTATACTTTGGGTATTTCATTGAGAGAAACCATGGAATATTTACCCTTATATGTCTGATTTATTTCATTTAACATTATGTCAAGGTGCATATATTTTTCTACAAATGACTCAATTTTATCATTCTTTTTGTCTGAATAGTAGTCCATTGTAAGTATATACCACATTTTCATTATTCAATCATCTTTTGAAAAATATGTAGGCCATTTTCAAAATTTATCTATTGAGTTGTACTGCTATATAATTATGCACAAGTCACTGAGAAATAATATCTTTACTTTTTGGGGAAGATACCCATAAGAAGTTGTTTTAGTCATGGGTTATGCAGAAAACAATGAAAATAATATTATAAACTCCATGTCCTGATTCTTACAATGGTCACCCCAGAAAATGCAGGAAATCTATCCACATCACTAAAGACATAGAATATTAGACAAAGGCTTGAATCCCACAGCAATGTCCCACATGAGTCCAAATGAAGACCCAGTGCTTATGACACTGCCTCCCACAAGTCCAACTGGAAGTCTAGAGCCCACAAGAAGAACTCACACCAATCTCTTTTACGGATCCATGCTGGGAGGTGGTGGAAACTAGAAAGTCTATGCCAGCAGGGTGAAGGAGCTGTGCTGGTAGGTTGAGGGTTCTACACTGGAACCGAGAAGTCACACTCACAACAACTCCAGGGCTGTCCTGAAAAGCACCAAAGCCATCCTCAGTGACACCGAGGCCCCGAGCTCCACCGGCGACAAGCACAGTCGAGTACATGCTAGGAAGCCAGTGTGACAAGTTCATCCTGGAGACCAAGCAGCGCATGTCTTCCCCTCCGGAGCCAGAAAGCAATGCTCGATGTGAAGACCAGAGCACCCCCAGGAGAACCAACGGCTCAAACAGCAACTCGTACGAGAACGCACAACACCTCAATATCTTAACGCAACTAATGTGAATAGCTTCTCCTTCTCCACGTCTCTATTGATACTGGCAACTTTCCTCAGGTGAAACATCTATGCCCAGCGCCATGCTGATGTAATCCAGCTGGCGTTAAGCTGACCACCAGTTTTCAATCCATAACAGAAGTGCAGGCAGCTCCAATGTAATTTCTATTTTTAGTTTTTTGAGGAATCTCCATACTGATTTCCATAGTACTTATAGTATACTAGTTTACATTCCCACCAACATGGTAGAGGGCTTCATTCTTTCCTACATCCTGTCCACATTTGTTTGCTTTTGAGTTTGTGATGATAGTCATTTTTTCTGGAGTAAGACGGTACCTCAGTGTTGTTTTGATTTGCATTTGTCTGATAGGCAAAGATCCCAAATATTTTTTCATGTATTCATTGGCTACTTGTACCTCTTTTACTGAGAAGTCTTGAATGGGTCTTTACTCTAGATATTAGTTCCATCTGTGCAGTAGCTGACACTATTTTTCCCATTCTGTAGATTGTCTATTCACTCTGTTGGTGATGTTTCCTTTCCTGTGCAGATTTTTAATTTGACATAATCCCATCTTTTGATTCTTGTTAGTATTTCTTATGCAATTGAGGTTTTGCTCAGAAAGTTCTTGCCTAAACTCTGACCTTCAAGAGTTTTACCTTACAATAGATTCAATGTTTCTATTTTAATACCAAGGTCTTTTTTTTTTTTTTGCTGAACCTAGAAAGTAATGCTTCCATTCATATTTTCTTTTCTTTTTTTTAGATTTTTAATTTTATTTTACAGAGAATAAAACAAAAGAGGACAGAATAAAGCAGATCAGAACAGAACAATGCAACACAGCACTTCACAACAAGACAATTGGATATCAACAGTAGCTACCATAATGTCTCTTTCTTTGAAATAGTTGAGCATAGCTTCACACACAATAATATCAAACATAACAAAATAGAATAAAACCATTCAAGAGAATGAAAGTATTACAAGGCATTCTGAACCAAATAAATGAACAATGAAAATGAACAATGGCTACTATAATATCTCATTTTCTATAAAGAATTTGTTTATATTATTACACATATTAAAATCCAATAAGACACAACATGATAGAACTAATGGTAATAGAAGAACAAAAGCATGTTAGGACTTCAAAGCAAGATGATATTAAATCAGCAATGGCTGCCATAATGTCTTATTTTCTTCAAAGTAGCTGTTCATACCATCACACATAAGATCAAACAAAACAGAATAAAACCATTCCAACCAATAAATGAAAACATTATAAGACTTCAAAGCAATATAACAGGGAGCCATGATTACCATAGAATCTTATGTACTCTTACCATTTCTTACACTAGGGAGACTATACAGTATTTATACATGTGAGTTTGATTTATTTCACTTGAGTATGGTCTCAAGTTGCATTCATTTATTTATAAATATCTCAATGTGATCATTTTTTATAGCTGAGTAGTATTCCATTGTATAAAAGTTCCACAAATTTTTTTATCCATTCCTCAGTTGATGGGCACTTAGGATGTTTCCAAGATCTGGCTATTATAAATTGTGCTGCTATAAACATGGGTGCTCATATATCACTATGGTATGATGTTTTCAGTTCCTCTGGGAATATTCCTAGAAGTGGAATAGTTGGGTCAAATGGGACTTCCAATCCCAGCTTTTTGAGGAATCTCCAGACTGACCTCCACAGTGGTTGCACCAGTCTACACTCCCACCAACAGTGCAGAAGAGGTCCTTTTTCTCCACAGCCTCTCCAGTATTTGTTGTTGGTAGTTTTCTTGATCCTGGCCATTATTTCTGGAGTGAGATGGTATCTCAGTGTGGTTTTAATTTACATTTCTCTAATGACCAATGATGATGAACATTTTTCGTTATTTATTTGCCATTCATATTTCTTCATCTGAAAACTGTGTGTTCATCTCAGATGCCCATTTTTGGATTGGGTCTTTGAATTTTGGGGGTCTGATTTTTTAAAAATTCTTTATAAGTTCTAGACAGAAGTCCTTTGTCTGAGGGACAGTTCACTAAGATTTTTTCCCAGTTTGTGGGTTTTGGCTGGAGATTTCTTTGGACATGCAGAAACTCTTTAATAAGACGTGATCCCAGTTATTGATTCTGGGAAGTATTTCCCATGCAGTTTGGTTCTTGTTCATGAATTCTCTACCTACCCCTATGTCTTCAAGATTTTTACCTACTTTGTCTTGCAACAGATTTAGTGTTTCTGTTTTAATATTTAGATATATGATCCATTTAGATTTTAATTTAGTACATGGTGACAGGCATAGGTCTAGTTTTAGTTTTCAGCATATGGATAGCCAGTTTTTCCAGCACCATTTATTAAAGAGACTATCATTCTTCCAGTGAACATGTTTGACCCCTTTATCAAAGATAAGGTGGTTGAGTGTGTTCGTAGTTGTGCTTGTATCTTCTAGTCTATTCCATTGATCTTCAGATCTGTTTTTATTCCAGTACCATGTTGATTTTATTACAGTAGCTTTGTAGTATAACTTCAAGTCAGGGATTGTGATGCCTCCTGCCTTGGCTTTGCTCCTTAAAGTTGCCTTTGCTATTCTAGGTCTCTTCTGGTTCCAGATGAGTTTTAGGAGTGATTTCTCTAGATCTATGAGGTATGTTAGTGGTATTTTCATTGGGATTGCACTGAATCTGTATAACAATTTTGGAAGAATGGCCATTTTCACAATATTTATTCTCCCTATCCATGAACAAGGGATGTCTTTCCATTTTCTGAGGTCCTCTTCTGAGGGTATTATAATTTTTCCTGTATAGCTCTTTTACTTCTTTTATTTTTCCTATCCATGAACAAGGGATGTCTTTCCATTTTCTGAGGTCCCTCTTTCTGAGGGTATTATAATTTTCCCTGTATCACTCTTTTACTTCTTTTGTTAGATTAATTCCTAAATATTTCATTTTTTTTGGATGCTAGTGTGAAGGGTGTGGCTTATCATTTCTCTCTTGGTGATTTTGTTGTTAGTGTATAGGAATGCTATTGATTTTTGAGTATTGACTTTGTCCCCAGCTACATTGCTGAGTTTATTTACTATATTTAGGAGTCTTTCAATGGAGTTTTGGGGGTCTTCTATGTAGAGTATCATGTCGTCTGCAAATAATGATAGTTTAACTTCCTCTTTTCCTATCTTTACTCCTTTTATTTCTCTCTCTTGTCTAATTGCTCTGGCTAGTATTTCCAGTACTATGTTGAATAGGAGTGGTGATAAGGGACATCCTTGTCTTGTTCCTGATTTTAAGGTAAAGGCTTTCAGTTTTTCGCCATTAAATCTGACGCTGGCTGTTGGTTTGTCGTAGATGGCCTTTATCATATTGAGGTAAAGACCATCGATTCCAATTCTCTGTAAGGTTCTTATCATGAATGAGTGTTGGATCTTATCAAAAGCTTTTTCTGCATCTATAGAAATGATCATGTGATTCTTACTTTTGGCTCTATTGATATGGTGGATTACATTTATTGATTTACATATGTTAAAGTATTCCTTCATGCCTGGGATGAATCCCACTTGGTCATGGTGTATAATCTTCTTGATGATTTGCTGCATCCTGTTTGCCAATATTTTATTGAGAATTTTTGCATCTATGTTTATTTGGGAGATTGGCCTGTAGTTCTCTTTTTTAGTTGGGTCTTTCTCAGATTTTGGTACCAGAGTGACATTTGCTTCCAGGAATGACTTAGGGAGATTTGCTTCCCTTTCAATTTCATTAAAGAGTTTGAGGAGTGTCGGCATTAAGTCTTCTTTGTTTTCTTGTAGAATTCCTCAGTGAATCGGGGCCTGGGCTCTTCTTTGTTGGTAAGGACATAATTACATTTTCAAGTTCATTAATAGAAATTGGGCTATTCAGCAGTTTTACATCTTCTTGATCCAGCTTTGGTGGTTCATATGTTACTAGGAATTTGTCCATTTCTTCTGTGTTATCGAACCTATGAGAATAGAGGTTTTTGAAATAGGTGTTGATGATCTTCTGTATTTCTACAGAGCTGGTAGAGATTTCACCTTTTTCATTCCATATTGCATGAATTTGAGTCTTTTCTTTCTTTTTTTAAATTAGGTTGGCTAGGGGCTTATCAATTTTGTTTATTCTGTCAAAGAACCAACTCTTTGATTCATTGATTCTTTGTATTGTTTTTTTAGTCTCTATTGCATTAATTTCTGCTCTGATCTTTATAATTTCCTCCCTTCTTTTGGCTTTGGGCTTGGCTTGCTCTTCTTTTTCTAGATGCTTAAGATGTAGTATCACGTTGTTTATTTGTGTTCGTTCTGTTTTCCTAATGTGGGAACTCAGTGCAATAGATTTTCCTCTGAGGAGCACTTTCATTGCATCTCACAGATTCTGGTAAGTTGTATTTGTATTTTTGTTTGCTTATAGATATTGTTTAATTTATTCTTTAATTTCCTCTGTGATCCATTGACTGCTCAAGAGTGTATTATTCAATTTCCATGTGTTTGTGGGGTTTTTGCAGTTTCTTTTATCATTAATCTCTAGTTTCATGGTGCTATGATCTGATAGCATGCATGGGATAATTTCAATTCTTTTGCATTTACTTAAATATGTTCTGTGGGCTAGTATATGGTCTATTTTATATAATGTCCCATGTATTGCTGAGAAGAATGTATATTGTGATGTTGTTGGATGGAACACTCTGTATACGTCCATCAAATCCATTTGTTCATAGGTGTGATTCAGTTCTGTTATTTCTTTCCTGATTTTCTGTCTAGTTGATCTGTCCCTTTGTGTGAATAGTGTATTAAGGTCTCCTGTTATAATTGTGTTATTGCTTATTTGATTTTTCATTTCTGTTAATACTTGCTTTGTATAGTGGGTGCTCTGGAATTTGGTGCATATATATTTAAGATTGTTATCTTTTCCTCTTGAAGTTTTCCCCTAACTAGTATGTAGTGACCTTTGTCTCTTCAGATCATTCTTGGTTTGAAGTTCACATTGTCTGCAAACAGAATAGCTACCCCTGCTTTTTTTTTTTTCAGTTCCTGTTGCATGAGTTATTGTTTTCCATCCTTGGACTTTCAGTCTATGAATTCCCTTTTGGGTTAGATGGGTTTCTTGTAGACAGCATATGGTTGGGACGTTGTTTCTTGATCCATTCTGCCAGTCTGTTTCTTTTAATTGGTGAATTGAGGCCATTTACATTTATGGTTGTAACTGTTATATATTGTTTTATTTTTGACATGTTATCTTTCTGCTGTTGTATCTTTACCTTTCCCTTTTGTTTAATTGTCTGTCTTGCCTTGTGGTTTTTTCCTATGTGTATCTAAAATGTCTTTCAGTATTCTTTGCAGGGTTGTTCTGGTGATCATGAAGTTCTTCAGCTTTTCTTTGTCAAGGAAGTATCTTATTTCTCCATCCATTTTGAAGAATAGTTTTGCAGGGTACATCAGTCTGGGTTGGAAGTTGTTTTCCTTTAGGGTCTGAAATACTTCACTCCATGCTCTTCTTGACTTTAATATTTGTGTTGAGAAGTCTGCTATGATTCTGATAGGTTTTCCTTTATAGGTGATCTGTTTTTTCTATCTAACAGCTTTTAATATTCTGTTCTTATGTTGGATTTCTGGGATGGTGATTATTATATGTCTGGGTGTAGTTTTATTTTGCTTATGGCTGTTTGGAGTTCTATATGCTTCACTAATCTGTATGTCAGTTTCCATTCTTATGTTTGGGAAATTTTCAGCTATTACTTCTGTAAATAGTCTCTTGGTATCATTTGTGTTGTCTCCTTCTTTTTCATATATCCCTATTAATCTTATGTTGTTTTTCTTTGTATCATCTTGCAACTGTTGAATTGTTATTTCCTGATTCCTTGTTATTTTTAAAAGATTATTCCTTTCCTGTTCACTAGCTGCAATCTTATCTTAGAGGTCTGAAATTCTATCTTCACTTTTATTGAGGTGGTTTTGGCAACTTTCAATAGAATTTTTGATTTCCTGTATATCTCTTTAAATCTGCTTCATGTATTCTGTTTGTTTCTTATACTGTTCATTCAGGGATTCTATCTTTTTGCTTTGCTCTTCTAATTTTTTAGCTGTGTCTTCTTTAGATGCATTCACTATTTCTTTCACTACTTTTATCATTTCTTCTTTTACCTGGGAGATTATTTCTGATTTGAGTTCCTTCATAGCTTCCCATACTTGCTTCTTTATTTCAGTTGATATCATTTCAGGTATTTCAGATGTATAACTAGTATTTTCTTTTATGTAAGTGGCTCCTAGGCTTTCTTGGGATGGGCTGGGGATTTAGATTGCATTTTGATCTTTCATTTTGTCATTTTCCTATATTTCTGTGTTTTGAGTGATGTTCCAAAACTTTCCCTGGGCATGTTGGAAATCACCTCCTGCGCCCTTGGCTCCTGGGACTCACGCAGCCTTGGCTCCCCTCTCGGCTTGGGCCTCGCTCCCCTGGTTGAATGAAGGTTGCTGTGTGTGGTCCACTCAAGCCCTTGAAACCTCTCCAGGCTAGTCCAGTGTCCTAGGTGTCTGGGCAGGCACCTAAGCACTGGGAGTGATGGTCCCAAACTCTCCCTGGGCCAGCATGGGAAGCTGGAACTCACCTTGCAGTGTGGGCCTGGCTCCTCTCTAAGTGCTGTCCTAACTCCTCTCTCAGTGCAGGCCTGGTTCCCTGCTTGAATAAAGGTCGCTGGGCATGGTCCAGTCAAGCCTGCGGAATCTCTTCAGGCTAGTCCAGTGTCCTAGGGGGCTGGGCAGGCACCCAAGCATTGGGAGTGATGGTCCCAAACTCTCCCTGGGCCAGCGCTGGTGAGCTGGAACTCCCCTTGCTACATGGGCCTAACACCCCCTTTAATACCTAGTCTTTGATTCATTTTTATTTCATTGCAGTGTGAGTGATAAGGGTCTAGATTCATTCTTCTAACACATGGATAACCAATTTTCCGAGCACCATTTAGAGGTTTTATTCCCCAGCATATGTTTTTGGTCTCTGTGTCAAAGATCAGATGGCTAAAGGTGCATGGGTTTGCTTTCTGCATCCTCTATTCTGTTTCATTTATCTGCATGTCTGCTTTTGTGCCAATGCCATATTTAAATACACAGACTCTTAAAATTAGTTAAGTTTGATCCATACATGAAATTATGCTCACTTTTAAAACGTTTATAATATGTTGATTTTTAAAAAATATATAAACACATTGTCATATTAGAAACAGATACACAAACTTATATCTTTCTTTCAGTGACTTTTTTTTTTCACTATGTAATACTCTGTTGGGGATTGGGCTGTGTAATAGTTAAATTGCTGACCAGAGTGCTCTCTCTGGATTAACAGCCTCTGAAGCCAAGGTAAGACTGAAGCTGTAGGGGTTGACACTCCCTATTCCATAGCAATAAACTGGCAACTTTAGAGGTCAAATAGTTCTCTTAATTAGCAAGATTTATTGCCTTTGTTCTAACTCCTCAAGGCCCTGCTGATTTTTGTGTGTTTTTGCCTCAGATGTGCCTCCACTTCCTACACCTCCCTGAACTGTGAAGGACCCAATACATATGATCAAGCTACAGAAGTCTTGGTGTTAGCCTTGGTCTTATCTCCAAGAGAGTTCTGACTTTCCTGGACTCATCACAAATCATATTTGTAATTGCTTTTATTTAACCTTTTTCTATAAGTTTATCCATAAGATCAGGAGGTGGATCAGCTCCTGATAATATACCTCTGAAACATGCATATCTACCTTTTTCTTTTGGTACTGGAGATCGAACTCATGACCTTGCACTTGCCAGGCAGAGGCTTGTGCTGCTGAGCTAAATCCTTGGCTATATCTACTTTTTAAAGACTGGAAAAAAATGAAAAGTATCAACTGTGGCCAGGGAAATCAAGTGGAATCTGTCTTAGTTACTTTTCTCATTGCTAAGACAAAATATTCGACATCCAAAGTGAAAAGAGGAAAGGTTTATTTGGCTCAAAGTTCGTAGAGGTTTCGGTTCAAAATTGGCTGGATCCAAGGCTGGAGCTGGGTCACAGAGGAGAAAAACTTCATGGCAGGCAGAAAGCAGAATGCAGTAAGGTGGCAACCAGCAAGCAACAAGAGACAAGCAGTGACTCTTTCTGTCCATTATATCCTATTCAGGTTATTGCCCCCTTAGGGCAGGTAGCACTCGCACTCAGGATGGGACAGCCTTAATACTAATACTGCATCATGAATCAATACCAGCCACACATTCTCGATCCCAGCCTCACACACCCTAAATCCAGTCACCTTCAAAAAGCCCCATCTATGACTGCATGAGGCTTTGGGGTAGGGGGTACATCTAGATACAAGCCATAACACAATCCAGTCAGGATCTATTATGATAGAATGACTGATAATTTTGTTAGACAAACTATGTTTTATATTTCAAAACAATACTTATTTTTCAAGTAATATGATCTTGGGAAAATTTTATAGAAAACTAATTTCACTCATAAGCTACTTATAATAAATCTTAGAAAAATGTTTATAGTCTTAAGGAAAATATTGAAGTCTATAATATGGTTGGACAAATTTATGTTTTTTTCTAGGAAAATAAAAAGTTTTCTTTTAGGAAAAAGATTAATTTCAAGGTGTTTTGTTTTACTACAATCCTAATTCTTATTCAGAATTTCTGTGTTTACTTTTTCTGTTATAAATTAGTTACTCTCCCATTTCTGGACAAAATAGCTGACATCCACAATTTGAATGAGGAGAGGTTTATTTGGCTCATGGTTTTAAGAGTATTCAGTCCATAGTTAGCTGGCTCCAAGGTAGGAACATCATGGCAGAAGGGTGTGGCAGACCAAAGCTATTTCATTCATGGTGGGCAGGAAGCAGAGCATGATTATAGTGCCAAAGAAGAAGGCACCAGGGTGCAGATATAGTAGTCAAGGTCTTGTCATGACCCACCCTGACACACCAAGAAGTGTGCTTTACTAATCCTCTGTGCAGCTCACAAGCCAATCAAGTTGACAAGCAAGCCCAACTGTCACATGTGCCTTAAGTTTAATATATGATGAAACAGAGGTTTATCTATTTGTCTTGAGAGGTAAAATGTGGTTTTGGTGAGTATTTTGGTTCTTCTTTGCCATTCTGCCTAGGATTTTAAAAGTTTTTTTGTTCACTGTAACTTTAAGTGGATGTTAAGTAACAGTTCTTGTTCAAACTTTTGGTGCAATTGGTACACAGATGATGTGTGGGTAAATGGTTTGGGGAATTACTCAACCTATATTGTACTTGTTAGCTTCTTTGCCTTGTTCCTGGAAGTACTACTGGTATTCATTTAATACCAATTTGGTGTTAAAAGATGGAATGTCAGTTTTTTGATCTAGTGTAATCTTTATGGTCCGTCAGAATTTATCTTGGGATTACTTCTTTTTTCTCAGTACTCCAATGAGAACTTGTTTTTGCTTTTAATGTAACTTTATTACTCAGAGTCCACATATTCCAAGTGTGAGAACTGAATTCATACTTTGTCTCTTTTTACTTTTGCCATAGTGAAGGAATAGATTTTAATGTCCTTTTATGATGGTAGATTATAAAATCACTGCTTCTTTTTGTTTTTTAGATTACTTTTTAACCAGAAAGTTGGCTTTTGTTATTTATTCCTTCAATGCTTAGTCAGTCTTTTTTTTCTCCCCGAGACAGAGTCTTGCTGGCTTTGAATTCATTATGTGGCCCAGGTTGGGCTCAAACTCATTGCAATCCTTTTGTTTTAGCCTTTCAAATGCTGTGATGATAGTCGTGCGCCACCACCTGGCTGGATCAGATTTTTCTTTTCTTTTTTTAAATTTTATTTAAAGAGAGGGGAAAAATAAAGCAAAACAGAAAAAAAGGGTAGAAACAATACAGAATTTCAAAAAAAATGAACAGTAACAAATCCCTAGTTGATACATTACATATTGTCTTCCTGGATGTAGTTGTTCAAGTTACAAAATCAAAGCATACAAAGTGGACATTCAAACAGTGAGGCTGCAAACAGCTCCCCGTTCTCTGATCCAACAAAAACTTAGCAACATGATTATCAATCCTACACCCTTAAATATACATGCAGTTATATCCTTTAGAGCACTTGCTTTTCCTCCTTTTGCTTTTTAAGTCCATTATCTGTTTAGTTATATCATGTTTCAGGTTGCTCAGTACCTTGCTGATCTGTTTTGTTGTTATTTACTTTTTAAAATTTTTTCTTCTTATTATTTTTTTATTTTATTTATTTATTTTATTTTGAAGGTAGTAAAATACAGCAGAACAAGATAGGATATAGCCAACTAAGGCAGTGCAGTGAAATTGGCATAGAACCTCACAGCAGGCCACTGGGACAACAGCAATAGGCACAATAGTACATCTGGTTTTCTTCACAATAGTTGTTCCTCCAATCAGGCAGAGCAATATCGAAGGAAATACCAAAATTACAAGAACAGAACACTGAATAAAACAATACCATTGATCAAAACAGAGATAAAAATATTTGCTCTCAAAGAGATGGCAGAAGAAAATCTCCCTTATTTGCTATATCGCATATAGTCAAACTCGCATGAGATGCTCAGATCTCCGGCTCTCACTTGCTGGGCAGGGGATGTGGGCCCAGCCCCCAGCCCGTGCACCAGCAGACTCACAGCCGCCCACCAGAGGGGTGAATTGGCTGCCTGTCCTTCCAGTGCCCAAGATCCACTATGGCACATCACGGATCTCGGGAAACACTGATATGGTTCTTGCCCTGGGGCAGCTGCCGCCCGCCAGGCCACAGCCACCCACCAGAGCGACATGCTGGCGGCTGCCCACCCTCCCAGCGCCGCAAGGCCCAACATGCCCGGCCGCGGATCCCAGGAAACGCTGACATGGTTTTCACCCTGGGGTGGCTGCGGCTTGCCAGGCCACAGCCACTTACCGGAGCAGCATGCTGACGACTGCCTGTTTTCCCAGAGCCCCAAGGTCCAACATGGCTCTTGCCCTGGGGCAGCCTTGGCCTGCCGGGCCACAGCCACTCACCAGAGCAGCAGGCTGGCGCCTACCCCCTCTTCCCAGCGCTCCAAGGTCCAACACGCGGCGTGCCCAGTACCCCAGGAAATGCTGACATGGCTCTTGCCCTGGGGCGGCCGCCGGCCTGCCAGGCCACAGCCACTTACCAGAGCGGCATGCTCTGGGTCAGATTTTTTAAAACCAGAATTTATCAAAGGTCATTTTTGCTCACTTCTTTCATAGTTTTTAGGTTCTCAGGGTCACTCATCTCAATGCTTGAAAGAGTATCTCAGTTCTTTGTACTGTATTCTTATCGTTTCTTTGAACATAGGGAAATTTTCATGAAAAAAAAAGTTTTCATAAAACAAAGTTTACCAAAGCCAGGAAATACAGGCTATAAAAATTACAGATTATTTAAAAGCAGAATATACCTAACTATGAGCAATAGTTAGTTGGAAGGAAAGCGAGTTGAGATCTTTTAAGTGCATCTATTTAGTAATGGCTTAATAAGTACACAGTTGACCCCTGAACAATGCAGAGGTTAAAAGTACTAAGCATTATTATGCAGTCAAAATGATATGAAACTTATCTATAACTTTTAACTAATTTCCTGTTGTTGACTAGATGTTTTGTCAATAACACAAATGTTGGATAACATATTTTTTATGTTTTATATATATATATTTTATACGTGATAAAAATCACATATAATATATGTGACACTTTTTACAGTGATATGCAATTTATTAGAGAGAACTGCTCAGGCAGACATGATTAGCAGTAGGTATATTTAAAGCAAATATTCAAAAGCCTTGAGCTCACTATAATAGCAAGAAGTGGCTACAAAGTTACTATGGTAGTACAGTTTGTGTCTAAGTTTCACTTAGAAATTATATCTTTACATTTGTTTACATCTCTAATGCAACTGACCACAGTCTATGTTTATATATGTTTTGATAGTTTAAAGATATATTTGAGGTAACAAATGAAAGTCTTATTTGCATATATTTTATATACTAATGACATACTTAACTTCTTTTACTCTCTTCCTTCCTTCAACACCTCTCTGTCTCACCTTGTTTTTCCTTTGACAATGGTGAGGATAGTCTAGGGTCTCCTGCATGCTAGGCAAGCATTCTACCACAGAATTACCTAATTTTTTCTTATTTAAAAATATTTCTAGGCTATAGAGTTTGCAAATCTTTTTAAAATTGTTGCAAACCTAAAAATAGTAACTCACCCAGTTATAAGTGCAACACAATTCAATTCATGTTGTTCCACAGTATACTGTAATGATTCATCTAGTCATTTTTTTCCACTTGTGAAATATATATTTTCAATGGGTGAAAGGGATTCTTTGACAAATTTCCCAAGATTTGTTCTCTTTTCCATCCTAAAGTGTTAAAATTAAGTTCAGAAAGATCTTCCTTGTTCATAACACAGTGACATGGCCTTGTTGTAAAGATCAGATGTTGAGATATCCAGGTAGGACACCCCAATATGAAGAGAAACTCCTCGTGAGCTTGGCCAGCTCCCAACGACAGTTTCTTACCTATCTAGAAGACCTCAATGTTTTCTCCCTCGGGTTCTTGGCTAGTTTCTGGAGGCTACAAAATGTCATGTGCACAGTCCAGACTCTCACTTTTGACTCAACTGCTACTTAATGGGCCTCACTGGTCAAGGGACTTTGGAGTCTCAACAATGGAGAGGACATTCTGCCTTGACACTTCCCAGTCAGAACCCTGAAAGCTGTATATCAGAACTCCCCAGTATTGGAATTAGAACTTCAGGTGTTAAAGCTCTTCTGATTTGATGATATAACTTTCTTTCTGTACTTTTTATTTCTTCTGTGTAATCATGTATGTGTCAATTAACAGTTTATTAAAACGTTTTACTGCTTTTACCTTGGTGTTAGAGGCTTTTGTTGTTTGCGAATCTGAACCTTAAGATTAAGCAGCTGCAACATTGCAGTGTCTTTAAGGCTATACTTCTATGGAAGTAGAACTATAATTTTCAGTGGTGTTTTTAAATGAGTTATTTCATTTGCTCTGAGTTAGGAATTACTGTATAACTTATTAATTGATGATTCTCACAACAACCAGAATTGGAAGAACACTGAGATTTTTCAAATGGATTAATTTAGTATTGGTTGAATATATATATAATATATATAGTAGTTACAGTTAACCTTTGAACAATGTGAAGGTTACTGGTGCCAACTCTTACACAGTCAATGGTTTATTTTTGCTGTTAATTAGTCATAGTATCCTATTTTTTAAATTTGTTTTTAAAAAGTTTTTATTTTGAATTCTGAAGAAAATGAGTCTGCCTTTTGAAGCCAATCTTCTGCAGTATCCAATATTTAAGGTTACTCTGGATTCATTCTGGGGGTATCAACAATGTGTGTAACAAAAGTTACTGATGACACAAGAGAGATAGTGATAGTGTTGGGTGTGATTTTGAAGTAGGAAATTGTCTTTAAATCTAGGAACAGGAGGTGACTACAAAGAGAGAACATCTGAATGCTTTTCAGGGATTTATATAGATATGTGTATGTGCATGTATATACACTGGACCCCTGAAATTCGTGGGGGTTATTTTCCTAGAGCACCTGCGAATTGTGAAAATCCATGAATTTCAGGTATGATCAGAAAACTGCCTATGTATACCTATTTTGATACTTTAAATCCTAACTATGCTGTGTCACACAGTTATGTAATTTAAGTTAATAAAACTTTATTAATAAAACTTTAGAAGAGGAAGGGTATTTTGGCAGCAACTTAGGGATCTTATGACTTTTAGAACAAAACTGAGCATACTTAAGAAAGCTACAAACATACTGTTATAAAGCAGGATTCTGATGTATCTGCTGGAGAAGGGTTACAAGGCAGCAGCCAGTCACAACAAGGAGAACTGATAACTGCTTTCAGATTGACTACTTGCAAACCTCCCACCAAAAAATACTTGTGGTTTCCTCAAAATTGTAGGGGGCTTTTGGGAACAATTATTAGCTTGTAAGGAAGAATCTGCTGATTACTAAGGATGTGAACTCTGACCCACGACTTCATGGAGGTATTATTATACATATATGTATTCTTCTAATGTTTTTATGAACCTATATTAGATACATTTTAACTTACTGACAAAGAAAATGAATCAAATGAAGATTTGGTAAGGTGGGATATTCTTGTTTTAAAAGCTCATGTTTGAAGCCATGAGTTTGTGTCTAAAATTAGCTGCAGCACATGAATACATAGAGCTATTTGTCCATACTGGGCTACTTACTCTCTTAACTATAGAGGCCTACACTATTTTTCATGGCATAATTTTTGTAAAAATGTTTAAATATCAGTATGGTGGAAAAACTTGACCTGTGATTTTTGTTTTGGCATGGGTTTATTTGATATCCTTTAGGCCATCATTTATTTTTTGCTGCTGATCTGGTATAACAACCAATCCTTAAGTTTTTTAAAAAGCTTTTCTTTTGAATTCTGAAGAAAATGAGGCTTCCATTTGAAACCAATTATTTTGGATTCATTTTATGTGTACTAGCACTATGAATAAAATCAGCTTAGAGGAATACAGGCAGCAGAGCTGAGACATGAGCGAGAGTAAAAGGTGATGAGATAGCAAACGAGAATTGCATTGTGACCTTCAGCAAGAGACTGAGTTTAAATTTTATCATCCTTTAAATTCGTTCACTGAAGACCTGCCATGTGTTGGTAACTCTTTCAGGTACTAGAGGTGAGCACTACACAAGAAGTGGGGACAGATGACACAGCAAATGCAAATATCTATAGCAAAACCAAACTCATTTGTTTAAGAAAAAGTCCACTGTAGATGCAAAATAATGAGGAAGGGAAAGAAGCTGTGGTTGTAGAAGAGTTAAAGAACTACACAGAGCCCAGACTGTGTGGTGTATATGAAGCAATATTAAGGATATTGATTTTGTGCTAAGTGAGATGAAACTGATAAAGGATTTTAAAGCAAAGGCATGACATGATCTGATTTACATTTGTGTAAGACTGCTCCAGTTATAGAAAGAATAGATAAAGGATGGACAGTGAGCAGCAGGCCAAACTAGTAGGATAAATAGCAGAAGTAGAGGCAATAAACACTGGTGGATTATAACAAGACGATAGTAGTAGAGGTGGTCAGATACAAAATGTATTTTGTATGGACTTGACTTTCCGATGCATTGAAAGTAGGAAAGAGGAAAAGAATGGAAACAAGAATGGTTGTTATGATTTTTATTTTAAGAAGGTTAATTATGTTCTTTAACAAAAGGTAAAGACTATCAGTTTAAGGGTTTTAGGGATTAACAATTCTATTTTCAACATGGTAAATTAAGGTGCATATTAGGCTGCCGAATTTTGAGATGTAGGCAACCGGGTTACACAAAACTGATGCTTCATGAAGATAGGCGACTGCCAGCATATTAATATCATCCATAGCCAGAGGAATGAGATTTCTTGCAAAGAGAATGTATATATACAGAGAAACAGAGAATAAAGACAAAGAATGTTGCTAGAAAATGAAGTCTGTAAATGACTCTTGCTGTCACTAATAGTTGGGGCCTATAGCACAACTTTCCCTAAAAACCTGGAAATTAAAGAGATGGTACTGCTATCAGGATTAAACTGTGAAATCAGTGTGTAATAGGCTAGAGCCGAGATATACAATGCTGCCTTCCAGTATTTGTGACTTCACTAGAGTCTGTGCTATAGGCTAAACCAACCAGTGATGGTGAACCTTTTCACACTTTCAATAACAAACAGGTGGCTACAGCACACGTGCCATGGATTCACCACCACTGTGCTAACTTCTGTGTCTCGAAATTCGTATGTGGAAGCCCTACTGTCTAGTATCTCAGAAAGTAATCTTATCTGGAAATAAAGCTTTCCAGATAGGTCCTAAACCAATATGACTGATGTCTTTAAAAAATGAGGAAATCTGGATAAACGTGCATAGAGGAAAGATCATGTGAATGAAGATTGAGGGAAAAGATAGCCATCTGCAAGTCAAAGATAGAGTCTCTGAGGAAATCAGCACCTTGATCTGGGACTTCCAGATCCCAAAAGTGTGGAAAAATAAATTTCTATTGTTGAAACTGCCAATCTGCGGTATCAGGGTAATTCTAACAAATTAATATCAAATTAATAAGTATAATACAAAAAGTAAAAAAAATCAGTTGGAAAGTGATTTAATTATATAAGGAAGCATAGAAAAAATAAGATATGCTATAGTTTGAAACCAAAGTGGTCAGCTATAGGGTAGCAATTTGGAAAAAATATTACATCAAAGGAAAAGTAGGTTGGCATGTCCTAAATGCAAATATTTACATGAGCTAGTCATAAAGTAAAATACTGATGAGGGAAGGGATGTCAAAGAACTTAAGTGATTAGAAAAATCAAGAGAATATATGACCTAAAATGCACAAAAGTAGAACCCACTATGAGTAATAGTAAAGCAAGATTTCCATTGATCTTATAAATGGTATATTCAACTTGCCATCAAATTCCTTTCTTTTATTTAGTCAAAGATATAGGCTTTGAATGGCTAGCTCAGACAGAAATTCACTTATTGCATGAAGAGACTACCAATGGTCTCCAATATTTACTCTCCCTTCCTTAATAATAATCCTGGTTTTTTTGTTGGAACACCCCCCCCGCCCACAATAAATTATAACTTTAGTTTTTCCTACAGTTAGATATAACCATGTAACTAGGTTGATGGTCAATGAGGTGTAAGAAGAGTGTATTTCTAAGTTTTCTTCACTACCTTCTTGGAATGTGGATATGATGCCGGAAAATTCCAAAAATAACTTTTGCCATCTTCACTCATAATAAAATGGCACACCTTGGGGATGGGGACAGAAAGATGGAAGGAACCTGGCACTCTGGTGACTCAGGAGATTACCTATAACCATTGGCAGTCTACCTTTAGAGCTCTTTAGTGTGAGAGAAACTTTAATTTGCATATAAAATTAAGTGCTTCTTTCTTTTTTTTAAAAGTGCTTATTTCTGCTCTTTCTTTCACAAGCTATCTCTAGCCTATTTTGTCAGCATCATTACTTCATGGACTCTACACTCCTTTCTCTATTCCCCAGATATCCCCATCAGTATTCCAATTTCATAGTATTTTTTTCTCTAAGTGTAAACTATTTCCTGTTTTCTGCATTTCTATTTATTAACTTCCCATTCTTAAAATGATACTTCCATTTGGGGATAAAGGCAATACGTCACTCTACATATTACTGGTATCTCTGGACTTATTTAATGATCCCTTCTTCTTTCACTGACATATGTGTGAGTCCTTTAACGCTGTGTGCTCAGATCAAAAGAATTTTCTAAGGTACAGAGTACTGATTTTCATCCCAGTGGTCTACAAGAATCTGTGTGGTGCTTTCACTTCCAAATTTGCTTTTTAAATTTCTATTTCATTTCTCTTCTCTTGGCATTCCAGTGCCACTTATCCACCTTTTTTTCAGTCTTTTAAAAAATTGGCTAGGGATTTAGCTCAGTGGCATAAGCACCTGCCTAGCAAGCGTGAGGTCATGAGTTCAATTCCTGGTACAAAAAACAAAACAACAACAAAACACCCAAGGAAAAAAATCATATTATTTACTCATCTAGCCAAGATATATGAAGGAGGGTCATAAATTAGGATAGCATGAATCTGATTGAGTTCTACATAGAAATGTAATTCTGAAAATTGAATCTTCTTTGAATCATGGGAATATCTTTAATGAGGTATTTCCAATGGGGAAGCAGTTTGGAAATGCTATGCCACTTGCTCAAAATAACAATTGGAAAAAGATGCAATACCCTGTCAGATTCGTCTCCTGTGTTCTTGCCAACTTCTCTGAGGATGAGCAAATAAGAGGATTTCCTGTGGAAATTGCCTGTCTTGTTTTGTTTGGCAAACGCAGTAGATGCTGGTTGTTTTTAAATTTGAATGGCTACACATTGGTGCTGGTACAGAGGGCCTGTACTCCAATCCTCTACCCACCCCAATCCTAGTGACCATCTCACACATTTGGGTCATCTTCTTGGCCCCCAAGCCTTTTGTGTTTTTGTTATCTTAAGTTTCCTTCGAAGCTGTTTGAAATAACATATTCTATTCCAAAGTCAAGCAGCTTGGGCTAAAGTCACAGCTAGGTACATTTTTATTGTTAAGGGGTTAAAAGAAAAAGAAAAGAAAAGAATGGAATCTTCTCCATTGTCAAAAGAAACACTTTTCCTCCTCTCTTTTTTCAGAGGATTTTCTTGATTAAATTTGTAATTATAATCTTTATGTCAGTATGTATATATCTTTGTTAAAAGTCAAATCAGTTTCTTGTCAGATATGTCAGATATCTCTTGCTAGATAAGAAATTTTTTTTCTTAAGGTCCTGAGAAACAACCTTTTGACATGTCAACATCAAGGAACACAGTGCTCCTGTTTTCTGACACCATGACAATATCCCTAGTGCCTTGATCCAAGCTATAAGAGAGAAAGTGCTTGCCAGAAAGAGAAGTTTTGTTTTGCGTTTGGATAAATTAACACGAATAGCCACTCCAACAGGCAACTACTAAAGTGTGAGAATAGTAAATAGTGCTCTTAAATCCTCCCATGTGCAAATATACACACAATAGATTGCAATTGTTTGGCTACATAAAAGGGATGATAGCTGTCTGATTTTGTAATCTCATTAGATTTCCTGTGACACTCATCGCATTCTGTTTTGAAGCTAATACCATAATAAAACTGATTTTTTTCTTCCGTTGTTTTCTGTGCGTGTGATTTTCTGGGAGAGGTGGAGAACTTGAACAATTTCCAGGTCAAAATCAATTTACTTCATGTCCCCAATCTTTACTAGCGTCCCTCTGCCGCCACCTTCCCGATGGCTTTCAATAGTAAAATACGTCTGTTTCAGCTATCCCTAGGTTTACCTCAAAGCGTGCTTTGCGAGCGCTGTAGGAAACCGTAAACCTCCATCGCCGACTCCCGGCATTCCCAGCGCTCGCGTCGCCCGCGGCTTCCTCTTCCGGTCCGCGGGCTGCGGAAGCTGAAAGCGCTGTGATTCACTCTCACCTGTGCAGAGCCGTGGGCCACTCAGAGAAGAAGCCCGGCGAACAGTGAAACATGAACGGAAGAGTGGATTATATGGTCACAGAGGAAGAGATCAATCTTACCAGAGGACCTTCAGGTAGGATTAGGGGACTTTGTGTCATTGCAGTAGTTTTCTGGGCCAGATTAACCTGCCCTCAGAGCAGTGAGGTCACGACCTAAAGGTAAACTCTTTATGGCACACAGAAAGAATGTATTGGCGTCCATCATTGGTCAGGTAACGGGACTCCACTCCATAGCCAAGCCGTATTTATAGTCAGAAATTTTCTTTCTGGTAACGGTACTAGAAAAGAATAGGAAAAGGCCAGCTTCTGACTCACCGTATCGTGGACACCACATCCTTGTCTCCGCTGGCTGTTCTAGCCCTGTTCGTAAGATGAAACGTTTAGTAAAAATGGGAACATAAACGATGTGGACTGTGAATACACAACTAGTTTCTTGGAGCAGAGAGCCCTCCCTGTCTCCTTTGATTTCTGAGAAATTCATTCACAGTGTCAACTACAATGTTAGAGCAGGAGGAGACCTCAAAGATCTTCTGTTACTGAAGCCTCGAAACTTAGGATCGCTGCAGAATTACTGAGTGTTATGATTTTGCTTTTTGACTAAGAAATCAAAATGCAATTTTCTAGGTTCCGTCTTTAAGGATTAGATTGGATATGAGTTTTTTTTAAACACTTCGTTATTCAAATACAGCCAAATCCTTATTTACTTGTGCTGTCCTCTTCCCCTGTAACCCTCCCTCCCTCTTCACTAGGCTGGGCTCTGGTTGTTACTACATACTGCCTTCTTGTGACTTTGTCGCCTTTGCTTGACATTTAGTTATCCATTAGGAGCTTTTGCTTTAGGATTACACTAGAGTCAAATCTTGTGCCTTGTGTATATGTGTGTGTGTATATATGTGTGTGTATATATATGTGTGTGTACATATTAATTGATTAATGTAACTGACATTAGCCTTGTGTTTTTTTCTTTTTGTACTAGAGATCGAACTTAGGACCTCGTACTTGCCAGGCAGGCACTTTTGCTGCTGAGCTAAATCCCCAGCCCTTATTTTCTTATCTGTAAAGTGAGGATGATTATGGAATACATTTCATGGTGTTTTGAAACTGAAACGGGTTAATCTCTCACTGTATGTTTGTTACTCTTGTTATTGTTGGTGGATTAATGGCTAGACTGATATAGTAAGTCCTGCTATATACTCTATTCCCGGAAACCCTAATAAACCATCAAATTCTATAAGCAGTATCTCTAAATTGTTCTGAAAACCTTTCATTCTTTTCTGTTTCCTTTGTACTACCTAGAACAGTAGTTCATTGCCTTTCTTATCTGAAAGTTTGCAATAGTTTAATCACCAATAGAATATTTACAAAAGTGGCTTCCTATTGGACATGGTGGCACACGCCAATAAACCAAGTGGTCTTGGAGGCTGAGGCAGAAGGACTGCAAGTTCGAACTTAGTTTGGGCAACTTAGTGACTTAGTGAGACCCTGAGTCAATTAACAAAATATAAAAAGGAATTGGGATGTAGTTCAGTGTGAAGGCCTTAGGTTCAATCACAAAAACAAAACCCAGTAGTTTTCACAATTAGCCCTGCCTTGTGTCTTTCTTCCTGTTATAAAAAATTGAAAGTTGGTCTTAATCATAGGAATGTAATTCATTGTCAGTCTTTGTGGTTTAGAGTCATGCTCCAGGTGAGCTTCTGAACTTTTATCAGACTCATTCATTATGCCTAAATTTCTTATGTTAGTTTTTCCACCTGTATATAAATTTCTTCTCAATACTTACTAACTTTTGAGGCCAAACTGGTAAACACAAATTTTTAAAACAAAATTTGTTTTTTATTTATTTACTTTTATTGGTACTTTTAGGACCAGTTAAAGCAATACAAGTTTTTGATTACTGTGCAAGCATCTAATTGTTTTGCCTCTTCCTTGTATAGTGTAAATGTTGTATTATTGCATTACCTCTTGGGTTATTGAGGTCTGCTTTTTGCTTCATTCTTAAAAAGAGTTTAATCTACTTTGATGTGGTTCCTTTGCTGTGGCATGCACACTATTTCTAGTATCCCCTGATTAGAGAGCAACATAGAATTTTGATATTACATTTCTTGTTCTAGGCACCAAATATTTTTATTTTTAAAAAAATTAATTTATTTTTTTATTAGTATATGTTTGTAGTACAGAATGTTTACATTCCTTATGGGGCATTAGTACCTGAACATGACACATACTAATTCCTGGAGTTGAGAGTGTAGCTCAATGGTACAGCACTTGCCTAGTCTATGCGAGGCTCTGGGTTTGGTCCCCAATATCCCGAAATATCTTAACTCCTTATTTCATCTCTTTTCTTTCTTGCCTCCCTACCCCTCCAGCTCTGCATCCCCTTCTCATTTGAAAAAGATCTATCTTCCTACTTCCCTTTATCTCTTTTATTTTGTGCTTTATATTTTGGGTTCCTCATATTAAAAAAACCATGTGGTATTTGAGCTTGTGCATCTGATTTATTTCACTTAACATTATAATCTCTAAATACATCTATTTTTCCTGTGAATGACTCAAATTTATCTTCTTTTATGGCAGAGTAGTACTGCTTTCTGTGTAAATATTATGTATTATATTTTCTTCATTCTTCTGTTGATGGATATGCAGGCTACT
Organism: Hydrochoerus hydrochaeris; assembly: GCA_004027455.1. Taxonomy (NCBI): domain Eukaryota; kingdom Metazoa; phylum Chordata; class Mammalia; order Rodentia; family Hydrochaeridae; genus Hydrochoerus; species Hydrochoerus hydrochaeris. The sequence goes on from PVLA01000060.1 coordinate 792,241, forward strand.
TCCAAAATCTAGCTATTAGGAGTTATAGTTCTATAACCACTGGCATGCATGTATCACTGTAATATATCTTTAACTCTTTTAGGAAAATACCAACATTGAGAACAGCTGAGTCAAATGGAATTTTTAGTTTTAGTTTTTTTTAGGAATCTCCATACTGATTTCCATAATGGTTTTACTAATTTTCAGTCCCACTAGTAGTGTAGAAAGATTCCTTTTGTCTGTAACCTTGTCAGCATATATTGTTTGAGTTTTGGCCATTCTTTCTGGAATAAGGTTTCAGTGTTTTCATTTGCTTTTCCTAATGGCCAGTGAGGTTGAACATTTCTTCATGTATTTATTGGCCATTTTTACTACTTCTTCTGTGAGTTAGTTGTCTGTTCATTTTACTTGCCCATTTTTTGATTGTGTCTTTTATTTTGGGAGGGGTCCACTTTTTTTTTTAAGTTCTTTCCATATTCTAAATATGAGTTCTCTGTCTGAAGAATTGCTGGCAAAAAATATTCCCCATTCTGAAGGTAATCTTTTCATTCTGTTGGTTGTTTCTTTTGCTTTTTGATTTGATATCATACCATTTATTGATTCTTGGTACTAATTCCTAAACAACTGGATTTCTGTTCAGAAAGTTCTTGCCTGTACCTATGAACTAAATATTTTTAAAATGTATCATTTCACTTCATTTTCTTTGATATTTGTCTAGGTTTTCTCAAATATTCAGCACATCATTTATGAAACTTTCTAAACCTTTTGATGTTGGAGACCTAAAGTTCTTACTGCTATATTGTTTGCTTGAAATATTCAAATTAAAGCATGATTTAAGGGACTAAATAAAAGGGTTAATTATACTTTAATTTTAATGAGTTGATATATGTTCCTCAAAAGTGGTTTAATTTCTGTATTGTGTATCTGTTCAGAATGGTTTAATCTACTATGTGGTTTCATGAATTTTCTTGTCTTAGTTATATAAGTTCATATAAGTTTCTGGGAGAGTAGGACCACAAATTTAGGACTGAATTTCAATAAAAACAATCATTTAAAGTTTGGTTAGTATCCCTTCCAGTGAGACAGTGGTAGTCATGGGCTGCGGGGAGGAGGAACAAGAAGCCAACCCCTTCCTGTGTGTCAGTAGCAGTTTTGGGCCATGGGGAAGAGAAACAAGGAGACAACTTCTTCCTGTGAGCCAGTCAGTGCATGGACTGGGAGACAATAAAAGCAGAGGACCCCCCCCCCCACCGCCAACCCACCAAGCAGCCGGCTGAAGCTGAGAAACACAGGCTGGAATGATAGCTGCTGGGGTAGAAACAAACTTAATGCTTATAGTGTTTAGTATTTGATTGAATTTGCAGGCGTAAGGTCTGTCCTAGCATATATTTGGAGGATAACAGTATGCAGTATAGCAACTGTGGGGGAGTTTTCTTCTGAAGGTGGTAGCCATTGTTAATTCCCTATTATCTTGTTGTAAAGTCCTGTATCATTTTCATTGTTTTGTTTGGTTTGGTTTTATTCTGTTTTGTTTCATTTGATTTTATTATATCTGATGGCATGGGCAGCTATTTCAGATGAGATCAGGTGCATTCAGGGTAGAATGGCCATAGACAAAGTATTTCAAAGATAAGATATATAATGATAGCCATGGTTGATTTCCTATTATCTAGTTTTGAAGTCCTCTATCACTTTCATTGTTTTGTTTTGATTGGTTTTATTCTGTTCTGTTTTGTTTGATTTTATTTATGGGCAACTATTTTGAAGATAACAAGAGACATAGTGGTAGCCATTGTTGATTTCCTGTTATCTTGTTTTGAAGTGCTATATCACTTTCACTATTTTGTTTTAATTGGCTTTATTCTGTTTTATTTTGTTGGGTTTTATTAAAAATTTTTTTTTACTTAAAGATAATAAAACTAAATGAAACAGAACAGAGCAAATCAGAACAGAACAATGCAAGTAATACAGGATTTCAAAACAAAACAACAGGATACAACAGTGGCTACCATAATGTTTCTTGTTTTCTTTAAAATAGTTGTCCATACCTTCTCACACAATAATATCAAACATAACAAAATAGTATAAAACCAATCAAAAGAATGAAAGCATTATAGGACTTCAAAACCAGATTAACAGGAAATGAACAATGGTTACTCTAATATCTTGTTTTCTTCAAAACAGTTCTCCATACTCTCATACATTATAAAATCAAATAAAACGCAACAGTATAGAACCAATCAAAACAAAGGATAAAAGCATGATAGGACTTCAAAGCAAGATGATAGGAAATCAGCAATGGCTACCATAATATCTCGTTTTCTTCAAAATAGCTATTTATACTATCATACATAATAAAATCAAAACAAAACACAGTAAAACCAATTAAACAAATAAATGAAAGCATTATAAGACTTCAAAACAAGATAATAGGAAACCAACCATGATTATCATAATACATCTCATTATGTTCAAAATAGCTTCCCAGGCAAAGTAAAGACAAAACAAGACAGAACAAAGCCAAATCTAACAAAGTTGTGAAAACAATACAAAAGTGCAAAACAAGATAATAAAAATTAACGGTAGTTACCAACTTCTCCCAGGTGTTTCTTCCCCTATCACTTTTATAATATCTATTGTGCTGTTTGGATCCCATTAACTCCTTTTTATGCTAGGGTTCACCCATATGAATTCACTGTTTCTTCCATGAGCATACATGATCTCCAGTTGCATCCATTTACCTACAACAGCCTTGAGATTATTCTACTTTATAGCTGGATAGGTTTTTATTGTATGAAAATACCATGTCTTTCTTATCCATTCTACAGTTGATGAGCAAGTTACCCTTGCTTTTTTCCTGGTCTCCTGTCACATGGAACTATTGTTTTCTCTCCTTTGATTTTCAGTTTATGAATTTCCTTTTGAGTTAAATGTATTTCTTGTATACAGTATATTGATGGATCTTGTTTCTTAATCCACTCTCCCTGTGTTTCTTTTTATTGCTGAATTGAGGCTATCTACATTAGTGGTTAACAGCCAGCATACATTGGTTTGTCTCTGCCCTGCTGTCCTCCTGTTGCTGGCCCTCCACTTTTCCCCTTCATTCAGTTGCCTGTCTTGTTTGGTGATCTTCCTTTGCTGCTGTTCTTGGAGCTATGGTCATTTTTCTCTCTCTCTCTAATACCCTTTAGCACTCTCTGGTAGGGTTGGTTTGGTGGTCATGAATTCTTTTAGTTATTCTTTATCATGGAAGTATCTTGTTTTTCCATCAACTTTGAAAGATAGTTTTTGCAGGGTACATCAATCTGGGTTGGAAGTTTTTTTCTTTCAGGATTTGAAACACTTCACTCCAAACTCTTCTTGACTTGATGGTTTGTGTTGACAAGTCTGCCATGATTCTTATTGGTTTTCCTTTATAGGTGATTCTTATTGGTTTTCCTTTATAGGTGTTTCTTTTCTCTAACAGCTTTTAATATTCTGTTCTTGTGTTGAATTTCAGGGATCTTGATTATTATATATCTGGGTGTAGATTTACTTTGGTTATGGCTAGTTGGAGTTCTGTATGCCTGCTTACCTGCATGCCAGATCCTTTTCCCATGTTTGGGAATTTTTCTGCTATTACTTCTGTAAATAGCCTTTTAATTTCATTTGTGTTGACCCCTGCTTCTTCACTGATACCTGTCACTCTTAAATTATGTTTCTTTGCACTGTCTTGCAGCCATTAAATTATTGTTTCCTAATTTCTTATTTTTAAGAGATCTTTCCTTTCATGATCGCTAGCTACAATCCTGTCTTCAAGGTTTGAAAGTCTATCTTCAGTCTCTTTCAAGTGGTTTTGCCAGCTTTTGATTGACTCTTTAATTTCCTGGATATCTCTTTGAATCTACTTCATTGTAATTCCTTTCTATATTGTTCATTCAAGGTTTCCATCATTTTCCTATGGTCTTCTTTTTTATCTGTATCTTCTTTAGATATGCTGAGCAATTCTTCTGTTATGTTTGTGATTTCTTTTTTTACCTGAGACATTTTTTATTTGATTGCTTTTACAGTCTCATGAAGTTGTTTGTTTACTTCAGTTGCTATCCTCTTGGAGTTTTAGGTGTGTGACTTCTGTTTTCTTCCATGACTGTATCTCCCAAACTTGTTCTATGTGGGCTGGAGGCCTGAGAGTATCTTTCACTCCTTGGTCTTGACATTCTCCTGGGTTCCTCCCAAGAAGCCGGTTTTGGGTTCCCAGGCACTTTCCACTTTGGCAGCCCCTTGACAGTGTAGGAGACAGGGACAGACATCTGGGTTCCTTTGACTGCAGATTTACAGGGAGATAGCAGGGAGTGGGGTGGGCTTCTCCAGACCTGTGCAGCTACACTTGGGCTTCCCCAATCACCAGTGGTGCATGGTGGTGGAGCTGCTTCTCTCAGCCTGCATATTTACACCAAGACTCCCACAATGATGGCAGGCACACCAGGGATGTGTTTGTCTGATTCTCTTGGTGGCTGTCCAAAGGAACCAAGAGCCTCCAATGGTGGCCTACAGGTACATGGGACTTACCTGGCTGCATGTCTTTGCCCACAGGAAGCAGCCTTGGTGCCGTGGCTGGCAGGTGGAGGTGGGTCTGCTAGCTTTCTCTGCCTACACTGGCTGCCCGCAGGAAGGGTGGTTTTATGGTTGAAAATAAAATAAAATAAAGTTTGGTTGGTTTAGTTAACAAGGAAATGTTGCTATTTTCTGTTTATCACCTTTTGCAGCTTGGTCTCAGCCTAATTCAACTTTTTCTCATAGTGTCATTGAGAAAGTACATGGGGAAGAAGTCAGTAATTATCACCAGAAAATTCTACATAATGATAGCCTCATAGAAATCTTTGTTTCTGTAGGAGAAATATGAAAAGCCTGTAATTCTAATTGTATATTTCTGTTTGTAGGCAGCACTGTTCCTCTTTTTTTTTTAACATCTTCCTACTCAGAGACATGATGGTTTAGTCAGATTACCGCTGGAATATTTGTTCTGTTGCCCTGCCATGCCAGTGTTCTGTCAGGAACAGGAGTCTTGCACATTTTCAGTATTTAGGTCCAGTTTGCAAGGCAAATGAACCTACTCTGTCTTGGTGCAAGAGAAAAAGTAAGATCATGAGAAAATTATGAAGTGAATATCTGAGGAGGCAGAAAAAAGCTTGACATGTATTATGCTTACTTCATTGAGTATGTTTGAAGAAGCTTGGTTTGAGTGACTTCAGAAATCTCTTTACTTCCAAGAGTTACTGATTTTTTGGCTCACTCCACATTATTTTAAATTATTTACATACTTGTAATTCCATTACTCTGAAGGCTAAGGCAGAAGGATTGTATATTTGAAGCCAACCTGGACTGCATACATAGCAAGTTTAGGGCTGGCCTAATCTGTATAGTAAGACCCTATCACAAACAAACAAACAAATTCTTGTTTCTTGCTAGTATATGGGAGGTGTTTTATTTATCTTTTTGATTTTTAAAATTTTTATTAGTACACTTTTGCAGTATATAATGATGCGGCATTCGTGGTGTATGTAACACATCTTAACCATTTAAATTCTTTTTATTTCACCTTCCTCCTACCTCCTTTGCCCCTTCTTCTTCCCTTCATCTCTATATCTCATTCTCATTTGCAAAAGATCTATCTTCCTGCTTCTTATTATCTGTCTTTTCACTTCCTGCCATTTGAGGATCTAAAGAATTGTTAAAGGCAGTGGTAACAATCTCAGATGCCTTCAGAAATTGAGTTGAACAGTTCATCTTTTATCTTTTGTGAAACATTGTCTCTCTTTTCAACAGGAATCCATCTTGTTTTTAGTGTAAAGTTCTCATTTTTTTTTTTATCAAGTTGAGAGTTCTTAATGTTGGGAAAACTTATTCTATGAAGTGTAATGATACTGTAACTGTCCTTCTCTATAACAAGTAGAAATTGGCTATAAAAGCAATCCATGGGGTAATATTAGGGTTCCTGTGTTTAGGTGTAAAGGCTCAAAGGGTTTCAAGAAGTTGCTCATAATGTCATTTTTAGAGAGGGAAGAAGAGAGTATTTCCTTGTGTTATTTTAAAAGATTTGCACAGGAAGGGATGGTTGATAGTATAATAATTCTGACTAATTAAGGAAATGTTGTCTTTCTAGCAGTGTACATAGTTATATTTTGCACATGCCAAAATCTTCACAGGGACCGTGAGTGGTATTTAATCCACACTATTAGATGGAGAATTATATCATAGAGGTTAAGAATTTGACCAAGATCTAAGACCAGTAAGTTTCAAAGGCTTTTACTCTATGTCTGTCAGTTTCTGTCCTTTCACTATACAAGACATGGCTAAGATGTCAACTGCTAGCCTTTTCTCTTGGCCTTTATTTGGCTATATCATGCTTATTCCCAGAAGGACTCGAGTCATCTTAAATTACTAACACCATACTCAGTGGAAAATCTTTGTAGAAGGCACTTGATAGAGCTAAGAGGATATCGAAGTGAGAATTTTAAAAACAGAAACCTCATGAAATCCAAGCATTTAAACTTTTACAGACCGGTCATATGCTCTGTGTTTAACACTGAGACTGTTACTGACAGCTTTTTGATTGTTATTTCTGTTATTGACACTGAAGTGCTAATATCTTTGCACTATTTTCTGTGGATATACAAAATGCTTTGTGGAATTTACAATCCAGTAGAGACATGATGTTCACATTCAAAATTTGAATTTCAGTGCATAAAAGGTGCAAATAGTTAACAACTGTGAGAAGCATATATATAGTAGAGGGGCAAAGTAAGTGGGAAATGTGAAAAGGAGTATGGTAATCTGATCCCGTACTAGAAAAATTAAAAGAATAGAGCTAAAGCCGAGTGTGGTCAATTTTTAAAAACTTGTCTTATACAGTGGACAGGTTTTAGGACAGTAGTAGGGTTGGGGTATGTGTGGCCTTAACACTAGTAGAAAAAAATTAGCAAAGCATATTTCTCAATCTGTAAATAAATCAGGCTGAATAGAAAGATTTTGTTGAGGTGATTCAAAAGAGAAGTTGTTAAGATAAGCAGAGTGTGGATTGTGGAGAATGCTAAGTGTGAGGGTAGAAATTAATCTTTCTCTAAGGTTTCATCTTGATACTTTCTTCTTCCTATTTATCGGTTAAGACTTAGTTTCATAATCAGCTCTTCTAGGAAGCCTTCTTTACCCAGGGTAGATAATGTCCTTATTACCAATACCATAAATAATCTATAGAGTACCTATCGTGTACTGTTAGGCTAAGCATTTTGCCTTATCTTCTCCTATAAGGAGCAGATAAAGTAGTTATTATCATCGCTGTATAAAAGAGGAAACTCTGAGCTATGTTCCTATGGAGCAGGTTTAAGAATTGTATCCAGACCTGTGTGACTTTAAAAATCCTGCAACTCTACAGATAACTTAATTTTTTAAAAATTTCTCACTGTGTCTCCTTTCTCAACATCACTGTGATATTTTCTGATTTAAAGTATACATGTTTTATTCCTTGTTTTCCTAATGCTTTGTCTAACATGACACAAAATGGTCAGTAAGTGAAATGATCAAACTGTTAGATGGCAGAATATTACAGTGGAATATTTTTAAGAGAACCAGTAATATGGCCTGTTTTTACTTTTAAAAAGTCATAAAGAGGATTCTTCACTAGATGCAATTTAAAAAAGAGAGAGAATGAGGTTGGGCATAATGTGTTACTATGAAACTAGGTAAGGTATCATAAACAAAAGGAAGGAATAAATGGGAAATCCAATGGAAAGAGAATATATGGTACATGTCTCTAGAGATTGCTTTAAGGATTAGTCTTAAGGTCTTTTCAAGGCAATCCTTAAGTAAGATACCTAGGTGTTATTTTGAGGAAATAGAAAAGCAAACTAATAGTTACTAAGTATAGAAACATTTTGTGAAGCCACGTGATGAGTAGACAAAGTAAACAATGAATGATTATATTTCAATAAATGTAAAATCATTTATTGAGGGAAAGATATCCCAACTATACCTAAATGATAAAATCAGAATTACTGATTTTATAACCCTCAAAATTAAAGTGAAGCTGCTTTTTAAAGCTCATTTAGTGTTTCCTGTGTACCCACACTATAGTTAGAAATTATGACTACTGGAATAAAGAACAAATGATTGCGCTTTTTAAAGATGTGTTTGCTTTTTGTCACTGTGATGAAATACCAGAGATAACAATTTACTCATGGTTTCAGAGGGTTCACACCATTGTGGATTGACTTTGTTACTTTTGGCCCTGTGGCAGGAGAGTACACTGGTGTGTGTGTGTGGCAGAAACTGCTTACTTCATGGCTGATGGGTAGGGAAAAAGAAAGAAGAGGAAGGACTAGGGTCCCAGTATCACTTAACTTTCTCCAACTAGGTCCTGCCTCTCAAAAATTCTGCCACTTCTCAATAGTGCTACAGGCTGGTGAGTGAGTCTTCAACACCTGGGCCGTTAGTAGCCGTTAGTAGACACATGAAAACCATAACAGATGATAATTACAGTGGGCACATGTTACATACCCTCAGGAGGTAGCATAACTGAAGAATTGGATCTTTATGGGATAGTTCTGTTCCTTATAGGTTCAGATTCAGAGGACCATTGCAGACCAGAGACTCAAGAAATTATCATGACTTTCAGAAGTGTTTGAAAAAACTTAATGTCTCCCCTTGTGTAGCACTGTGGTATATTCATGTACAGTTTACCAGATATTGGGCAAAAATACTCAAAAAACAAAACAAAGGAAAACAAAACAGTATAGAGTCAGAGAAAGTTGAAGAGAGGGCAGTTGAAGTGAAATGAATTCATATCTAATATGGGACAAAAGTGAGGACATGGAATCACTTCATTGTGGAAACAACCCAACAGAAGTATGATCTACTAGAGAACAAGTATGTATTTTTTACCTGAGCAACAGTTTATTCTAAAACAAAATCAAGATGCCACATAGATATTCAAAAGAGAAGCTTTTTTTATGTTGACTTCTACCCCACCCAACAGAGAGAGAGGGAGAGAGAGAGAGAGAGAGAGAGAGAGAGAGAGGGAGAGAGAGAGGCAGAGAGGCTTTATAAACAGTGAAAAGAGGTTGCAGTGTACTTGTCCTGGCAGATACTGCCTGAAACGTCTTCATTACCTCATAGTCTTACCTTGTCAGATAGAGCACCAGGATGAGGAGGGATTGTCTTGGCACCATACACTTTTATTATTGCATCATTTTTCTGTTGTTTTGAGGTTAAATATTTTCTACTTGTTTGCCAGTGCGTATTTGTTACTGCTAGGAGAGAACAAATAAGAGACATATTTTATCTTTGGACCAGAGAGTTTCTCCATAGAATAGTTTTAAATGGAAAATACATAATCATACTACCTTGTTAATTGTTCATTTGAGTCACTCATTCATTGTTTTTTTCAGTCCATGCATATTTATTGAGCCACTACTCTGAGACAGTGTAAGTTGCAGCAAGTACCAGAACATAGAACAACACCATCGTGTTTGAAAACCAGAACAAAAGCTGGGCGTGGTGGCTCATGCCTGTAATCCCAGCACTCGGGAGGCTGAGGCAGGAGGATCGTTGCAAGTTCGAGACCAGCCTGGGCTACAAACTGAGCTCAAGGCCAGCCTGAACTGCACAGCAAGACCCTGTCTCAAAAAAAAAAAAAAAAAAAAAGAAAGAAAACCAGAACAACTCAATTGAAATCACAGTTCTACCTTATGTAATAGCTAATGTGACGTTCAGCAAGCCACCTCACTTCTGTATGCCTCAGTTTCCTCAGCTATAAAAAAAAATATATTGGAATGTACTCAGAGTTGCAAGGATTAAACACTTTTGTTATGTAGAAATACTTTTATTAGTGTTAATTCTGTATCGGGTACTCTTCTAAGCAGTTTACCACCAAGTAAACTATTTAGTCCATTTAATGTATTTAGATGGCATTTGTCATTACTGCTAATGTGTTGGGAATAGAGTTTAGTGGGGCAAGAGCTGAGTAACAGAAAAAGTTGGGTAACCTGTGTTATGGGCATTTCAGGCATATTGGGCTCCTCCTTTTTTCCCACTCCTTTTCTTATCACTTTTTTTTTTGTTAATTTGTAAAAAACGCTTGCTAAAAGCTTGCAGAGACTTTTTAATCCTTGCTACATTTCCCCCACAACTAGAAATGCCAGGAATCGCTAACCTAGTTGTTATTTCCAATACCGTTATTGTCAGTTGAGAGCAATTGAGTTCTGTGTGTGTGGTAGAGATAGTGTATTAGAACAGAAAACATGAAAATGAATGTAAGCTAATTACTTTATCTTCTGGTAACTAATATTGCAATAGGATAAAGAGATAGTTACACATATAATTTCCTTGAAGTATGTTTCTAAGTAAAGGGAAGAAGATAGATATCTAAAGTTTTTGAGATATAGAACAGCTTGATAGGATGAAAAGCAAGGAGAAAGCAGTTATTAAATTTTATTTATTGTACAGTGTAAACTAGAGAGTTTCCAAGGATAGCTTATGAGGTACATTTTGAATTTGAATTTCATCAAGATCAGCATTTTCCTTTTAAAATTTTCAATATTTTTATATTTTACTTTCAGTTACCATTCAAGTTAACATTTAATCTTGGAAATATTTTTAGAATTTAACAAATTATTTTATCAGGTTTACAAAGGGAAAGGTTTGTGCTTATATTGTTTGATCAATTTTTCATGCCTATACCTTATAATCTGAGCAACTACTTTGAAGATAACAATGCACAATGTATTAATGGTTGTTACTCTCTTACTGTCTTGTTTTGAAATTTTGCATCTTTTTATTGCTTTTCTCTTTAAAAATTTGCATAAAGAATGGTAGAGCAGGGCTGGGGATTTAGCTCAGTAGCATAAGCGCTTGCCTTGCAAATGTGTGGTCATGAGTTTGATCCCCGATACTGATTTAAAAAAAAAAAAATGGTAGAGCAGGTCCTCTGTGAAGAATATACTATAGCCAATTTTTTCCTTTGGTTTTTGCCAAATAATTGGTGCTTTGCGTAACCTTGGATCATATTATTGATAATAAATGTAAGTCAGTAATCAATACTTATAGTGTTTGGTTTTTTGTACTTGAGAATCACCAAGTTGATTTTTAAGCCAACTTTATTGAGGCATAGTTCTGATTCAGTGAAGTACAGCCATTTCAAGTTTAAAGTTCTGAGGAGTTTGACAGATTAAATATTCATGTATGAGTAGAACCCATACACCTCAGAAAATTCTCTGTGTCCCTAAAGTTGACCATTACGTCACATGCTTCAGATAGTCACTGATTTGTTTTCTGTTGTTTTAGATTAGTTTCTCCTGTCTTACAACTTTATGAAAATGATGTCCTATAACAGTCATTTAGATTTCTTTCACTCATTCAGGCTTTTCTTTTTTTCTCACTAAGTAGTTTTTTATGGTACTAATGTTTGATTATCCCTTCACCCATTAGTGGATGTTTCTAGGTTTTGCTGCATGAATAAAGTCGATGTGAGTATTCATATACTGTACAAGTCTTTGTGTAGACATATGTTTTAATATATCTCAGTTAAACAGCTAATACGTAGGAATGTATTGCTGATTTTGTTGTTAAGTGTATGTTTATCTTTCAAAGGAAATTGCCAAACTGTTTTTGTATCATTTTATACTTGTGCCAGTAGTGTGTGACAGTCTGGGTTGTTTCACATTCCTGCCAACATTTGGCTTTGTAAGCTTTTTTTTTTTTAATTGAAAAAATGGTGTTATAATTGTTATAAAAGTTACAGAGTGGAACTGTGGTTCTGACGTGCATTTTCCTGATGACTAATGATGGTGAACCTCTTTTTATATACCTGTTGGCCATTTATATGTATTCTAAAGCACTTGTTTAAATCATTTGTCCATTTTTATTAGGTTGTTTTCTTACTGGATTATAAGAATTCTTTATATGTTCTAGACATGTATCCCTTTTCATATACATGTGTTGCAAATATGTTTTCCTGGTTTGGCTTGCCTTTCCAGTTTTGGGGTAGGGTAAGTGTTTTGAAAGGTAGAGAGTTTTAAGTTGTATGAAAAATAGTGTAAGAATTTTTTTTTTTTTTTGTATTTTGTGTAAGGAAATTACCTCGAGAGATTTTTCTTCTGTGTTTTTTCAAAGAAATTTTGTTTTGTTTTATTTTGTTTTACAGTATTAGGGATTGAACCCATGACCTTCATGCTAATCCTATTTTTTGAAGGGACACAGTTTCACACAGGTTGGGCTCACATTTTCATTCTTCCTGCCCCAGTTTCTCAGAGTGCCAGAATTATTGGGGTGTGCCACCATCCCCAGATCTAATAGAAATTTTATAGATTAATGTTTATCTTTATTTCTGTGGTTCATTTCAAATTAATTTTGCTTATGGTTTGAGTACACTGAAATCCATTTTTATCTAAATCTTATGCATTTTTATCCATTTTTATCTAAATCTTATGCAGGTAATCCAGTTGTCGCACCATTGTTTGTTGAAAACATTCTCTCTGCATTAAAATAGCTTGTTATATTTTTTAAAAAGTCAATTGGCCATCTATCTGTGGGCCCAATATTGATCTTTATTTGGATCCATTGTTAAATCTTCATACAGATACCATACTATGTTGATAAACGTTGTTTTGTGATAAGCCTTGAAATAATGTGAGTGTTCCCAATTTTGTTCTTTTTCAAAAATGTCTTGACTATTCTCAAGTAGAATTTTATGAATAAGAATTTTCATGTAAATTTCAAATCAATTTTTTGTCAGTTTCTGCAAAAAATGTCTGCTGGTAGTGAGGCATGGTAGCACATGCCAGAGTGTGCTCTGGGAGACTGAGGCAGGATTACATGTTCAAGCTTGGCCTGGGTAAATTAGTGACTTACCAAGCCCTGTCTCAAAATAAAAAAAAAATAAAGAAAAAGGTTGGAGACACAGTTTAATCTAAAGGTGTGAACAGAGGTAGCTTTCTTATTCTAGTGTCTAAGTTTCCAGTATAATGTTTGATATAATACGGAAGAATGCATCCTTGTTTCTGGTATTTATTTATTTATTTATTTATTGGTGTAGTTTGTGAATGCATGATAATCACATCTTAGGTATTAGGGACCCTTTTCACAGTGGCGGTTATCAGAGACCCCTGCATTGAAGTTCCTGATTTCCTGTCTGGAGTTATGGTATACAGTGGGAAGAAAGAGACCAAGAGACAAAATAGAGGTGCAGGCAGGGATCTGGAGTGACCAGTTGTTCTTGAGAAACAAAAGACCATGAGCCACCGGGATCCTTGATAGTTATTCCTTATGTCTGAGTCAAGGACAATGGGTGAAGGGTAATGGGTGTTTCCAGGAACAGTAATGGTGACTGTGGTAAGCTAGTAAGAACTAAGCATTCTTGCAAGCATGAGGACAAGGAGGAGACAGATAAGGCCATAAGGAAATTGTACTTTCCCCAGATGCCTATAGTTTCTGGCAGGTCTTATCTTTCTCTCTGGGCAACACAAGTAGGGCTTCCTGCTGTGACCAAAAAGAGCGGGCAGTTTCCATGTTCTGATCTGGTTTAAGGACAAGGTAAGAAGATATGTAGATGTACCCTAGACTTAATTTATAATTCATAGTTTCCCAACACTTGGGGGATTGGTATATATACATAATTACATTTGATCATTTTTATTTCTCCTTCCTCTTGCACTTAATCATTGCCCTTTCCTCAAATCTTCATCATTGCCCTTTCCTCAAATCTTCATCTCTTGTTTTCTACTGTCTTACTCTTTAAATTATTAATATTTAAATTTTCAGATTAAACAAACTATGATATTTAGTATTCTGTATCTGATTTATTTCACTTAGCATTATGATCTCAAGGCACATACATTTTCCTATAGGTGATTCAAATTGAACCTTCTTTATGACTCAGTGGTACTCTATTGTGTACATATCCCACATTTTCTCTGTTCACTCACCTGTTAGTGGTCATAGAGACTTCTTCCAAGGTTTGTGAGTTGTGCTGCTGTAGACATTATTATGTATGTGTCACTATAAAATAATGTCTTTAATTCTTTTGGGAAGATACATGGGAGGAGTATGGCTGGGTGGAATGGAATTTTTAGTTTTAGTTTTTTAGGAATTTGCATATTTATTTTTCCATAGTATTCATGCTAGTTTACATTTCTACCAACACTGTAGAAGGATTTGCTTTTCCCTACAAGCTCACCAGCGTTTGTTGTTTTTGAGTCCTTGATGATAGACATTATTCCTGGAGTGAGATTGACTCTCAGTGTCATTTTGATTTACATTTCCCTGATGGTCAAAGAGGATAAGCATTTTTTCATGTCCTTACTGGCCATTTATTTGTATTTCTTCTTTTGAGAAATATCTGTTCATTTCAGTTGCCCATTTTTTTCACTGAGTCTTTGTTCATTGGGTTATAATTTTGTTGAGTTCTTTGTACATTGTAGGTATTACTACTCCTCTGCCTGAAGAGTAGGTGGTAAAACATTTCCCATTCTGTAGGGTATCCCTTCACCCTGTTGATTTTCCTGTTTCTGTTTTAATGTCTTGGTACAGTATTTGATCCATTTTGACTTGAGTTCAGTGCATGGTAAGAGATAGATTCAGTCAATGGTTAGATTCAATCAACTGCATGTAGATGCCAAGTTTTCCTAATGCTATTTTCTAAAGAGCATTTTCCTGTAGTGTATGTTTTTGGCCCTTTTAGCAAATCAGATAGCTGAATGTACCTATGGTTGTTTCTGTATCTTCTGTTTTGTTCCATTTGTCCATGTGTCTTTTTTTGTGCCAGTACAGTGCTATTTTTTATGACTGTGGCATTGTAATGTAAGTTGAAATCAGGGACTGTGATGTCTCAGGCTCTTATTTTGTTACGAAGGAGAGCTGTTGGTATGCTAGATTTCTTACGGTTCTATATGAATTTTAGGATTGCTTTCTCTAGTTTTGTGGAATGCTATTCACATTTTGATTGGGATTGCGTTAAATCTGGGTATCATTTTTGGAAGTATGGCCATTTTGGCTATAGTATTGATTCTACCTATCCAGAACAGGGAGTATCTTTTCATTGTCTGATATCTTCTTCAATCTCCTTTTTCAGATAATTGTAGGAGTTTTTTTCAGACAGTTGTAGTTTTTTTCACATCCTTGGTTAGGTTAATACTTAAGTCTATAATTTTTCTTGATATTGTGAATGCTGTTTTTCTAATTTTTTTCTCAGTGAGTTTATTATTGGTGTTCGGGAAATCATTTTCCTATGTTTATTTTATATCCTGTTACATTACTGAATTTGGTTATTCTAGAAATCTTTTGGTATTTTTTAAGCCTTCTCTATAGCTCATGTATCTCCATATAATGATAATTTGACTTCTTCCTTTCCTATATGTATTCCTTTTATTTCTTTTTCTTACTTGATTGCTCTGGCCAATATTTTCAATACTATATTAAACAACAGTGATGATAATGGACATCTTTGTCTTGTTGCTGCTTCTAGAGAGAAAACATTCAGCCTCTTCCCATTTAATATGATGTTGGCAATAGGTTTGTCATACATGGCCTTTATTGTATTGAGATAAGGCCCATCTATACCTGTGGTCTTCAGGATTTTTATTAGGATGGATGTAAACTTTGTTATATTTTTTTAGTACCACAAATTGAACTCAACCTCGCATTTGCCAGGCAGGTGCTTATGCTACTGAGCAAAATCCCTGGCCCCTGGGTGTAAACTTTGTCAAAGGCTTTTTCTGTGTCTGTTGAGATGATCATGTGATTTTTAAAAAATCCTTGCTTCTGTTTATAAGACATATTACATTTATTGATTTGCATATGTTGAACCATCCTTGAACTCCTGGAATGAATCCTACTTGATCATAATGTATGTTCTTCTGATGATTTATTATATTGTTTGCCATTATCTTGTTGATGATTTTTGTGTCTGTTTATTAAACAGATTGGTCTGTAGTTCTATTTTTATTTGGATCATTTTTTGAATTTGTAATTGGCATAATCCTAGCTTTCAGGAATGACTTTAGACTTACTTCTTCCCTTTCAATTTCATCAGAGTTTGAGAAGTATTAGAATTAGATCTGCCTTAAAATTCTTGTAGAATTCAGCAATCAATATGTCAGATCCTGGGGGGTTTTTTGGTAGGGTTTTTTTTCTTTCTTTCTTTTTTAAATGTTATTGGCTTTAATTTCATTGCCTGTTATTGGGTTGTTCTGGTTAATACATCAGGTCTTGGGTTTTCTTAGTTGGCAGGATTAAAACATTATTGCTTTAATTTTATTGACTAACTGGATTGTTCAGGGTTTTTATAGCTTCTTGGTTGAGTTTTTGTAATTATACTTGTAGGAGTCTCTTTATTTCTTCTAAATTCTGTTTATTGGCATACTGTACAGGTTTCTGAGGTCATTGCTAGTAAAAGTCTGAATTTTGATAATATCTGCTGTGATTTCACCTTTTTCTTTTCTTTTCTTTTCTTTCTTTCTTTTTTTTTTTTTGTACCAGGGAGGAAAAGATGAGCTCTAAAATACTCCTTTCCTTTGATTTGAGATAATGTAATAATTGTAGCAGTATTTAAGTTAGCAGGGATCGAACTCACAACCTCAGGCTTACCAGGCAAGCACTTGAGTCACTGAGCTAGGTCCATCTTTTTCATTTTTAATTGCATTGATTTTGGTCTTTTTGTTAAGATTGGCTAAGGATTTTTCTGTTTTCTTTATTCTTTCAAAGAACTTCACCTTCAATTCATTGATGGTCTTACTGCTTTTTAGTCTCACTTTCATTAATTTTTACTTTGATCTTTATAATTCCCTTCCTTGTACTAGTTTTGGATTGAGATTGTTCTTGTTTTTCTGTGACCTTGAGATGGATCATTAGGTTATTTATTTGGGCTCGTTTTGTTTTTCTACTGTCAGCATTCACAGGGTAAACTTCCTTCCTGGGCCTGCTTTTGTTGTGCTACATAGATTCTTACAAACAGTGATGTACACACGTTTTCTAGGAACTGTCTGATGTCTCCTGTGACTCATTGATTATTCAAGAGTGTATTTAATTTTCATGGGTTTACATAATTTCTATTTTTTTTGCTGTTTTCTAGTTTCATTGTGCTATGATCTGATAATATACATGGGATAACTTCAATTCTTTTGCATTTATGTATTCATACGTTATGGGCTATCATGTGGTCTATTTTAGAGAAATTTCCACATGAGAACAATGTGTATTCTTTTGTTGGATTGATCAAAGTATAGATATCTGTTAAATTCCTTTGTGTTTCAACTCATATTTCATATTGTGTTGATTTATATTGTATTGATTTTTGTTTTTTGTCTAGTTGATTTTTTTTTGTGTGTGTGTGTGTGTGGCAGTGGATTATTGTGGTCCCACAGTATAATTGTCTTGATGTTTATCTTATCTTTTATGTCTAGCAGTGTTCGCTTTATGGAGTTGAGTGTGCAGGTGTTCATATATTAGTGACTTTGTTTGCCTCTTCTGAACATTTTGGGTTAAATTTTATTGTGTCTGAAAATAGAATAGCTACTCCTGCTTGTTTTCAGACTCCTGATGTGCAGACCTTTGATTGACTGATTGATTGATTTTGAGATAAAGTTTCATTATATAGTTTAGGCTGCCCTTGAACTTAATATGTAGCCCAGGCTAGCCTTGAATTTACAGTAATCCTCCTGCATCTGGCTCCGTAGTGCTGGGATTTTAGGCATGTGCTTCCACTCTCAGCTCCATCTTTTGATTTTTAGTCTATGATTTCTTTTCAGACCGGATGTTTCTTGTATATAGCATACCATTATATTTTGTTTCTTAATTCATTTTGCCACTCTGTGTTTTATCATTGAGGAATTAAGACCATTCACATTGAGAGTTATTATCAAAAGGTACTGACTTATTGCTCTCATTGCATTATTTCCCTGTTGCTGATTACCTTTTTTTCCTTTGGCTTAATGGCTCACTCTGCCTGGTAATTTCATTGTGTTAGACTTTTTGGCATTGTTGGCTTCAGTGCCACTTTAACGGATATCCTTAAGAATTTATGGAGTTCTGGGTTTTTAGTAATTAATTTTTAACATTCTCTATACCATGGAAAGACCTTGTTTCTCTGTTAATTCTGAAAGATAGTTTTGTAGGATACATCAGTCTGTGTTGAAAATTGTTTTCATTTAAAGTTTGGAACTCTTGACTTTATGTTCTCCTGTCTTTTAAGGTTTGAGTTGAGATCTTCCATAGTTCTAATGGGTTTTCTTTTGTAAATGTTTTGTGGCTTTTCTTTATATACTACTGTCCCCATTCCCAACACAAAATAGAAAAAAATAAACAAAAAAAATCCCATGACCACTTTTTCTAAAATTCTACCCATCTTGGGAGAAGACAACTATGGAGGAAACGGTATGGTTAGGAATCTCTTTCCTATTCTGTTAGTAGTAGTTAATTTGATAATTGATTAAAAGTGTAGCTTCTTTCCATGAACATAGCTAATCCTGTTACATTAATACCAGAAATACCAGGAATTGGGTTCTCTGAATACCATCGATGGGATCAAAATTTAATATGAATAAATGCACTTACACCTTACAAGAATCACCGTGATTCTTTATTTAAATTGTCTATAAATCTTTCTATAGTCAACAAATCATCTTGATCACTGTGTTTCTATTTTTAGTCTTGCCTAATCTGAGTGGGGAACTCAGTAATTTTGACTCTTGTGGGTGATATTATTTACTGAACTTGCTCCACTGTTCATTAGCTACCTTGATTCACCAGCCACTTCTCCCTAAAAGGATCTCTCCTCACTCCCTTCTCTCCCTTCTCCTTTCTTCTTCTTTTCTCTTCTCTTTTTTCTAACCTCTTTCTTTCTTTGCCCCCATCTCCTTTACTCTTCTATGATTTTCTCAGGGCTGGGCTTCAACATCGTCGGTGGGACAGATCAGCAGTATGTCTCCAATGACAGTGGCATCTATGTCAGCAGCATCAAAGAGAATGGGGCTGCGGCCCAGGATGGGCGACTCCAGGAGGGTGACAAGATCCTCTCGGTGAGAACTGGCTTCAGCTTTCTTTGTTGTTGATCCCCTAGACTCTGGGTTCTTCCTTTGGCTGCTTCCTGCCTGCCTTTTTTGGATCTGCAAATATCCAGATTATATAGTTGAATGAATAGCAGGTATCTTGAATACTCTTCCAATCTCACCTTCAGGTTTGGAGGATGGTACTACTCTCACTTGACAGATAAAGCAAATTAAATGTAAAATGTGAAGTTACTTATTCAAATTCAAAAACCACAGTAGAGAAAGGTGAGTACCTTATGTATGGAAAGAGATTTAAAACTCAAAATTTTTGTGTCTCTTTCCTTACTACATCAGCTTTCTTTTGTTGATTACAATACTGATTTGTGTCTTCTTTGGAAGGAATATTGACTCTTACAAATGGAATTAACTTCAAAGAAGGCATACAGGGATTAAGCATCCTTTTAAGACTCTGATCCCTTTCTTACTCATTAAGATGAAAAATTGGAATGCAGTTTGACTTGGGTATCTGTCAACTGAGTCCTATTTTACTTTGTTAATGTTTCTTACATGGTAATCATTAACTTTGTTATTTTATTGCATTTCCACCAAGGCAAGAGCCATATCTTCTTTTAGCTTTTATATTATAGCTTAGCCTAATACATAACAAATGAACAAATTGGAAAATTCAGGAAAAGATGAAATGGTTAACTGTTAAATATTGCCTAAGGACTCCTAGCCTTAACATAAATTAGAATAAGCTTACTTCAGAATACAGGCAAAATAAGTTTTAAAAAGCATTAAAATACATTATACTTCTGGCTATACTTTTCATTTCTCTTCTCCACTGATGGCTACAGTATCATTATTACATATCAGTTATGTGGATTAGGTTTTTTAAATTAACTGTCAAGACTAGCTAAAGATGGTCAACTTGTTACATAGAAACAATACAGTTGATTGATACAAAAAGTGGGGACAAACAAGCCCTCCTTCCTGGTAAGTGGCAGCCGTGGGTACAGGTGGCCAGCGCACCAGGAAGAGAACTAGTCAGCATTTCCCTAGATCCAGCCATGTTGGAACTTGGGAGGCTGAGCAAGAAAGCAACTAGCCATCCTTCCTGGTAAGTGGTAGTGGGGTGAGCGAGCAGCGGGTGTGCCAGGGAGAGAACAAGTCAGTTTCTCCCGTGAGTGGGCTGAGAATGACGCCCCTGCCCCCTGCCCCCTTAGCAACTGGATGGTGTTGAGGTCAGCCAGAGTTAATAGCAGCTAAGGCACATAAAGCAACCAAGTGCTTGTATTGGTGGGTTCATTATGCTGACCTAGAGCCAGAGGTCTGAGCATCTCTTGGGAGGATGACAGTATGCAATATAGCAGATATGGGGGATTTCCTTCTGTCTTCTCTTTGAAGGCAAATATTGTTTTCACTGTTTTGCTTTGTTCTAATTGTTTTGCTTTATTCAATATTCTGTTTTGACTGGTTTGATGGTGTTCTGGTTTTGGTTTTA
The DNA here is from genome assembly GCA_004027455.1 of Hydrochoerus hydrochaeris. Lineage (NCBI taxonomy): Eukaryota > Metazoa > Chordata > Mammalia > Rodentia > Hydrochaeridae > Hydrochoerus > Hydrochoerus hydrochaeris. The sequence continues at coordinate 812,737 of PVLA01000060.1, forward strand.
TTTTGCTATACCTGATTGAATGGACAACTATTGTGACAATAACAAGATATACTATGTTACCTATTACTGTTATCCTGGTATCCTGCTCTGAAGTTCTGTACCAGTTTCACTGTACTGTCTTGATTGGTTTTGGTCTGTCTTGTTTTGTTGTATTTTACTACATTTAAAATAAAAAAAAGTGGGGACATTTTTAGAAGGTGATCTGTTATCCATGTGGTGTATTCCTGGGAGTTAGAACTGGCTTCAGAAAGCTATCCCTAGAGGGAAATTTGGGCTTAACATAGGGCTTTTCATGGTAGAAGAGCCAACATTTTTCTCCATAAGGGCAAATTACTATGGCATATGGTCTAAAAAGGAGAAAACTATACTTTTCTCTGATGAATTGAATAGGGCAGTAAACACTGAAATAAATTAATAACATACATATTAAGAAAAGTTTCAGATAAGAGAATTAATTATCTGTCTCAGATACCAGATTTTAAAAAAAATTTAAAGAGAAAAAAAAAGCAAAACAGAAAAAAGGGTAGAAAGGAAACACTACAGAATTTAAAAAAAAAACCCAGTAAGAAATCATTAGTTGATAAATTATATATTGTTTTCTTAGATATAGTTGTTCAAGTTACAAAATTAAAGCATACAAAGTAGACATTCAAACAGTGAGGCTGCAAACAGTGTTCTGTTCAATGATCTAACAAAAACTTAACAACATGATTATCAATCCTACACACTTAAACATACATGCAGTTATATTCTTTAGAGCACTTTCTTTTCCTCTTTTTGCTTTTTAAGTCCATTATCTGTTTAGTTATATCGTGTTTCATCTTGCTCAGTACCTTATTGATCTGTTTTGTTGTTGTTATTTACTTTTTAATCACCTTATATAATTTTGCTGCTTTGTTTTTGAGTTTCTCTTCATCCATTCCCCATGGATCAGCTTTGGTGGAATTTGGAGTTTTTGGAGGTATTTTGTTACTTTGTTATCTTTTTTTCTTTTTAAAAATTAAAAAAAAATTATTATGAAGGTAGTAAAATACAACAGAACAAGACAGAACAAAGCCAATTGAGACAATGCAGTGAAATTGGTACAGGACTTCACAGCAGGTTACTGGGATAACAGTAATAGGTACTATAGTATATCTCGTTATCTTCACAATATTTCTTTCAATCAGGTATAACAAAATGGAAGGAAATACAGAACATTATAGAACTTATCAAAACAATATTGAATATAGCAGTACAATTAATTGGAACAAAGCATAACAATGATAACAACATTTGCCTTCAAAGAGATGGTTGAAGGAAATATCCCTATTTGCTACACTGCATATGGGCAACCTCCCAAGAGCTGCTCAGGCCTCTGGCTCCCATTTGCTAAATGGGGGTGGGGTGGTGGGGTGGTGGTGGTGGTGGTGGTGGGCTGAGGCGGAGATGGGATGTTTGATTCTCAGCCCATTTACCAGGGAGGCTAGCTGGTTGCTTGGTTTCCTGGCACCCTAAGTTCCAACATGGCATGGATCAGATACCAGATTTTGAACCTGTCTCCACAAGATAAGAAAATCTTCTTGAAGATTGTATTATAGGGAGAGATCCAAGATGGCCAACTGAGATGTAGCACGATAGAGAGCCTCTCTGAGAAAAACAATTCAAATGCTGGAATCTGACACCATGGAGAGGACTGGATGAAAGGAGAGGAATTCTTGTGACCCAGGAAGAAACTGAGGAAAAAGAAAAAAAAAAGTTAAAAAAAATAAAAAGAAGAAGAAGCATGGATGGAGGGCTGGAGCTGGGCATGCTATGGTAGCTGTGCTGGGGGCATCTTGGAGTCTGGCGACTCATGATCAAGCTGGGGTCGTGGCCCTGCTGAGAGTGGGGGGTTGCTGAGCTCGAGACCCTAGGCAGGAGGAGGCGCTGCAACAGGGAGTGGAGACAGTGAGCAGAGCTGCATGGACTTTGGTGAGTGCTGGGAACTGGATTCCCCAGAGCAAGATCACCGGCAGGACAACATATTGGATTTGGGCAAGTCAGGCTTGAATCAACGGCTGAGGCAGCTTCAGTTGGCAGCTCCTGGCCCAAAGTGGATTGGTGGGATCTGCTTGGGCTGGGCCATGCTCCTGATTGGGACCCAATAGCCAGGGACGAGGCTGTCCTGAACCTATGACATCCGCAGGGCACAGTCTAACATGCTGAAGTTACTCACTGGTTGAGAGGGGAGGGGCCGGCCCACACTGCCACACCTGAGTGCACCTCACAGATCAACAGCACACAGGAGAGGGCAGCACTGCCCTGGCCAGTAAGCTGCAGAGGGGCTTAAGGCAGTACATAAAGGTCCAGACACCTCCACCGTTTACCTGTCTGAGGGAAACCAGTAGCATGACAAGACAGAGAAACAGCAAAAGGCCTTCAACCACCGACCCAGGGAAAATAAGCCCAGGAGGGGTGAGTACAGAGGAGATTGAGGGCAGCGGACGTGCAGTATCAGACATGGCCTCATCAGAAATAAATACTTCCGTGACCTCATCGAATATAAATCTGAAATTCTAACTCAGGTGAAGCGAGATATAAGAAGATTAATAAAAGAAACGCTGGGTACTCCTCAAGAAGACACAAATGGAAGAATGGAGGAACCCAGAGAAAGGAGAGAAGCCTTTGATGAAGAATATAAATAAAATCTAGAATAGATGAAACAGATCCAAAGAGAATATCAGGAAATTAAAAACTCTATTGCAAGCTGGAAAAACTTCTTAAAAGAAACTAAAGACAGACTTTCAAAACTTGAAGATAGGTTTGCAATGTATGATCATGAAAAGAAGGATCTCTTAAAAATAACAAGGGACCAGGAAGTAATGATACAAAGGCTAGAAGACGATAACTTAAGAATAAAAAATGTGAACAAAGAAGGGACAAATACAAATGGAATAAAAAGGCTATTCACAGAAATAATTAAGGAAAACTTCCCAAACATAGGAAGTGATATTCAGATATATGAGGCATACAGAACTCCAGCCAGCTACAACCAAAACAGATCTACACCCAGATGTATAATAGTCAGGATCCCAGAAACCCCTCACAAGAACAGAATATTTAACTACATGTATGTTTGAGTGTATAGGATTAATGACCATAATACTAAGTTTTTTGTTGGATAGATGAACAGAGCTGATTGCAGTCTCATTGTTTAAATGTCTACTTTGTATGCTTTACTTTTGTAACTTGAACAGCTATTTCTAGGAGGAAAATATGTAATTGCCAACTAGTGATTTCTTACTGGTTTTTGATTGAAATTTTGTATTATTTCTATCCTCTTTCTGTTTCATTTTTTTCTCTAAATAAAAAAAATTTAAGAAAGATTGTATTGTAGTTTTGTTTCACATTTTCCCTTTTGAACTGTATCTCATGCAGTTCAGTTGACTAGTGATTGAAGTTTTTATGAAGTCTCTGTGTCCTTTTCCTTTCCTTCCCCCTCCCCTCTCATCTCCCCCTTCCTGTCCTCCCTTTCTTTCCTTTTCCTTCTTTCCTTCTTCCTTCCTTCTTAGCTTTCTTCCCTCCTTCCTCCATTTTTTCCTTCTTTCATTCCTTCCTCCCTTCATTTTTCCTTTTTGGAAGTACTTCTCATTAAATCCAAGATGTCATACAGGCTAGGCAAGCACTCTACCATTGAGTTAGTTTCCCAGCCCTTTTTATTTTGAGACAGAGTCTTGCTAAATTGCCATCCTGACATCTATCTTGAGATCCTCCTGCCTCAGCCTCCAAGTAGATAAGATTGTACATATGTACTACTGTGCCCAATTAAAGAATCTTTCTTAAGAACTTGTCTTACCAAATTCATATTATAAATGTGGCATTATTTCAGTCTGTCTCACTGACTATATTTGCTATATTTCAGTATATATCAAGATTCTACTAGGTCCTGTTTATGAAGACAGTGATAAAATCTACCTTTTCTCTCAAAGGGATATTTAAGACTTTAGAGGCAGTTTTTTTTCCTATACTATACTTTCCAGGAGAAAGGCATCATAAAGCTGTGAATTAGTTTGTCAATGGTATTATAAGGAAAAATTGAGAGTGGGTTGTTAAAATAAAGGTACAGTATGTAGTTAGAATCTATGTATTTAGTATTTTGATATATAAATCACAGTCTTCCCAAACACTGGAGCCTGGATTCTGTGAGTAAAGAAAGAATTGAATAGAATAGGGTTTCAGAAAAGAGCTGTATTTGAAAATCTTTGGTAGCCGGTAGATTATTGCAAGGTGAAAATGATAAGAAGGTTCAGGCACTAAATGACAGCTCAAGTGCTAGGAACTTTAAACTTAATCTTGTTTAATATTATAGTAATCCTATGAAGTGGGTATGATTATTATGATACCCATTTTGTGGTTCTGGAAACTGAATTTGACAAAGTCAAACAGCTTACCCAACAGCACACAGCTAGTGACACAGAACTAAAATTTTTGTCTACTTGAATTTGAAATATTTTATCCAGTATATTATTATGTTTTCTCAAAAGTAAATAAGGGCCGGGGATTTAGCTCAGTGGCATAAGTGCCTGCCTTGCAAGCACGCAGTCATGAGTTCAATCCCCGGTACAAAAAAAAAAAAAAAAAAAAAAAGGAGGTGGGATTAGTTATCCTAAAAAGAACAGTGAGTTAACAGTAGATGTTATATATAGTTTTATATAAAAACTGAATTCATCTTTCTATGAAATATAAAAATAGGAAAAAATGACATAAACTTCAATGTGAAAGGATGTATTAGGTAAAGATGAGATGAACTTTTCTTACATGAGCTATTGTTTCGAAATTATTGGAAGACCTTCTAACATTTAAAAAAAAGGGATGTGGAATAGTAATAGAGATAAATGTCATTGATTTGAAAAGTAGATGTCTAAAAAACTTAGTTCACCTAATTAAAATTTATAGCAAAGAAGACTTTACTTTCTCAAAATATAAAAAATGGAAGAAATATATTAAACCTTACAAAGACATAAAAGAGATACATTGCAAAGAATGAGAAGTCTTTGTTCTGGTGAATTAAGGAAAAAACATGCAGAGGAGCAGAAAAAATTTCGGAGGTTGAAAGGCAAAAGTCATATACCCATATAGAAAATAAGAGAGGCAGAAAAAGATGGAGCATATCCTCTCTATTCTATTTAGGAAGCCTATGAAAGAGTCTCTGTTGCCTCACTCACCCAGGATATCTTATTCCCAGTCTGTCCTTAAGTAAACCTGTTAGGTCGTGAGTGTTAAATAGGTCCCTCTGTTTAGCTCACTTCATCCCTTTGATGCAATATACTTGTAATCAGTTATTATTGGCATTAGTGTCTCTAGAAGATGTGCACAATGTTTATTAGCTTAAATTCCACTTATTTTTTATGGATTTTTCTCCAGATGTAAGTTGTTTTTCCTAGATATAAAGTTTGTCCCATTTTTTTCTAGTAATGTTTGTTAGATAACCAAACTAAAAGAGTATTCCTTTCTTTGCTTACATCCATTTTAGGTAATTAATAGAAGTATCATTAGGCAATTTTGTATATTTCCTGTAAGTTATTACTAATTTTTCTATCCGATAGAATGCCCACATGTTGATTTTAAGTTCTAAAATTGAATAATTGCTGGATATGTCATGCTCCTGCCTCTTTTCTTATTCAAAGTGTTATTTATTTATTTGGTACCAGGGATTGAACTCATGGCCTCATGCTTGCCAGGCAAGTGCTGTGCACTGAGCTATCTTCCAGGCTCTGAAAGTGTAATTTTTTGACTATTGTGTATAATTTTAAAAATAAAAATTTTTTTTAACTAATTGATGTAAGTAAATTTTAAGGTCCTGTTGCACCTGAAACAAAAACAGGTATTAGTAATGGAAGAACAGACCCTAAAGTTCAGATGAGGGATGGAAATTCTTCACTCATTGTTTTGTCTGTGTGTTGGTAAGTATGGTGTGATATTAGAATTGGTTTCCATGGAAGTTAGGGACATTTTCTTTTTGTTAAAAGAAATGTAAACTGGCTGGGGATTTAGCTCAGTGGCGTAAGCATATACCTGGCAAGCAAGAGGTCATGAGTTCGATCCTTGGTACCAAAAAAACAAAAAGCAAAAACAACCAAAAAAAGAAATGTAAACTAAGTGAAAGTAGATAGTTAGGCATAGTCAGTCTTCCTGAACTTTATGTTGTTATAAAGTTCAAGGCATAGTCAATCCTCCTGAACTTTATATTGTTATAAAGCTCAATGTGATATAGGTGGTTATTATCCTACATAGATGAATGCTGCCCTTTAGCCAAACCCCTTAGAAAACAAAACAGCCCAGACTGGGCCATTAGCCAGCAGCATTTCTTATTATGTTCAAGTAAAATTCTTTTTCTTTTTTCCAAGTACAATTCTTAATTGGATGAATGAAAGAGTTGGTTAACATTTATCAGCTATTGTATTTGCCAGCCTTCAGAATACTATATCAGGTGCTATGGAGATTCACAAAGAAATGTGACTCCTTTTTGCCATTAGATTAGAAAACAGTAGGAAAGTCCAGTAAAACTCTCATCCAATCAACTGGAGACTCACTGAAGTATATACATACAGCAGAATCCTTTAGATAAAATACTGCTTTTAGAGTCTGTCTTCTCTGCTGACTCTTCAGTACATATACTTGTAGCTGGCAGTAGTGTAAATATCTGATTTAGTTTAGTCAATGAATCACTCCACTTTTAAAGTGACTTTTTTTTCACTAGGCCTGATTAATTTGATTTAGATAATTTTTTTAATTCTTTCAACTCTGAAGGAAAAGGAAAAAAAAAACCCAAGAGTTTGGTAAAAAATTTAAATGTTCAGAGTATAGTCTGAGATCATTGTTCATTAAATAGGACCCATTCTTTTTATATATTCATGTTATCCTTGAGTCAGAGCTCCTGTTTTCCATTATCCTGAGGCACTTCAAATTCTTAATCATCCAAGAAAACTAATCTTAACTCAGTTTAGGTATGAACAGGAAATACATCTTTAAAAGATGTTAGTAGCAACAGTTACACCAGAATGTTTTGTTTCCCTGTCTGTTAACTAGAACCACATCATCCTGATTCTCTGAACACTCAGAGGCAGCAGAATTTTCTAGTGCATTGCAAATTTGTCATAAATTAGTTTCAATACAATTTGTTATGCTGTGGGTTAAGGAAACTGGAGTTAGCAATTGTAAGATTACTCAGTTGAGAAGCTCTTGGTACCGAAAGTGAAGCCTAAGGACCGTTGTCTAGGTTAAGACCTGGGCACTTGCAAAAATGAAGAATTTCAAGCCTTTTTCCCAGAGCTTCAGAATTAAAATTGTACTGTCATTGCATTGTACTGCACTTGGTAAGTCTGCACACAGTAAAATTTGAGAACCACTATTAGTTTAGGCACTCTTCTGTTTTTCAAACTTTTAATTAATTTATTTATTTTTTGGTAGCAGACCTTGTGCTTGCCAGGCAGGTGCTTACTGCTGAGCTATATCCCTGGCATTTTTCAAACTTTTAAAATCATGACTAAACATATTTCCTATTTATCAAATAGGACTACGTGTGTGTGTATATTTGAAACAAAATGTTTTGCTGTATTTAATGAATTCTTATGTTTTTGTTTTCTGATTTCATTTTGTAAAAATATTTTTCCTGACCCATTGGATCAATTTCACAATCTTCTAGTGGGTCAGCAGATGGATATTAGAAAAATCACTACTCTAGTTAAATGGAAATTCATTAGAAAACTCTGTAGGTGCATGGAATATATATTAAATAGAGCAAGTAGGCTGGGAGTGGAAACCAGCTGGAAGACTGAGATGGTGTAGATTAGAACTAACTCAACTTTAGAATAACCTAGAGGTCGAGAGCTACTGTCTCTGGTAGGATGGATGGTAGTAAAAGGAGTAAATTCCACAAATATTTAGGGATAAAATCCACAGAACTTGGTTATTAATCTATAGACTGTAAAATCCTTAGAGGAGGTAAGCATTGGAAAGCAAATTAAACTTTGGTGTAGAAATTATTACCTGGAAATCTCAGTCAGAGTGCTGAATCTGGGCTGCAACTATCTGGATTTGATTGCATGCCGTGTTAACAAGAATACAAGGAAAGGCCATAAAAAAATGGAAAAATGAGCTTATTCACAGTTTGGTCAAATTGAGAGGGCAGATAGTCCATTCCTTCAGAGCTCACAGAAGCACTCCAGTTTACAGAAGGAGTAGAACAAAATTGAGGAAATGTGCATGTGTGAATTTAGTGAGGCTTTGGCCCATCAGAGGGACCCAGGAAATGTTGAGTCCTCTTTGGTACCAGGGCTAGGTTACCACAGTTTCTGCTCTCTCCATGAGGAAGCTGGAGAACAGTTTATCCTTTTAAAAAACAGAAACTCTGATTTTTAAAGATTTATTTTAATGTCTTAGTTTCAGAATGACATTATCAAGGGAAAAAAGTCATAATCATGATTCGTTTCATGGGGCTTGTTTATCTTACTCAAAGAATATGAAACGTTTTATCTTTTTAAAAAAGGAATTCTCTTTACATTTCCAAAAGTTTCTTAAGATTTCATTTTTCAGTTGTAATTAGAATTATATTATAATACAGTTAGGCTTAACTAGGACAGTCAAGAGGCCTGTGGGCTTATTTCTGTTATAGTGTATTCTTTTGCCTGCTGTCATCAGACTCAAATGAGGGACAACATACTGAATCTTTAGCAGGTAGAGCTGCTGTTGGACTTCAGGTTGTTCAGCTCTGTGTACTTTGGAGATTTCATTAGTCAGGCTTTCTGCAGTTAGGGCTTTTGCAGAGTATATTCTGCAGCCAAACTTCTGGAAAGCAAGGGAAATTTCCTACATATTATACAAAGTACTCTTCAGAGGATATAAGGGTTTTAAAATGATGAGTTCAGATAATTAGCCTCTTTACTTTACTTGTAGTAGAATATAGAATAATATAAGGCAGTTCAATTTGAGCTGTAAGAGCAGTACATAGTGTAAAGATTGAAAGAAGTAAATCAGATACATAGTGAAGTTACAGTATCTAGAAAAACTGTCAATGAAGTGACAATTAATTGCATTTTTGGTTTTAATGTTACTTTAGTGTATATAAAGGAATAAAATATTAATATCTAAGCAACTTATGCTTTTATCTATCTAAACATTTAAAATTTTATCTAAAACTTTCAAATCTGTAAAACATTAAAAAAACTCATAAAATTTAATGTACAACATTAATATGATAATGATATGTTGTTGAAGCAAGATCTTTGTTTGTACTGTAAGTTTGTATAGTGTTTTTAGAGTGAGGGCCTTTGGACCAGGCTGCTTGAATTTGTATCCTGGATTTGCTGTTTCCATTCTGTGTGCTCATGGACAAGTTTCACACTTGGTTGTACTTTTGTTTTATTACTTTAAAATGGGAGTTCCTAACTTAAAGGACTATTCTGAAGACTAAATAAGTTAATATATGTAGAATGAATAAACAGTTCCAGACATGAAAATCCTTACATGTTAAATATTTCCTGAGGGTTCTTACTGAACACTGTGGAAAAGATTATTTTAAGCTCAGTGTTTCTACCATAAATACCATGGGAAGACTCACTTATCCCACTTATATTCATTCATATTACCATAAAACTTTGGCACTGATGACTGATATGGAGCTATGACATCATTTGGCATTGGCTACAGTGGAATAGGGTTGGAAACTATTAATTTCAGCAGAGATAGTCCACAAGGTAAGAGTATTGACAGATGAATTCACCAAAGATCTTAGTAGGAGATAGAGGGAACATTATGAACCTCTTGGAAAAGGACAGTTATGAGAAGGAAGATGAGAGGGTTAAAAAAGTTCATGGCTTGAGTTCAGTTGAGCAGAGGATACTTGGTGAGTCAGGTGGAGAAACAATAGTGTAAAAGGAACAGGGAAATGCGAGGGTACTTTCCACTATTTAAAAGCTCTGGCCTTAGTTCCTATGCTCACTGCTCTCCCTAAGTTTCCATTTCTTCAATGAAACCAATATGAAAATAGTGTCTTCTACACAGGGTTATTGTAAGGATTAAGTGAGATAGTGTATATAAAGCACAGAACTTATCAAAATAGATATATTAAGTGTTCTTACTGCGGTTGGTGTTGATGTCATTAACACATGTAAAAGATATGTAATCTTGCACAAAGTAGGCTATGCTGTGTCTACAGTGTAGAAAGTTACCACTTGCGGCAGGGCCAAGGCTACCAAAAAGTATTGATACCAGTTTTACTTCATGTCTGTCACTTCTAAGTGGAATGAATGACCTACTTCCAATATTTTTTTCAAGATTTGTGTCATCACACGGATAATGAGCTTTAGTAAATTTGAGGAGAATAGGGTCACCGTAGAATCATGGAGAATTGTTCAGAATAGGATAAGTTCAACAGAATGGACTAGTATCAATTTATACTGTATTAAAATAAATTGCAGGGGAGTTTCATAGGATTGTTTGCATAGTTGAAGGGACAATGCAAAAAATTGAGAATATAAAGGATAGGGTGGTAACTTAGAAGACATGCAAATATAGTAACAGAATTTCAGTTGTTACACAGGCAGAGGAGGAGAAACCACTTTATCTTTTTTTTTTTTTTTTTTTTTGTACCAGGGATCGAACTCACAACCTTGCACTTGCCACTGAGCTAAACCCCCAGCCCAAAATCACTTTATCTTAACCAGGGTTTTCTTCGAATGGCCCATGGAACCTTAGCTATGAAAAAACATAACTGAAAATGAAAACAGTTACTCCAAGTAACTTTGCCCATGTTCTTTCCAGGATGTTGGAATTTGCCCTAAGGAGCTTTTTTTTTTTTTAAGGTTTGACCACATGAAAGTAGAAAGTGAAGTGTTAACTTATGAGAGTTAGCCTTCTGCTTTTCTTATCACTCTTTCTTGCTGTTTTTGACAGGTAAATGGCCACGACCTAAAGAACCTGCAGCACCGAGATGCTGTAGACCTGTTCCGTAATGCTGGCTATGCTGTGTCCCTGAGAGTGCAACACAGGGTAGGTATTGCTTGCAGCCAGGCACTTGGTACCAGGTTTTTCCATCATGCTTGGGAATAAACCCCTGGGTGTGTTTTGTTTTGTTTTGTTTTTTTACTGTCACCACTTTTGAAGAGCTCGACCTCGGGGGTCCTCTGGTACCTTAATGGTAATATTCTTCAGAGATAAAACTTGATAGTCAAATTTAAATAGGTAAATAATTTAGAATCAGAATCACTTTTTGTTAGGAAAGACCCACATGCCTGCCCCTGATGACTATTATTTATAAAACCAACTGATAAAATTCACTGCAAAGATGGTATTTTTTTTTGTCTCCCCCATTTGCTTTTTCCTGTTACCACTATGAACTCTTTCACCTTTGTGATCTTCTTGGTCAAGCTCTAGTGTTCAAGGGGAGCTCCAGAAAAAAGGAAATGAAATCCAGAATTCAATCAAGGTAGCTTCTGTCCCTGTATCTGCTTGTTGTATAATTTGGATGATGGAAGCAGTATAGGTAGACATAATTCATCCCACAGCACTGAGAACTTCTGAGTGTATATTCCAGCACAGGTTCAGTATGCCTTCACAGTGGAGCACTCTATCTTCTCAGCAGCTGAGTGAGAATTCTGACACTCAGGACTGAGAGGAGCTAATAAAAAATGGAGAAAGCAAAACATGAAAGGTATCTGAAAAAGTATCCAGGGTTGCAAGCAGAATATGGGTGTGTTGGTTAAAAAACAAATTGACAAGAGATAGTATTGTTCATCAAATACTTCTGCCTTGACTTTTCTCTTTCTAAACCATGGGAAGATGTATGTAACAGATAAAAGCAAGTAAAGATAGGACGTACTATAGACATGGTTAGGATTCTTTTTGAAGGTATGTGGGAAGTGATTGCAATGTTTATTTTATGAAACCTCCACAAATAACTCATAATAAAATAAATTTGGGTGGTTGGGGAACTGGCCTCACCTAAAAACTTTGTCTTCCTATATGTATATGTAGGGCGTATTCTGTCAGGACATCTCATTAAGAAATAAGTGAAGGATGAAAAGGTGGTATTGAGGGTGTAAAAGGTAGTTTGTGGAGTCTTACCTTTCAGAGGTCAGAATGTCAGAATTTCTTAGATTATTGCAAGGAAGTTGACTAACTGAAACAAGATGCCACCAGAATGACTGCAAGTTAACCATTAAAAATTAATATTAAGAAGGGCCATTTTTGGTAAAGATGACTAAAATAGACAATCCAGCCTCAAAGAGACATAGTTAGGCAATAGAAAAGATAATGATGGTATAGTTTATTTTTATTTTTTTACTTCTGAGGCTTTTTCTCTGTCTAGTAGTATAAATTAGGGCACGAAGGACAAGACCCTACTTTGGAGGGAGGGAAATCGTGCATCCTGAAAATTGGAAAGCTTTTCCAAATAGTAGCGTGTACTTGTGTTAACATTGCCTAGATCTGCTTTTACTACATTCTGAGGGCAGATAATCTTTGTAAGCCAACATTTCCAGAATTCTTCCTTCATTTCCTTTCCTCTGCTCAGTAGTATCTGTGTTCCCCACAGGATCAGTAGGTTTCATCTCATATTTTTATTTTCCTGACATTAAACACACATAGGAAAATGTAAGCAGTATGAGCAAATGGAAAAGTTGCCCTCCCCTTGTCCTGTTAGGATAATAGGACAACAAGTTGAAAGCCCTCCCCATCAGGCCTATTTTTTTTTCAGAGAGTCTGTGACACTGATACACTAGCTCAGTACAAAGAGAATTCCTTGTGCTGGCTTTGTGTGCCTTACAGACTCAGCCCCAGGTGGTACATCAGCTTGGACATCTCAGTTGTGATAAACACACACAGTAGTCACTAGAGTTAACATTTTTCTTTCCCTTCCAGTTACAGGTGCAAAATGGACCTACAAGCCATCGAGGTGAAGGGGAGCCAAGTAGTATTCCCATAGCTATGGTGATACTGCCAGTGTTTGCCCTCACCGTGGTAGCAGCCTGGGCCTTCATGAGATACCGGCAACAGCTTTGAAAGGCTTGTTCTCTTCCGGCTCCCAGTGAACTTAACATTTCTCTCGACTTCCTTCTCTGCCATTCTCCCATATCTTTCCTTCTCTCTATGTAGCCAAAATATGATTTAAAGTGAATGATTCCCACCGTGAACTTTGCTTTTCAAAATCCCCAAGTCTTTGTATTCTAATGGGAGAGTAAAGGTATTGTTTGAAGGAAAGCTGAAGAAAAGATTTGCTTAGAACAAGTGGGGAGTTACATATTTTACCAGGACTGCCAATAGAAATTCAGCTACCACCCAAAGAGGGAAAGTCCAGTCTTCCTGTCACCATAGGTGATACCTTTTTTCTTAGCTGGCATACCTTAAAAGCCAGTGGTAAGACATGAGAGGAAGAGGGGATTTTTCTTTTAATGATCTTCCTTGAGAAGTGTTTGTGGCCTTTATTTAAATAATTTCTAATTACATACGTGGGTACCTGTTTTAGACACAGGATATTGAGGAGAGCTTTTTACTTTTTTAAAAAAGCAAATACATACATATATATATAGTACATATACATATGCAAATGTGATAGTATCATATTGATGTCTTGTGGAGAATTAAAGAGGTAAGAAAGCTACTCTGATTTCTAGATTTCTGATTTAAGGAATGATTTTAACTGAAGAATATAAAGAGCTATTTGTAGAGCATATATAGTGGGAACGAGGGAGTGAACTTTAAAAATTAATGCCCAGAAGCATTAAAAAAAATAAGCAGCCAAATTGAAAATCATAGAACAATATTTGTTTTCAGAATAGCTATGGTAAAATTGAAGTGCAGTGCCATAAAACAGCCCTGCTTCAGTGAATGTTAAAAAAAAAAAATCCCAAACAAAACAAAAAAACTCTTAAGGTTTAAAGATAAGTCATACCACTACCTCTGGACTCTTACAGTGATTTCTTGGTACCCCACAGTGCATGAAAGGATCAGCTGGGATGACTGTGATCAGGACTTTAGCAGTGGGGCAAGCCAACCCAGTGAGACAACTCTAAAAGGGCGTGGTCATGCGTCAGTTATATTATCTGACCCTCTCAGACTACTCAGTATTTCTGGTTTCTAAATAACAGACAAAATCTGAAAGAAGGCATAAAATTAGCTCTGTTCTGGGTTAGTTATGGTCTGGACTGCTAGTTTTTAAAAAACAGCTTTTAATAATTTAAACTTTTTCAGGAAAAGGGGAAAAATAAGTTTTGTTTGGTGGATACTTTCTGGGGAAAACCTGAGACTGGAATATGGATGAATAGAAGCTATGAAATACCAGGGATATTTGGTGAAGTGGGAATTACCTGTTCGTGTAGTATTTAAGTTAGTTTTAAAGCACTGAGGATAGTAAACCAAGGCTGATTTCTGGCTTTAATTTCTATTCTCCAGAAAACGGGCCAGACTGTGACATAAGATTATGAGAACTGTCCTTTAGATAATCAATTTTATCCAGTTTTAGCAAGGACAGTCTAGCAGCCATTTAACAAATGCTGATCGGATGTCAGCTTTGTTAAGACTCTTTTGCAAAGAAGGAAAATACATAACCTTTATCCTAAAAGGCTTTCTGAGTCAGTTGGGAAGAAAACACTTAAAATAGTCACAGAAGTAGGGATTGGTAAATTGGTGTCAGGTTTATATTGCAGACTCTTGCATTGCAGAGAGAAACATTACTGAGAATTGAGACCATTCAGAAAGTTCCCACAGAGAAAGGGAACAAACTAAGGACCCATAAAGAGCTGACAGTCTAGTTAACAAAAGATTTCCTAAATAGGTGAAATGTTAAGAGTACTATATATATCCCATCCGGTTAAGTAACCATTAAGAGAAAGTTAACCATGCAGAACATGATGCAGTACAAAGATGTGCAGATGACCTTTGTCATAGTTTTTAGAAATTCAGAAAAGGAAGCTGTCACTTAATGATATCAGGCTAGAGTGGAAAGATCTGGCATTTAAAAATAAAGAATCCTTGCCTCTGGGTCAACTATTGATATAAGGAGAACCTGGCCATAAACACTCCTGGCATACTTTTTGCCTTTCAGCCTGAACTGTTTGATACTTTTTGAGGCTTATTTAGATAACCAGACTCATTGTGGGTTCCACAGAGAAACACCAACAGTATTCCAGCTTTCATCTCCCCACTCCTGTATGTGACGTCATGTTCAGCAGCTACAGTGGGCCTGCTTACCTCCCAGGATTCCCCTCAGGCCTTGGACATTAACTCTTGAAAGAACTTGTGACACACAAAATGGAGCAAATGGCAAGTAGAAAAGAAAATAATTTAGATTTTGTTTGTTTGTTTGTATACAAAATAACACCTGACCCATCATTGGTAGTTTGCTTTCAGTTGCACCTAAATTTAGGTTTTCTTGGATGTAAAACAACATTCAAAAACCAAACATTTTAAAGTTTTATGCAAGAATGCTATTCATTATAATGATTATATGGAGAACTAAAATTATAAAATAATCATGTTGTATATAGACTGAATCTAATGTTTCTACCACCTAAATTAATGGTGAAAGTTTTGAAAATTAAATATAGATATTTTCAAGACACTATATTTAAATCATTTCTCCATGTTTCTAATAAGAAAACCATTTTTCCACTATTCTAATAAGATGTTCCTTGTTTCAGTCATCTTTATTTCCTTTTACTGCAAAGTTTTAACTTCTGTGTGAATGGTTTCATTAATTAATTGAAACACCTAGCTATGTATAATGGAAAAAGTTTTATTTGTTATTGCATTCTATATCAGGGTCTGTACCAAACTTTGATCAGTATATGCTGTTTGTTCATGTGTCACAACTCTTGAGATCTGAGCATTGTTATACAGACTGAAAATTAGAGAGTAAACTACTTTCCAAAGATACTAAAGATGGTAATAATAGAATCAAGAGATAAATGCAGAACTTCAGGTGCTAGCATCAGAGATATTTCCTCAGTACCTGTGATTCTTAAAGTGTGGTCTCCTGGCCAATAGCATCAGCATTACCTGGGAACTTGTTAGGAAGCAAATTCTTAGTGAAAAAAATTCTTAGACATACTTAGTAAAAAACACTGCATGAGGCACCCAGCAATCCTTTTCAAAATTCCTCTTGGTGACTAATTCATGCTAAAGTTTAAGATTCACCACTCTGTGTTAGCAGTTCTCCCATTTCTCAGGTTAGTGTCACCTTAATTGCCTGTTTATGTCCAGGCTGCACCTCAGATGGGAATCTGTGGGTCTGAGACTAAGGTAGCACTAAAATAAATTTCATCAAGCGATTTCATTATACAGCCTTAGTTAAAAATGTTCTGTGACATTTAAACCTAGATATTATTTAATTATTAAATTATAGATATTGCTTCAGCCAAGATCAAGAATTTCACTTGAGCAATAAAAATAATAGAGCCCAGCTGTTTGAGATGCTGCTCAATTGGAATATTGTTTTGTTCCTGATGTGCTGAAGACAGAGTGATCAACCTCCAGCAAAATGTATGATTAGTATCTCAGCTTATGCATCTATTATGAACCAAATACGGGATTTGAAGCTACAAGAGAACCAGAAAGGTTCTAGGATGACTGTTTTAGAGGTGAGACGATCAAGGCTCAGGTGAACATAGTTTAGTCAGACTTAAACTGTTTCAGATGTACCTTTTTGTGTCATTTCTGTCTTGAATGTTTCCACTAGATAAATGCCCACAAAACTATCCTTTTTATCTCAGTACATTTCCTTCTCTCTTGGACTTTGAAGAAAGACCAGAATTGATAGACAGCTAAAGGATATTTTAAGCTTCATGATTGGAACAAGAGATTCCATTTAACAATCTGTGAAAAACTTACTATTCAGTCATATCAGTTCTTTCAATTCCAATAGTATGGAATTTGGCAGTGGGTGTTCTTTTTATCATGTAAATAAGCAATTGAAAAATATATTTGATTTGGAGACCCTTCTGGGATACTTGGTGAGTTCAGGCCAGCCTAAACCACATAATGAGACTCTGTCTGAAAAAAACAAAGCTAAACTAAATTAAATGTATATAAATTTGGAGAAATGAAGCACAGAACCATAGACTGTTAGAATGGAGGGAAGTAGAATCCATGTAGTTTCTGTAGAGCCAATAAAAATTTTATTCTAGCCACCTTTAATTTAAATGTTTCTTTGGACAGATGAGAACATTTTTCCTTCAGCATGAGTGTCAGCCACATGCTAGGTTCTGAATATAGAAAGATAAAATATGATTGCTCTAAGCTGAAATTGTTCAGCACATGTGAGTGGAGGATCTTGATGCTAAAGTTTATTTTTCTAACATCACCTAGAAGCAGAATTCTGAAGCTTTCTACCTCTCACAGTAAGTTCAGAGAGTTGGCTGTTTTCCCATGGTAAGCCCCTTTTTCTATTTCTCTTTTAACCCCAAATCTTTTGGAGACCAACATTCACATCCAAAAGATCATTTATGATCTAAAGGAAGACAGTGTTTTAAGGAATTCAGTTCTGATGGAACCAGATTCTTCACTGCCATATTCTCTTACATTTATTCGTAGACTACAAAGCCTGTGATCTACTTACCTGACACACTTGATAAGAACCTGTATTATAAACTGGGCGTGGTGGCTCATGCCTGTAATCCCAGCACTCGGGAGGCTGAGACAGGAGGATCGTTGCGAGTTCAAGACCAGCCTGGGCTACAAAGTGAGCGCAAGGCCTGCCTGAACTGCATAGTGAGACCTTGTCTCAAAAAGACAAAAAAAAAAAAAAAACCTATATTATAACATGGCATTGCTGCTTGTAAGAAATTGGATTATAGCAACCACTACAGCCTGTTATAAAAAGCTCTCCTGTTAATATTCCCCTTATTTTTCAAGTTGGGGGGAGTAGGTTTATTTACACACACACACACCTAAATCCTTCATAAGTTTCTTGAGTAATCCCAGGAAATTGAGATGATCTTTCTTCCTAATTTGCAGTTTTGCAAATGAAGACAGAGAAGTGAATCTCATTTTAATGCTGTGCCTACAATGCTGATTTGCATGAGTTTCTATTTACTGATGTGTATTTTATCTCCAGTCTGTGTTAGTTCTTATAAGAATATCTTCCTTATAAACCTTGTGTTTTTTGTTTCCTTTCTACCTGATTTTCATGTCAACTTACATCCCTGGACATAAATAGAAATCCATGTCTCAGATCATATAGGTGCCCAATAGCAATGTGAAAAACATGTGGACATAAAACCATTTTAGGAAATGTCACTACAAATTAAGTATGTTAATGTAGGTTATCAAAAGCTATGGTAACTTGAAATTTTGCCATTTGACCAGATACAGCAAATGAGATAATGTATCTAACTGTGCCTTGTGAACTGTGGCATTCAATAAAATCTTGTTGAATTTGTTATTGAATTTTTATAATCCTTTTCACCTTATCTTGAAGACCATTAAATAAATATCTTGTTTTTCTGCCACCTTCTTGAAATAATACCTACAAAACAGTGGGAAGATGAAATCTGAATCATTCAATAAAATCTTGTTGAATTTGTTATTGAATTTTTATAATCCTTTTCACCTTATCTTGAAGACCATTAAATAAATATCTTGTTTTTCTGCCACCTTCTTGAAATAATACCTACAAAACAGTGGGAAGATGAAATCTGAATCATCACTTTGAAACTTAGCTTTGACATAGGAGGTAAGGGATACGACAATGATATACTGCTAATAATAAAATTGGCAGGTACTAAGCTTTTATTAGTAGTTTGATTATTGTTTGCAGCCCTTCACATCTATTCATTTAAGGTTCACAGCAACTCTAAGATAACTGCTGCTAGCCCTGTTTTACAAATGAGGCACCCACAGAGGGATTAAGCAACTTGCCCAGATCATACAGTTAGTAAGTGCCAGAACTGGGATTTAAAACTAGGCAGTGTGCCTCTAGGTCCAGAACACTACACGCCCTATTCTCTCCATGGTTCAACATACTGCACTGAGCTGCCCTTTTGTATACCCAGTGTCAAATTCTTAAAACTATGCAAGGCAGCATCAATTTTATCATTTTTGTAGATGAATTAACTTCACAATGAAAGAAATGAGTGACTTGGTCAAGACACATAGCTAGTAAGTGCCAGAACTGGATATTACTTCAAGCCAGTGAGAAAGCCATTTATCCTGTAGCAGTGATGGTGATCTTTTTGGAATTTTTAGTGATACAGCAGTGCTGCAGCACATATGCCAAAAGTTCACCATCACTGTCTTATAGCTTATATCTCATAAAAAACAATAGGACGATAGAGGACTATATTCTAAAACAATATTTGCAATCACTATCATAAGGGAAATATGCACAGGACAAGCAGCTCATTTTCTAGCTGAATAATGGGAAGTTCTAGTTTCAAATTGGACTGAACAGGAAATGGAGAAGACTAAAATAAAAGTTAAGATTTTGATCTTGAGAAGTTAGAAAACAACTAAGAATCCCCATTTCTGGAAATGTTCCAGAAATTATCCACACTGTCATAAAATTTGATATTCAAGTGAGAGCAGAGTTTATCTATAGAAGTTCACAGATAAGCATCACGTTCAAGTGTATTACAAAAACAGGTTTTTCAACCCTAGTCTCTCACTTACTGAATCAGAAACTAGTAACAGGGCCCAGTGTCTCTGTTTTAATAGTTTTTAGGCACAAGAAGTAAAGACTCCAGTTTACAATCCTAAAGACAATAACAAAAGTCTGAACTGGAGTAGAAGGAGTGAATTTCAAAGAAATAGTCAATATTAACAAGGTGAGTTATATTCTAGGTGAGTTTGGTGGTACACCCCTGTAATCCCAGCACTTAGGAGGATCACCAAGAGTTTGAGGGCATCCTGGGCTCCATAGTGAATCCAAAGCTAGCCTGAACTGTATAGTGAGACCCTGTTTCAAAAAATAAAAATAAATTTTAAAAATTCCTAATTTCTCAGGATGGGGGTTTAGTTCATCAGCGTATGTGCCTGCCTGGCAAGCGCAAAATCATGAGTTCGATCCCCAGTACCAAACAAACAAAAAAATCACGAATTTCTACAGGAAGTTCAGTTCTATTTGGGATTGACCTCTCACCTTTCTGTTCCAGTCTTCACATTTGCAAATTCTCTCTTTCCAAGTCAGAAATAGTGGGTGAGGGAAGGGATTATTTTATTATTATTTTATTATTGTCTTATTTTAATAAATCTTGACCTGATTACTTTACAGTCTCCCTTGGATTAATGCAGGTGGTGCTCCTTCCTCCCAATTTTTAACTTCAAACTCCGAAACATTCTCATTTGCCTATTTTCATCTTGTGTATATGCTAGTCAGAGTGATAATGACTCTATACACTAAATAATCCAGTGTGGCAGTATTCTATCATATGAGAGGCTACTGGAGCTCTGAGGAGGGAATAATTTACATTGCCTATATAAACAGAGGTGCTACACAAACTCAGATTCCCAGGAGCCATGTAATGAAATGAAATTCATGGAATACTCAAGGAATAGTACCTTTTCCAGGATGGAATATGGAATGAAGTGGCAAAAAAGCAACAGTCATATAAGTACCGCACATTGATTGTCCCACTGCAGCTCCATTAAAGTTGTAAAGAATCTTAAGCCTTGCTAAGAAAATAGAGTGACTATTGTAAGCCAAATCAGGGAATCTCATTATTTATGTCTTCCAATATTGTGGATTGATTTAAGAAACTTGTTTTTTTTGTTTGACCCTATAGTCTTCCAGGCATGGTTATCATTGAAGCAAGTCTAAGAGATAGATCTGAAGTTTCTCCTATAAATACCACTTAAGGGACTGTTTTAATAGGTATGAGGATGATAACCAGGAACATTTCAGTGGCACTGGAGAGAGGAACAGATGGGAAGATTTGAAGTATTGATTAGGAGGCGTCACAGTTATCTGCACTATGGGTGAAGCTTCCTGATTCACTCTGACAAAGGGAACTCTGGGGACTTTATTTCCTAAGCTATCACAGTGTTTTCGGCATGCGTTGGTGTACCCGTTAGATCGCCAGTTTGTTTAAGGCAAGAATCGCTTTTTCTGTGTTCCTAGTCTCCCGGAAAAATGGTTGCAAAAAAGTTGTATGATTATTGAATTGTGTAAAATAGGTTTTCATAAATGACAAGATCACAGAAAAAATGTTAGCAGTGATAAGCAACACATAACACTGGTTACGTTCACTCTAAACTTTCTAACGATTTACTGGTAAAACGCTTTTTAAGTTGGTAAATTTCCCCAACCCACAAGCAGGAATACAGACCAGAGTGTTAGCTTCAGAATACCTCTCCCCCCACCTGAGTTTATTGCACTAAGAAAACGTTAGGAAAGAATACGACAGATACTGGCTTCCATATCAAATTGATAGTGACACCGAACCGCATTCCGGCCTCTTAATTCCAGCTACACACCGGAGTCTCGGAACTAAAGATATGTGCTCACAATTTCTGGGCGGACAAAGGAATGTAATCGTGGATCGATTATTTCTGCCTGGCGGAGGCTTATCAGGGGAGGACTCGGCACCACACCACCAGGAAAAGGAGGTGAGTGGTAGGAGGACGCTCAATTGTTGGAGGGCGCTCTGGGTCGGCTTGGAGTTACGCTAAGCCGGCCGAAGTTTCAGCTATGTTTGCACCCGCGGTGATGCGAGTTTTGCGTAAGAACAAGACCCTTCGCTACGGAGTCCCTATGTTGGTGAGTGCAGTGAAACGGAAGTGGGACCTCCAGTTTGCTGCATCAGAACTTCGGCGAGTTTGTAATTAGAGAAAGCGAAGATAGGATCTAAACTAGCAAGGAGCTCGCGAAGATTGAGAACTTCTAGACACTCTTCTGGTCTCCTAGCAATATCCCTTACACCCATCTCTTCCTGTTAGTTACCAGTGTCACTATGACATCTTTCCCATCGAGAACGCGATTGTTACTATCCCTGTTTCACAGCTGAGTAAACTAAATCGCAGAGAAACCGGAATTAACCCCAGTGTCTGTGATTACTAAATTTATTTACAGGGTTTTGTGATACACCAAACAAGACCTCAGGAATAGTGTTTAGCACAGTATCCGCTACACAGCGGTGCCCTCAAGGGGTTGCTGTGTTACCATTTATATTTCTAAAGCAAGTTTTGAAACAGTTTTGGTGTTCATATGACTGCATAGAATTTTGCGCTGAATTCCCGAAAGATGTCATGAGGATACAGGTTGAGGCTGACATAGGACCAACCCGAGTTGGAATCCAGACATCCTTTAGTTGCTGTATGAGCTCGGACTAATTATTTGGCTTCCGCCTCCGTATCATCATAAAGTAACTTAAGTCAAGCATATAAACAAAAGTAGCTTTTAAAAAAATAGACAGTGGTTTATTGCTTTGGTACAGATATTGCCACAGGTGAAAATACCAGCTTTTGCATTTAAGCAGGACTAAAGGGAAAAAAGGTGATTTTAAAAGTTTTTTTTTTCTCATCTGTGATGAATCTGGATTTTTTTCATTTCTAAAAAACTACTTCAAATACATTTTTAAAGAGTTTGAGAACTGCCTTTGTAAAATAACAGTAATTATATTTATGTAGAGATAGCACATGTTTAAAAAAAAAAATTCTCCGCAGATTGCTCTGCCACTTTGAAACAGTGTGATTGTGATCACTGACTTGTCCTCAGCATGCCCCTGTGGAAATCAGCTTGATGTTCTCACCTTTCAAAATTACCAAAACAAAGGTTTTAAAACTGGTATACATTGAAGTACTTTGTAGGATTTTCCCTCAGTTTTAGTTCATGAAGTGGAAAGTACCTCAGTACTTCTTCCCAAGTATGCTACTCTACACTGTTCTGTGTGTCCTGTTGGACCTAGGGGCCATGTTTCTGAGTATTGGCCCCGCACATGTAAATTCATACAGCAAATACTATCTTCAAGGCTAATATCCAGTTTTATTGGAATGAATTCAAGAGACACATCCTCTTGGTTATGTGTTAGTCAAATATGCCATCACTACTATACTGTATTTATATTCAAGTTGAAATTACAGTATTTTCTTTCTTTTCAAATGTTAATGCTTCCTAGTACTCTTTATGCAACAATTTGGGGTATTTGGAGTACCAGATATATGCTAATAATATTCTTTCCTCTCTTCCAAACCACTTGAAAATATGTATTTGTTTCAACTTCCATACTGCCTCTTTAACCCTCAGAATTTACCTTTCTAATCTGACTAGTGACCTGTTTGTTCGTATACACCAAAACAAACAAACAAACAAACAACAACAAAAAAAACCCAACTCTCCAGCAGTGTTCAGTTACTTGTTTTTAGTATATTCCCCATTCTACAGCCATTATCACATTCTGTGCATCCAGTTTAACTGATTTTTTTGTTTCAGTTGCTGGTTGTTGGCGGTTCCTTTGGTCTCCGTGAGTTCTCACAAATCCGATATGATGCTGTGAAGATTAAAGTAAGAACTCTATTGAAGTTTGACTTATGTCTGTATGTGTAGGTGCTTCGTTACTGTTCTCATTGGTGAGACAAAATACCTGACACACAAAGTTAAAGAAGCCAAAGTCTAATTGGCTCATAGTTTGTAGAGGTTTCAGTCCATAATCACTGGCTCCAAGGCAAGATAGGTTGGCAGAGAACCATCATAGAAGAGAACAGTTCATGGTACCCACAAGGTAGCAAAATTAACAAGGGAGAAGGACGAGACTCTCTCTGTCTCTTATATTGTATTCAGGCTCCCTGGCCTAGCGTGGGTGTAGGGCTCACACCTTTCCTTAATCCTAGCCAGAATTTATGCCAAACCTGTCAGTAGACTGATTCACTAATCACACATCCTTAATCCCAGCATCACACAGTCTAGATTCAGCTACCTCTGAAAAAGCCCCATCTAAAACTGTATGAGACTGTGAGGGGATATCTAGACACAAACCATAACATGTTTTGGTTTAGTATACTTAGCAGTCTGAGTTTGCCTTCAGGGAGATTCCTGTTGTATGTTCTTTAATCTCAGTTTTTTTCATTGTAGCCCTGTGTGATGATTTATCTAACCCCAAATAGCACCCATCTACTTGGCTTTTATCCTTGGTTTTGATTCTGAATCTATGCCATGTTTGTCAAGTGCACCCATGGGGAGAAAATGGGTTTTCATTTCTAATTTTCAGATCTTGTGAAAGCTCCCCCTAATGAGTCTTGATCTCTTAATCCCTAAAAAACTGCAGGTACTAGGATTTTGTTTTGTTTTATAAATTACTTTGACATCATTGGACACATTTTTAATTTCACTATGTACAGAAAAGAAAGACACAGGAAGATAATCAAAAAGTTATACAGTGGAATAGTATCTTAGGTAGAGGTTTTGTTTTAATGTATGCCAACAACACATGATTAAATACAATTGAAATTAGTACTGACTTAATTTTGGAATCACAAATAGATATATGTTGGAACTTTTGGCTCTAGCTTTTATTGTACATCTTTTCTTTCACTCACATCATTTTAATCTCTTTTAGTCATCATTCTAGTGGAATTCTCTGGTTATCCTTCTAGTTTACTTTGTTCTTATTCCATTTAGTCACTTGCTATCCAGCGTTCCATTTAATTTGTTGTTGTTTGTTTCAGGAATCACATTTGTCTTTCCTAAAGACTTTGCCATAAAAGGTAACATGATATAAGCTCCCATGTACTACTTTAAAATCTTAATTTTTCATAGATAGCCCTTATTTCTGGTCTTTGGAAGGTATTCTTTTAGTTTTTAAGTGTTGTATTATATTTACTAGCATCATTAATGTTATTGCTATACAGTATAATTTAGGTTAGCCTCTATAGTCAGAGGGCCAAGGCCCAAAAACATGTTTTGCCTCTTTGACAGGTTGTTCAAACACATTATATTCTCTTTTTTTTTTTTTTGTCTTTTTGAGACAGGGTCTTGCTATGCAGTTTGGACTGGCCTTGAGCTCACTTTGTAGCCCAGGCTGGTCTCAAACTCACAATGATCCTCCTGCCTCAGCCTCCCGAGTGCTGGGATTACAGGCGTGAGCCACCACACCCAGCTAAACACATTCTATACTTCACATGTCATAATAGAGATTAAAAATAATATCTCTTAGATTTTGTTAGGATTAAAGAGAGGTGTCAGAATGCCTGACAC
Source organism: Hydrochoerus hydrochaeris (assembly GCA_004027455.1). Lineage (NCBI taxonomy): Eukaryota > Metazoa > Chordata > Mammalia > Rodentia > Hydrochaeridae > Hydrochoerus > Hydrochoerus hydrochaeris. The sequence continues at coordinate 837,878 of PVLA01000060.1, forward strand.
ATAATAAATGCTCAGTAGATACTAGCTGCTTTTAGTTATAATAATGATGGTAGTACATTAGTTATTTTTATCTGATTGGAGATTTGCTAAGTTATTTTCTCTTTGCTGAGACAAAATACCCAACACCCACAAGTTAAAAGAGGAAAGATTTATTTTAGTTCATAGTTTGTAGAGGTCTCAATCCATAGTCACCTGGTTACAAAGGCAAGGTGACATGGCAGTCACCTGTGAAAGTATGTGGATTTGGAGGATGTTTTAGTTACCTGTCTCACTGCTGAGACAAAATACTCTACACCCAAAATTAAAAGAGGAAAGATTTGTTTAGCTCACAGTTTGTAGAGATTTAAGTCCATAATCAACTAGCTCCAAAACAGGGTGGCACATGACACAGGGGCAACAGTTCATGGCAGTAGAAGACAGCAAAAGCAACAAGAGAGAAAAAGGACAAGCCTCTTTCTGTCCCTTATATTGTATGCAGGCTACTCACTCTAGGGCAGTTGTAGCACACACCCTTAATCCCAGCATTGGACCATGAATGAATCAAACAAACTCTAGATTCAGCCACTGTGAAAAGCCTGCCCCCCCCACCCCCCGGGTGCAAGAGGCTTTCAGGGGACAGGCAGACCATAATAGGGGTCATCTAGATAATATTTGACCCTTAGCCCCTCAAAAGACTCATGTGTATCCCTTTATGCACAATGCATTTAGTCTATCTCTGAGAGATTCTAGTGTCCTGACAGTTTCAGCATTGCTGAAAAGTCCAAGTCCAAATTCTCCTTTGAGATTTAAAGAAAACTTGTAACTGCAAGCCCTAGTAAAAATGAAAAGAAAGTTAAACACTTCCAAAATTCAATGGCACAAGGTAAACATTCCCATTTCAAAAGATAGAAATGGGGAAATATAAAGGAATGGGACCAAAGCAAGGCCAAAATTCAGCAGGGCAAACATTAAATCCCAGCATTCTTTCCCCAGCACCCAGGGCAACCTGTGGCAAAATGTGAACTCCAGAGGGCTTATGAAGTTCCACCTTATAGCAGTGCTGGTGATCACAGCCCTCATGGCCTCTCTCATGCTCACTTCTTGTGTCTTTCCTCAGATGATCCATATTTTTGGCTTCTCCAGACTTATGGGCTCTCTGCTGCACTTTGGCTTTACACTCATAGCTTCACACACTACCCTCTCAGGGACACAATGCCTAGTCTCCTAGGCCTTCTGAGATCTGGGTAATAACCTTCCTGACCCTAAAACTCTTATATTTTGCATGCACCTAAAACTTGCATAATGGGATGAAACCCGGGTCTGCTGCCAGCTGGAGCAGTAAACCAGCCTTTTCTCTTGGCTATAGGAGTCAAGTGCTTGGATTGCTGAGCACTGTGAACCCAATCTTGAACAAATTACCCAGGCCACCACCATTCTGGAACACGGTGCCATGTGGCTCTCCTATTAGCACAAAGTCTTTTACCTTTCTGTTTTTAAGATTGCAAAGATGAAGAACTATAAGTTCTTGTGATAGCCCAGGCCATTTTCTTTTCTATTGGCCTGTTTGAAGTACTTTACTTTTTAATGCTAATCTTTTCAGCTACTGAGTTGTCCTCCACTCCATCTTTGCAGGCACAACTTTATTGGAGCTTCCTTTCTGGTTGGATACAAACTTTTTAAAATTATGTTTGTTCTTGAATCTCAAAGTACAATTAGACAAAAGCCCCAACAGTAGCCATTGCCACTGCCTCAAAATTAGACCGCATTGAAGATTCTTCCACCAAATTAGTCCTTTGCCCTTAATCTCAGTCTCCTGCAATGTCTCTGGACATGGGCAAAATGTAGACATATTTTCTGCCAAAGCATGACATGGCCTGGAGTCCATCTGCCAGTAGAGTCCCTCTCAACTGAAACCTCTTGAGCCTGTTCTTTTCCTTCTGCATTACTGTCAACATTCTGGTCTTCAGAGTTGTAACCAGAATCTCCCAACAGATTGGCTTACAGCATTCTAGGGCTGCTCTTAGTTGGAATCTCTGAAACTTTCCAAACTCCTCATGCTAGCCATTCCTAAGGCTTCTGAACCACAAAGCCAGGCAGCTTCATAGGAATGACCCCACTCATGGTATCAAACTCTTTCTTAGTTCCTTTCTCATTGCTGGGACATAATACCCAACACTCACAAGTTAAAGGAAGCAAGGTTTAGTTTATAGAGGCTTGAGTTCACAGACAGCTGATTCTAAGGCAGGGAAGCCCGGCAAGGGGCATAGCAGAGGAGAAACAGTTCATAATTTGGCAGGCAGGAGGCAGCAAGCATTTTTCCTCTCTTTTCTTGTTTCAACCAGGCTACAAGCCTATTAGTTGGAAACCTGTACCCAGGATAGGTCTTTCCTTTTAAGTTCATCATCCACACTTTAGAAAAATGCTACACTAATCAATGAATTAATCCAGTATCACATATCCATGTACCAGTCACTCCCAAAAACCCCACCTATGAGCACACGAGGCTTTGGAGGCCTCTCTAGATAGCAGCCAGAACATTTGCACCATGTTTTAAATTGGCCACACTAGCCCAGCCATCCCTCCTGTGACTTTTAAAGTAAAAAATGGAATGTAAGAAATTTAAATAACTTATGGTTCCTCTTTGTTTTCTGCAGGTTGATCCTGAATTGGAAAAAAAGCTGAAAATGAATAAAATATCATTAGAGTCAGAATATGAGGTATGATGTTAATAGTTTATATTTTGTAACAGTTTTACTGTGGTCATGACTGGTTCTCTCTGCCTTAACATAAATTAATATTGCAGAAAATTAGTTATTTTAAATATATGGTATTGATAAATAGCAGATTAAATATCTCTTATCTTAAATATTTGGTGTTTCAGATTTTAGAGTTTTTCAGATAAACTTTACCAGTTAAGCATCCCTAATCCAAAAAATCTAAAATACTGCCAAAAGTTTTGTTATTGCTATTTTCTTTTTGTGATGTTGACAAACCCATGGCCTTTATCTCTGAGCTACTCTTTAGCAAAAAACCTGAAATTTTTGAGTATTGTGTCAGCACTCCAGAAATTTCAGATTTCAGATTTTTTAAGGATGCTCAGCCTGTATATAGTCATTTGAAAAGAAAATTAAAATGGATTCATATTTCATATACCATGAATAAATAAATTCCATATGGAGCAAGAATCTAAAATTAAGCAAAACACTAAATGTAGTGGGAGGAAGAAAATGCAGATTTTTTTTGTAATATTAAGTCAGAGAAGCCTATTTAAATATGAAGTAAAACCCAGAAGCTGTAAAAGTGAAGATGTATGAGTTTTCTAAAAATTCAGAATTTCAGCCTAAAGAAAATTCTAGAGTAAGTCACATGTTAAGTGAGAAATCCTAAAAATGTTTTATATCTTATCCTGGCTAATTAGTTAATTTAAATATGATGAACATCTACAAATCAGTATGAAAAAGGTCAGCAGGGCTGGGGATTTAGTTCAGTGGCATAAGTGCCTGCCTGACAAGCAGGAAGGTGTGAGTTCAATCCCTGGTACAAAAAAAAAAAAAGGTCATCAAATCAGTTGGTCAGTAGAAATGTGGGCAAAATATGTTAGGCGTTTAGAGGAAAAGAAGTAATATTCTAATCTGACGCTTATAAAGAAATGCTCAGCTTACCAAACAGTAATGATAAATTATAGCAAGATGTCATTTTCAACCAATCTGATTAGCAAAAAATCAAAAGGCTTAATAACACATTGTATTAGAGGATGTGGCGAGGTGACAATAATCTCCATTCATATTTTATTCATTTTTTGATTGAATCATATTCTCCTCTTTGTATGTCTGACCATTTTTTTTAATTGAAAGTTGGACATGATGAGGAATACATTGAAGAGATTTCTGAAAAGTGTTGATTTTCATTTTACCTGGCAGTCAAGTTACCGGCTGATCATTTTGAACATGGGTTTATGCTTTGAAAGGGAGAGCCTGTGGAAAGGCTGCCCTGCTCCTAAGAGCAGCTTTTTAGGTGTCTTGGCCAGCATTAAGGAGAGGTCTGCACTCTGGCAAGGCTCACAGTCCAATTTTCCTGACATTGCTGTTCTTCACCATTTCTTGAATCTATTCCACACTGATTCCTATGGCACTTAGCTAGTAATTGGTAGATCTTAAGTGCTTTGCCCTGCACACACATACAATCTAGCATTCACTCACTGTCTTTTTTTTTTTTTTGTGGTACTGGGGATTGAACTCATGACCTCACACTTGCCAGGCAGGTGCTTATGCCACTGAGCTAAATCCCCAGCCCCTCACTTACTGTCTTTTGTAGAAATAACTTTTACTTCACCTTGCTGTATCAACCTTGCCTAAGATTGATTTTAATTCTCTAGCATATACATCTTATTTCATTAATGGCCGTTACTAAAATCTTTTCATATCTTGAGATCATTTCATAACAACACTTGAAAATACTTTATCATCTTCCATACTAAATTAATAAAATTTTGTTCCTTCATACATATTTAATTCAGTGTCTTCATGTGTTTTTATTCATTGCTTCCCTATTTGGTCAGAAATTATAACTTGCTACTTGAGGATATGAAGGACTGATGCTACAAAAAAAGTATTTGGGAGATTTTCCTTCTGATTCTTACAGAAACCATGGAATTTGAGCACTGAAGAAATCATATCAAATGTTTGTCCTTGTCTTTTCCTTATTACTTATGAGACAGTTAATGCCTACATGGCTTAAATAAATGTTAAAGGTTATACAGCTAATTAGTAAAACCATAATGCTTAGTACCTGAACATTGAGGTGAAGTTAGGCCATATTTCCCATTTTGGATATAAGTTACCCTGTGTGCTATTAGTCTCTTTTTTTCTGTTTTACTAAATTATTCCAGAACGGTCAAAGCAGTATAAGTGTATAAAAATCTATTTCAGAGTAAGGGTCAGAACAAGGAAGAAGGAACACTTTGTTCTTTTCCTTTTATCCTCTCTTCCTGTGTTTGAGAGGCTTTTCAGACTAAATGAAAGTAAAATGATTAAAATTGTGGTTGAAACAAGTTTTGACTGCTCAAAAGGCTATTGCTCGTGTTAACTGTGGGGAAAGTGTTTTTATTGTTAAGTTCAGGCTTATTTCTCAGGCACAAGACAAATCATAGTGGTCTCTTCCTTGTAGAAGACTTTAGGTCTCTACCTTTGTTCTTTGCTTCTCATTTTCTACCATCACTTATGCTAACCTTTTTAGTAATTATTATGCTAGTTCACCATTCAAGTTTACATTTGTTTTCCTAGCTTCTTACTTTTCTATATGCTCTTGAAAAATAAAGTATGTTGACACTTTTTCTGTATTAGTAGTTTTATTGCTTTGGGTGAAAGATAGGCATTACTATTAGTAGCAAGCAAGAAAAGTTTTAAAGTCTAAGAAATAAGACTTTTTCAGTGAATGTGTTTGGTTTACAGTATACATGTGTGTTATAATTCTATTTGAGGGCCTATTGGATTCTTTCTCATCGTTTATTCAGTGATTTTCTAATCAAAGCCACAGAATCCTACCCTAACGTGTATTTTTAACTTTTGTGGTTCTATAGAAAATAAAGGACTCTACTTTTGAAGACTGGAAAAATATTCGCGGCCCAAGGCCTTGGGAAGATCCTGATCTCCTTCAAGGACGAAATCCAGAAATCCTTAAGACTAAGACAACCTGACTATGCTCATTCTTTTTTAAAAAATGTTAATCATCAGGACATAATTGGTCCAGGACATACTGGACATAAAACTCTAGTTCTGTGGAAAGCTGGTTATGAGTAATTTGATAGGCGATAAACTTGATTTTAAAAAGTCAGGTATATGGTTCTTTATTTTTCCCAGCTAGTTCACTTACAAATAAAAGTAACAGTATTGACAATATAAAAAGAATTTCAACAAAATTGTGAGTACTGTTATCAAAATATGTTGCATTTCATTTTGCTACCTCATTCTGATTTCTAGTGAAAATAGTAGACTTAAGTTCAAATTCTCACAGTAAAACTGAGCAGTGATTTCATGCTAAGCTTATGTAGGAAAGTAATCCTGATCACCACCTAATCTTGGTATTATTTGTAATAAATCATAGTATACTATTCAGTCTCTAAACATCAGCTGATAAGTGTGTTGATACCATGTGTACATATGTTATCAATGTTAAGGAAATAATATTTTCTGTTAAATAAATAATAATATTAAAGAAATTATATAATTCCCTGTTAAGCCAAAAATAATAAAATAATACCTGATTGTAAGCAGATACAGCAAATTGTTAAGGTAATTCAGAGATAACTGCTATTTGGTAAAAGCTTATTTAAGGTATGCTTTATACCTTAGCATAATTTGTATACAAATTTATTCTAGCTTTTTGTTTGGTTGGTTGGTCTTGGTTTTTAATTTTAGGTTTGCCATAACCTGATCCCTAGTAAAAGAAAGAAAGTTTGTTTTTTGTGTTTTTTTTTAAACTTATTTTCTTTTTACTCTTCTTGAACCACTATCTTCTGATATTTTTATGCTTAATTCTAAATGACTAATGTCTCAAAAAGTTGCACTACTATTGCAAAAAAATCAAATCTGGCTCACATTTATCACAGTCAAAACTTACATTCTTCTCAGCTGGGTACTTCAGTAACGAGTACCCTGATTATCTTGTGATGATAATTTGTGATACAAATGATTCATAAAATTTAGTTATCTGGAAGAACAATAGGTATTATTAGAGAGATTCATTAATTGGTTGATTGATTCACCCAAACCTCACTGCTACAAAAAAGTACTCAAAAATGTAAAAATCTTTTGGGAGAAAGTCTTCTAAACCTAGTAAATGTAATAAACCTAGTAAAAAGTTCATACTAAATATTTCATGCAAAAATGTTCATAAAAGAAAAACTTATCAAATTGACCTTATCAAAATCACAAGCTTTTCCTCATTAAAGACTGTTAAATGATGAAAGATGTACAGACTGAGAAAAAAGTATTGGCGAAAGACTTATGTCTAGAATAATTCAGAACTCCAGTAGCAGTTTTCAAAAATCCATTAATAGGCAAAAAGCAGGTACTTTATTTTTAAAAAATGGATGGCAAATAAGTACACAAAAAGAATGTTTGATATCACTACCCATTAGAGAAATACTAATTTAAACCACAGGTGGTGGCACACACCTGTAATTCCAGGTACTGTGTTCATTAGTTTGACAAAGTGAGTGGTATAAACCTTTGACACAAATATGCAATGTAAAGCACTAAAAAAAACCCCAGTGTAGTAGGTACCTGCCTGACAAATGCGAGGTCATGAGTTCAATCCCCGGCACCAAAAAATAAACAAACCAAAACCAAAACCAAATGCAAGGTTTGTTCATATCCAAAAGTTTGCAAATTGAATATTGTAAACTAAGGTCTTACTGTACTAAAAGAATTAAAAGAAGATGTGTCCTGAGTGACTCATCAAATAGAGGATTATTTAAGTTAACATTTTTAAATACAAAAAGAAAGAAATAGAAATTCTAAAGCTGAATAGTCAAGGACCAAAATGAAAATTCTACTAGAGAGACACAGCAGTAGTTTTCAGCTGACAGAACAAAAGATTGATTAAAGATTGAGAATATGTGACCTGAGAAACAAAATATAATGAAAAAAAACCCCCAAAACCTCAGAGGCACCATCATTAAATGCACCAAATCTACTTGTCTAGAGTAACAGAAGAAATGAGCTTGTATATATTCAAAGAAATAATTGCTAAACCACAAAATTCTAGCCAAAATTTATTACTTTATTCAACACAATGATCTCTGGATTTTGTATTTTACCTTGGGGTGTTCTCTAGGATGTCATAAATGTCTAGCTCATTACTGGATGACATTTGTAAACTAATTCAATAAAATTGGTTCTATCATGATTTTCATAACATTAATTTTATACTAATTAAGAAACTCTGCTGGGATCATTTCTTTCCTGACATTTCATTCTACCCTTGAAAAGAAAGAAATTTACTCTCTGGTATTAGAATTATTTCATAATGAGTAAAATGTGTCATTTCAGTTATGCCATGTGATGACATGAGACAAGTATCAAATGAATATTCAAAACATTCTATTGAGTTCCAGAGATCCAGAAATCACTCTGTTGTTTATCTAAGGACCATGACATTTGGTGAACACTAATATACTAATTTTAAAATTTTCTTCTCTAACTGTAGATGCCCACAGATTTTATTACAATGATTTTTTCTATGTCTCATTGTAGGAAGATTTAAATTAGCTGTAAATATGTATAATAAATTTTAATTTTTTTTCCTGCAATCAGTAATTTTTACACTCTGTTTTTCTGGTCAAAGATAGTCTTTTGTGACCTCTGAATCAGTAGGAGATAATTTTGTGTGTAACTTTTTCATATCATTTTAAAAAGATGTTTCAACCCCCACCCCACAAAATGAACTATAATGACAATATAGGTAGGAGATTTCTTAAAATTTAACTTAATGCAAAAACATTCATTTGTGACATTTTAATTGCTAGATACTTTTTTATTTAAAGAAAAAAATGAACAGAAAGAGGGTAGAAATAATACAAAATTTCAAAACAGGAACTAGTAAGAAATCACCAGTTGACAATTACATATTTTCCTCCCTGAAATAGTTGTTCAAGTTACAAAAGTAAAGCATACAAAGTAGACATTTAAACAGTGAGACTGCAGTCAGCTCTGTTCATCTATCCAACAAAAACTTAGTAATATGGTCATCAATCTTGCACACTCAAACATACATGCAGTTATATCCTTTAGAATACTTTCTTTTCCTCTCTCTTTTTAAAAAAATTTTATTTAAAGAGAGTGGAAAAATAAAGCAAAACAAAAAAGGGTAGAAACAATACAGAATTTCAAAAAAATGTACAGTAAGAAATCCCTAGTTGATACATTACATATTGTCTTCCTGGATGTAGTTGTTCAAGTTACAAAATCAAAGCATACAAAGTGGACATTCAAACAGTGAGGCTGCAAACAGCTCCCTGTCCTCTGATCCGACAAAAACTTAGCAACATGATTATCAATCCTACACCGTTAAATATACATGCAGTTATATCCTTTAGAGCACTTGCTTTTCCTCCTTTTGCTTTTTAAGTCCATTATCTGTTTAGTTATATCATGTTTCAGGTTGCTCAGTACCTTGCTGATCTATTTTGTTGTTATTTACTTTCTAAAATTTTTTCTTATTTATTTATTTATTTTATTTTGAAGGTAGTAAAATGCAGCAGAACAAGATAGGACATAGCCAACCTAAGGCAGTGCAGTGAAATTGGCATAGAACCTCACAGCAGGCCACTGGGACAACAGCAATAGGCACAATAGTACATCTGGTTTTCTTCACAATAGTTGTTCCTCCAATCAGGCAGAGCAATATTGAAGGAAATACCAAAATTACAAGAACAGAACACTGAATAGAACAATACCATTGATCAAAACAGAGATAAAAATATTTGCCCTCAAAGAGATGGCAGAAGAAAATCCCCCTTATTTGCTATATCGCATATAGTCAAACTCGCAAGACATGCTCAGATCTCCGGCTCTCACTTGCTGGGCAGGGGATATCTGCCCGACCCCCAGCCTGTGCACCAGCAGACTCACAGCCGCCCACCAGAGGGGTGAACTGGCTGCCTGCCCTCCCAGTGCCCAAGGTCCGCCATGGCGAATTGCAGATCTCAGGAAATGCTGATATGGTTTTTGTCCTGGGGCGGTCATGGCTTGCCAGGCCACAGCCACTACCAGAGTGGCATGCTGGCAGCTGCCTGTTTTCCCAGTGCCCCAAGGTCCACCACGGCGAATCATGGATCTCAGGAAATGCTGATATGGTTCTCGCCCTGGGATGGCCACAGGTTGCCAGGCCACAGCCACTTACCAGAGCAACATGCTGGCAGCTGCCTGTTTTTCCAGTGTCCCAAGGTTCAACCTCCTCTCTCTTTTTTTACAATAACTATAATCAATTCTCATAAACTGTTTAGAAGTTCTACACATGTATATGTCTCTACATGCATACCTAGCCTTTCTGTATTAGAGGGAAAAACAAACCAAGTCAACAATACAAATTCTTGAGAAACACGAAATGGAAAGGACATATAAAACCACAGTACTAGGTGATCTACGGTAGTTACTATGATGTCTCCTGTTATTTTCAATAAAATTGTCTATATTGTCAGGCATAATATAATTAAACTTAGCAGTACATAGCACTATTAATAAAAACCAAACATTGGAGACATTATAAGACTTCAAAGGTAGTTAATAATCAAACCAGAATGGGTATCCTATTGAATCTTGTCATCTTTAGAGTAGTTGCCTCTACTCTCAGACTTGATTCTATCAAGCATAACAGATTTGAATAAAATCAGTCAAGACAAAACAGCAATATAGCCAATCTTCTCTGCCTCATCTCTGCTATGCTTTTTTCTGTTATTGTTGTTTACTTTTCTCCTTCATTCCACTGTGTGCCCCTTTCATTGAGGCCTTTCTGCCATTGTTCCTGGAATCCTGGTGACTTTCTTCTCTCTCTCTAGAATGTCCTTCAGTATTCTTTGCAGGGTTGGATTGGTAGTCACAAACTCCCCCAGTTCCTCTTTCGTGGAAATATCTTGTATTCCCATTAATTTTGAGAGACAGTTTTGCAGGGTACATCAATCTGGGTTGGAGGTTATTTTCTTTCAGGGCTTGGAATATTTCACTCCAAGCTTTTCTTGATTTGATAGTTTGCATTGAGAAATCTGCTGTGATTTTGATGAGTTTTCCTTTATAGGTAATCTGTTTCTTTTCTCTGACCACTTTTAATATTCTGTTCTTGTGATGGATTTCTGGGATCCTGACTATTATATGTCTGAGTATAGAACTGTTTTGGTTGTAGCTGGCTGGAGTTCTGTATGCCTCATATATCTGAACATCACTTCTGCTTCCTATGCTTGGGAAGTTTTCCTTAATTATTTATTTTATTTCATTTGTATTTGTCCCTGCTTCTTCATTCACATTTTTCATTCTTAGGTTATAAATCCTCCTGTTGTCTTCCAGCCTTTGTATCATTACTTCCTGGTTCCTTGTTATTTTTAAGAGATCATTCCTTTCATGATCATACATTGCAAACCTATCTTCAAGTTTTGGAAGTCTGTCTGTAGTTTCTGTTAAGAAGGTTTTCCAACTTTCAATAGAGTTTTTAATTTCCTGATATTCTCTTTGTATCTGTTTCATGTATTCTAGATTTTGTTTATATTCTTCATCAAAGGCTTCTCTCCTTTTTCTTGGTTCCTCCATTCTTCCATCTGTGTCTTCTTGAGAGGTATTTAGCATTTCTTTTATTAATCTTCTTATATTTTGCTTCACCTGAGTTACAATTTCAGATTTAAATTCATCGATGATGTCACAGAAGTATTTCTTTATTTCTGATGAGGCCATGTCCGATATTGCATGTTTGCTGCCCTCAATCTCCTCTGTATTTGCCTCTCCTGGGCTTATTTTCCCTGGGTCAGCAGTTGGAGGCTTTTTGTTGTTTCTCTGTCTTGTCATATTTCTGGTTTCTTTCAGACAGGTGAATGGTGGAGGTCTCAGGACCTTTCTCTATTGCTTACAGTCCCTCTGGAGTGTACTGGTTAGGGCAGTGCTGCCCTTTCCTGTTTGTTGTTGATCTGTGAGGTGCACGCAGGGGTGGTGTGGGCCGACCCCTCCCCTTCTCAACCAGTGAGTGTCTTCAGTATATTAGTGTGTGCCCTGCGGACATCATAGGTTTGGGACAGCCTTGTCTCTGGCTGTTGGGTCCCAACCAGGGGCATGGCACAACCCAAGAAGATCCCACCAATCTACTTTGGGCCAGGAGCTGCCAACTAAAGCCTCCTCAGCTGTTGATTCAAGCCTGTCCTGCCCAAATCCAATATACTGTCTAGCCGGTCATCTCACTCTGGGGAATCCAGTTCCCAGCACTCACCAAAGTCTGTGCAGCTCGGCTCGCCATCTCCACTCCCCATTGCAGCACCTCCTCCCACCAAAGGTCTTGAGCTCACCAATCCCTGCTCTTGGCAAAGATGCGACCTCGGCTCAATTGTGAGTTGCCTGACTCTAGGCCACACCCAGCACAGCTACCGGAGCGTGTCCAGCTCCAGCCTTTTGTCCATGCTTCTTTTTTTTTTTTTTTTCCTCAGTTTCTTTCTGGGTGGTGAGAATTCCTCTCCTTTCATCTGGTCTTCTCCATGGTGTCAGATTCTAGCATCTGAATTGTTGTTTTTCTCAGAGAGGCTCTTTATTGTGCTACCTATCAATTGGCCATCTTGGATCTCCCTGCTAGTTGCTTTTTTGTTTCATTTTTATTAAGTAGTTCTTTTTTAAAAATGAAGGAAGAAAGGGAGAGAGGGACCAGATTTTAAAAAATGGCTAAAACTCACCCAATTTGATGAAAATTAATCTGACCATCACAGAAATACAACAGTTTTCAAATAGGATGAATGCAAAAAGATCCACACCAAGACGCAATCATAGTTAAGATATTGAAAGTGAAAGACCAAGAGAAAATTCTTGAAAGCAGCAAGAAAAGGAATTTACAAAAAGATCAATTCCTAATTGTGCATCAGATACAATGGGGACCAGAGGACAATAGGATGAGATATTCAGTGTTGAAAGAAAATATTGTCAGCCAAGAAACCTAATTCCCAAGATTTTTTTTAATGGTACAACAATTTGGGGGAATTATGAGTGGAATTTGTAGGACTGGAAGTTGCTGCAGATGAGTGGGTGGGAGGGGAATATGAAGTTCTAGCACAGTGGCAGTGAATCTAAGGCACATGTGCTGCAGTGCGCTGGTTTGTTTCACTGAAAGCTCTGAAATATTCGCTATCACTGGTCTAAGACATTAATATACATGAATATGCACTTTAAAATCATTGTACTCTTCACCTTTACTAAGTTTAAGAAAAATCTTCAATTATAAATTAGCTTACTGCACCATTTTTATTTTATAAACTTCAGTTTTTAAAAATATATTGACTTCTGTAATAAGTTTAAAATACAAATGTATCATATAAGTTTACAAAAATATTTCCTTTGTATTCTGTAAGTTTTATATTTGAAAAATTTTTACTTTTATATTTTGTGGTGCTGAGGATTAGACCAAGGGCCTCACACATAGTAGGTAAGTATTTTCCACCATTGGGCTATATTTGCAGCCCTATATTTTTTTTTAAAGAAAAAAAAACAGAGTAGAAATAATACATAATTTCAAAAAAAGTTGATAATTACATATTTTCCTCTTAGAAGTAGTTGTTCAAGTTACATAAGTAAAGCATACAAAGTGGACATTTAAACAGTGAGATTGCAACCAGTTCTGTTCACCTATCCAACAAAAACTTAGTAATATGGTTATCACTCTCACACACTTAAACATACATGCAGTTACATCCTTTAGAGTACTTTCTTTTCCTCTCTTTTTTTTTTACAATAACTATAATCAATTCTTTTAAACTGTTTAGAAGTTCTACACATGCATGAATCTCTACATGTATACCTATCCTTTCTGTATTAGAGGGAAAAAAATCAAAACAAGATAACAAAGCAAATTCCTAGAAAAACACAAAATGAAAAAGTCATATAGAACCACAATACTAGGTAATCTACAGTAGTTACTATTATGTCTCTTGTTATTTTCAATAGAATTGTCTATATCATCAGGCATAGTATAATTGGACATAGCAGTACATAGTAATATTAATAAAAACAAAACATTGGAGACATTATAAGACTTCAAAAGCAGTTGATAATCCAACCGGAATGGGTATCCTGTCGAATCTTGTCATCTTCAGAATAGTTGCCTCTTCTCTCAGACTTGATACTATCAAGGATACCAGATTCGAATAAAATCAGTCAAGACAAAACAGCAATCTAATAAACCAGATTCAAATAAGATCGGTCATAGTAAGACAGTGTACATAATACAGGGCTTCAGTTTAAGTCAATAGGAAATTAAGGATAGTTACTGTAGTATATCCTGATATTTTTGGGGTAGCTGTCTGTGCTTTCAAATCTAGTATGAGTAGACAGACTGAAACAGAATAAAATCAAACTAACCAGAACAATAAGAATAATGTGGCTTTTAAATCCTGATACACTATTAATAATGTCCTCTGCTTTCCTTTTTTACACAGTTCCTCCCCTTTCACTTTCTCAAGGTGCTTTGTACATTTCGGGTTCCACTAACTCCTTTAGTTCTTAGATTGGGGGACAACCTGCTATCTACCTAAGTGGTTCTGAACCTTTTTACCCCTAAGCTTGATCATGAGCTGTATTCTTTTACGTACTAAAGCCTCAAGGTTTTCCTTACTTATAGCTGAGTAGTTCTCCACTGCACAAAAGTGTCAGGAGTTTCCAACCTATCTGCAGCTGCTGGATGAGTTGTCCCTATTTCTGTCACATAGAGCATTGTTTTCTCACCTTTGGCTTTCGGTTCATTAACCCTTTTTCAGGTTGATTGTATTTCCTATTCCAAGCATCTTGATGACCTACTCTAACTCCTGATCTACTCTGCCTGTGTTTCTTTTTGTTAGTGTACCAGGCCATCTGTGTTAGATTATAGCCAATCTTCTCTGCCTCATCTCTGCTATGCTATTTTTCTGTCGTTGTTGTTTAATTTTCTCCTTCATTCCACTGTCTGCCCTGTTGATTGAGGCCTCTCTGCCATTGTTCCTGGAATCCTGGAGATTTTTTTCTCTCTCTCTAGAATGTCCTTCAGTATTTTTTGTAGGTTGGATTGGTGGTCATGAAGTACCCCAATTTCTCTTTGTCATGAAAACATCTTGTTTCTGCATTAATTTTGAGTGATAGTTTTGCAGGGTACATCAATCTGGTTGGAGGTTATTTTCTTTCAGGGCTTGAAAAACTTCACTACAAACTTCATTGTTTTGTTTTGTTTTTTAATGTGCTGGGAATTGAACTCATGACCTCACGGTTGCCAAGCAGGCACTTATGTTGCTGAGCTAAAGCCCCAGCCGCAAGCTCTTCTTAATTTGATAGTTTGTGTCGAGAAGTCTGTTGTGATTTTGATGGGTTTTCCTTTATAGATGATCTGTTTCTTTTCTCTTACTGCTTGTAATATTCTGTTGTGATGAATTTCTGGGATCTTGATTATTATATATAGCTGGCTGGAGTTTTGTATGCCTTATATATCTGAAGTCACTTCCTATACTTGGGAAGTTTTCCTGAATTATTTCTGTGAATAGCCTTTTTATTTCATTTGTATTTTCCCCTGCTTCTTTGTTCACATTTTTTATTCTTAAGTTATAGATCTTCTTGTCGTCTTCTAGCCTTGTATTGTTACTTCCTGGTTTCTTGTTATTTTTAACAGATCTTTCATTTTCCAATCACACATTGCAAATCTATCTTCAAGTTTTGAAAGTCTATCTTTAGTTTCTATCAAGAAATTTTGCCAGCTTTCAATAGAGTTTTTAATTTCCTAGTATTCTCTTTGGATCTGTTTCATGTATTCTAGATTTTGTTTATATTCTTCATCAAAGATTTCTCTCCTTGTTCTGGGTTCCTCCATTCTTCCATCTGTGTCTTCTTGTGACGTATTTAGTATTTCTTTTATTAATCTTCTTTTATCTTGCTTCACTTGATTTAGAATTTCAAATTTAAGTTCGTCGATGAGGTCACAGAAGTATTTCTTTATTTCCGCTGAGGCTGTGTCCAATATTGCATGTTTGCTGCCCTCAATCTCTTCTGAATTTATCTCTCCTGAACTTATTTTCCCTGGGTAAGTGGCTGAAGGTTTTTTCTTATTTCTTTCTCTTGTCATGTTTCTGGTTTCTTTCAGACAGTTGTATGGTGGAGGTTTCAGGACCTTTTCATATTGCTTACAGTTTTTCTGAAGCACGCTGGCTAGGGGATTGCTGCCCTCTCCAGTTTGCTGTTGATCTGAAGGGTATATGCAGGGGCGATGTGGGCTGGCCCTTTTCCTGTGAGCCAGTCAACCAGTGAGTGCCTTCAGCACATTAGCCTGTGCTCTGTGGATGTCACAGGTTTGGGACAGTTTCATCCCTGGCTATTGGGTCCCGACCAGGGGCATGACCCAGCCCAAGCAGATCCCATCAGTCCGCTTTGGGCCAGGAACTGCCAACTGATGCCACTGTGGTTGCTGGTTCAGGCCTGTCCTGCCCAACTCCAATATGTTGTTTAGCCAGTCAGCCCCTTTGCGGGACCCAGTTCCCAGCACTCACCACGGGTCAGTGCAGCTCGCCATGCCAATTCCGAGTGGCACATCCTCCCGCCAAGGGTCTCAGGTTCACCAACCTCCAATCTCAGCAGGACCACGACCTCAGCTCGATCATGAGTTGCCCAATTCCTAGTTGCTCCCAGCACAGCACAGGACTGGGTCCGATGGGAGTGTGTCCAGCTCCAGCCCTCTTCCATGTTTTTTTCTTTCTTTGTTTTTCTTTTTCTTTTTCCTCAGTTTCTTCCTGGGTCGTGAGAATCCCTCTCCTTTTGTCTGGTCTTCTCCATGGTGTTAAATTCTAGCATCTGAGTTGTTTTTCTTAGAGAGGCTCTCTACCATGCTATCTATCAATCCACCATCTTTTCCAACCTCAGCACTATATTTTGTTTTGTAAACTTCTTAAAAATTTAGATGCACACATGTCCATTAATTAGTGCGTACACAGGATCAAGATCATCAGTGTCCCTGTGTTCCCCTCTCCATTTTGTTCCACTGGAAGGTCTTCAGATGGAGCTGGCATCTCCTATGATAAGAGTATCTTTTTCTGGAATCCTTCCTAGGATCCACCTGAGCTGCTTCTTGTGCATGTGTTATTCTCTGTACAAACGTGTTCCTGGTGACTTGCTTGATTTGCTTCTTTTTCATAATAGTTTTGCCTTTAAGTAAACAATGCATCATGAACATTCATATTTTATTACTGAAAACTCCAAAGTTGGGGCTCTATGTTTTTAAACTTCTTAGTAATTTGAGGTTTGCAAAACCTTCTGCTAAACTTCTCACTGAATTTTCTTGAGAGTTCTGCAATTTTCTTTCCTCTTAGGCTGTATATTACTGTTCCAGTACCAACAAGTACTCCTTGGTTCCTCAGGAAACATCTCTAGGAGCTCCTCAGTGCCCCCTCATTTACACTCTCATTAAAGTTGTTTGTCAACTCAACCCAGCTTTTTTTTTCTTCCAATCTCCATATCCTTGGTAAATCTGTTGATTTCTTGAACAAATTTGTTAGGTGTCTTTTTGTGCCACTCATACACTGCTTTGTGATATCAGCCCAAGCCCCAGCAACATTTTCATGTAGTCAGTCATAAATGAATTTTCTGGTGTTGATTCAAGTGTCTTCTCACTGTCTTGTGAGCCAGTGGCAGCCACGTGGGCTGATAGGGGAGCTGGGAAACCAACCTGCGTCTTTCAGTGAGCCAGCTGCAGCCATGTGGGCTGGAGGGGGGACTCAAGAAATCAACCCATGTTTTTTTGTGAGCCAGTGGCAGCCATGCAGACCAGGAGGAGAACCAGGAAGCCAATCCATGCCTTCCTGTGAGCCAGCTGGCACACAGACTGGGAGACCAGAAGAGCAATCCTCTCACCCTACCCCACCCCATAAGCAACTGGCTTATTTGGAGGAACTGAGGCTGAGATGATAGCAACTGAATTAAATAAAATAACATAATGCTTGTATTGTTTGATTAACTTTGTAAGCCTAAAGCTGGTTGTCTGAGCATCTGTTTGAAGCATAACAATATGCCTCATATTATCTGTGGGGGATTTCCTTATGTCTTGTTTTTGAAATCCAATGTTTTGTTTCATTTTATTATTTTGTTTTATTCCTGTGTCTGGTAACCTGAGCAACTATTTTGAAGATATAACAACCATTGTTAAATTTCTGTCATCTTGTTTTGAGATCCTGTATCACTGTTGTTGTTTTATTGTTGTTGTCATTTTGCTTTTGTTGTTTTGGTTAGTTTGCTTTTTGATTTTTCTTTTTCTGTTAAAAAAAAAAAGAAAAAGAAGCTCTGCCACCTCTCAATCCTGGCACTGCTTACAGCTTATGTCTGGTAAGCTCACCATCTAGGGAGAAGTTCAAATCCCTTGGGGAAAGAAGCTGAGTGCAGCAGTGGCTGTTGAGCTGAGATTGGTATCCAGCTTAGCTACTGTACAGTGTCTTCCTGGCCTAACTCTCCTTCCATTGGGAGATAGTGCCCAGTGAGCAAAATATTTGCAAGAAAGCCTCTTAGATGAGAACACTAAGCAAAATACAAACCAGAGAATTACTCAGAGGGCAGTGATTATGTTAGGACTAGAGAACCATAGGAACAGAAAAAAATAAGTTCTGATTAGGCCCCAAACCTAACCAGGTTGAGCAATCTGTGAGACAGAAGTGCAGGAGCTGGCAGTGGCTGTAACCTTTTGGAGCTGAGGTTGGAGAAGTCAGGTAAGATACTCTGCCAGCAAGCTCTGCATCTATGTAGGCTCTCTCCAGTCACCAGCCTTCCAAATACTGATAAGCTGTGTCCATGTAGGGTTCTTCCCACCACTCACCAAAAGCCAAGGGCCTCTCTTCTGTTGCCACACTCTAAGTGCCACTGAAATCAGAGGCTGGAAAGAGAGCCTCTGAAATTAAAAAACTAGAATGCAAGATCACTGCAGGTAGAGTAAGCAACCCAAATCAGACCCTGTGGAGGCTATTTCCTGCTAGCTCCTAGAAATCACTAAAACCCCATGTTGGATGGAAACCCGCACAATACTGCTTTGATCCAGAGTTAAAAGAGGCAGAGAAAGGCCATCAGAAAAGTATACAGGGGAAAGGTTACCACTTCCTGCCTGACTACAGAGGACCATTGAAGTTCCCAGCCAGAAAAAAGCTGGAGAGGGCTACGGCATAACTACAGATAGCACAGAAAGCTGAGAGGTGAACCAGGTGAAACAAACAGCAAAGCAGAAGCTCAACTGGAGCTCCCCAGTAAGAGGACATTTATATTTTTAACTTTGTGTGTATGTTTTTTCAGAGTGGATCAAAATCAGAGTGGATCAAAGACCTAGATATTAAGACAGAAGCACTGCATCTGCTGGAGGATAAAGTAGGCAGAAGACATAGGCATGGGTAAGTACTTTCTAACAGAACTGCAGTGGCACAAAGAATAATACCAAGAATCAACATAATTGGATTAGGTTAAAGATCTACACAGCAAAGGAAAAATCAACAATGAAGAGACAACCTACGAAATGGGAAAAATTTGCCACCTACTCAGACAGAGGACTAATACCTCAAATATATAAAGAAAAATATATAAAGAAAAAAATATAGATAAAAGAATATATATAAAGAAAAAATTAGATAAAAGAACCAGTCAAAAACAACTAAAATCAATAGATGTGTCTGAAAAGAAGAAATTCAAATGGCCAGTAAGTACATAAAAAAAAAATGTTTATCCTCTGACTATCAGGGAAATGCAAATCAAAACAACACTGACAGTCAATTGCACTCCAGTAACAATGACTATTAGTAAGGACTCAAAAGCAGCAAATGCTGGTGAGGTTGTAGGGAAAGGGGAATGTAAACTAGTATAAATACTATGGAAATAAGTATGGAGATACCACAAGAAACTAAAAATAGGATTTCTATGGTTTGATCTAGCTATATTCCTTCTAGGTATCTTCCCAGAAGAGTTGAAGACAATATTTTACAGTGACATGCATAATCATGTTGATTGCACAACTCTTAATTGCTAAATCTTGGAAACAGCCTATATTCACATCAACAGATGAATGGGTAGAAAAAAATGTGGGATATACAAGGGAGTGTCCTCATTCACAAGGAAGGATAAATTTGAGTCATTTGTAGGAAAATGGATTGATCTTGAGACTACACTGTTAAGTAGACCCAAAAGGTTAAATAGAAACCCAAAATAGAAATAAGGAGTCAAGTTAAAATAGATGGTAGGAGAGGATGGTTGGAGATGAAGAAGGGGATCTGGAGGAGGAGAAATAATTGCAAGAATAGGGGATAACAAAGATTGAAAACTGATCAGATTATATATATATATATATATATATATATATATATATATATATAGTAATTGACCAAAGCAAATGTTATTATATACCCCAAATGTGTGCTAATAAAATAAAAAATAAAAACTCCTGTGACTTTTTAGTTTATTGGTTAGATCAAAGAGATGGTATTTAGAATGAGAACCACTTCTTTGAATCAGGACAAAGATCACCAATAAAAAGAGGAAGCATGACAGCATTATCGATAATAACTAAATTTGAAAGGAATATAATTTTTCAAACAGTACTTTTACTTTTTGCTGGCATAGCAATTAAGGCAAGCATCTGAGATTTGTAGGTTGGTCATTGTGCATTCTTATTTCTCCCGTAGTGCACTGGCAGCATGTGCATATTAATATGCTGGAAGATCAAGGTTCTCACTGCACCAGATCACAGAATGTTTCGATTTGTAACCTGCAGCATTACCCTCAAGAGGACTGTTTCTCCATCCTCTAAAGCTTTGAAAGCTGAGATTGACTTGGCCTTCTTTTCATGGATGAAAGTCTTTCAGGTATCTCATTTCAGAATTACAAATTTTCTTTCTTTCTTTGTTCTTTTTTTATTTTTATTTTTTTGATACTGGGGATTGAATTCCCATGAATTACAAATTTTCAACCATATTAAAATTTTACTCTGGTGTGTAGTTTTTGTTCATAATCTGCTTATGAAAAGTTTTCAAAACTTTTTCCACTGCCTTTACAATAGCATATGCAGGCTCATCACTTACTTTCACATTACTGAATGAAGAATGATGTTGAATCATTTAAACTACCTATGGTGAACATTAAATTTAATATTGTAGTTGGGTTCAGCCTTTCTTTTACCATGGCCAACTTTATTTGTAATCATGTTAAGAGGGTTAGGCTATTTTGTCTGGTCTTCAATGCTGGTCACTAGAAGTTTACATATCTAATGTGGTTATATCTCCATATTGATGTGGAGATATTTGCAGATATTAGATATCTCAAATTTTTGTTATTTTCATTGCCTTAAATGAAGTAGATCTTTTTACAACATCTTATCACATTCTTGTTCTTCAAAATCATAGGAATAGGGAAATGAGACTTTCCTGAGTGGAAAATAGTAATCATCACTGATTTACTATTTTCATAGACTACTTTCATTTTCATTTCTGATCAAATGTGGCTTCTTACTGACAACAATAACAATAGATTTTGTATGTTTTGAGGTCATAGTGAATACATTGATATTAAAGTCAAGCACAAGAGATTATGATTCAATCAAGAGGCACAGTAAACATGAGATCATGAGGCTACTGCCAGCATAGCACAATATATCGCATTATAGTAAGCTTATAAGTAGAAGGAATACACTAAAATAGTGATCAAAAGTATACTATGGCAGATACACCATTAACATAATAATCATTAACACAGTCATTATCAAGTATTATGTCCTGTACATAATCATGTGCTATTCTTTTATATGACTGGCAGTACAATAAGTTTACACTCGCATTGCTACAAGTATATAAATAATGTCATATTTTTATACCATAGTTGCCACAGTGCCACTACTCAGCAAAAATTTTTCAGCTTCATTATAATTTTTGGGAACAGTGTCATATATTCAGTCTGTTCTTGACTAAAATGTTCTTTGGTGGTACATGACTGTATATCCCATTCATTTTTAGAGGCCACCCTCATCCGTGGCTTATGACTCTCCTCTCTCTCCAGAGACACTAGTAGCAAGTTAATCTCACATCACATTACTCTGACCTCCACTTCTACCTCCTCTTTCTGCTTTTATGGATCTCTGTGATTACATCAGACCCACCTTGATAATTCAGAATAATCTTCCTATTTTAAGGTTAGTTATTAGCAACCTTAATTCTATCTTCACACTTAAGTCCTCTTTGCCAAGTCAAACAACATGTTTGCTTTCTGGGGATTAGAATGTGGATGTCTGTCTAACATAAAGAGACTTTTATTATCTTGGATAAAATTATTGGAATAATGATATAAAACCATCTGCAAATTATCACTTAATCCTTAGACGGTTTTCAATGTTAATGATATCCAAAGCATTATGAAACAATAGATTTTAAATACTATTCTCCACTTACCATATTGGCAAAGATTAAGACATTTGATAATATATAATAAAAATTTGTGAAAATATACATATTCATTCACTATTGGTATGAATTTGATATAAATTTGATAAAGATATCCAAATTTAAGGTGACTGTTGTGGGAGACTGTTGTGGCCTGCATCCCAGCCAGTTCATTGGTTTGTCATCCTGACCTACAGGTGAATAAGAATGAAAGACAGACAGAGAGTCAACTTAACATGTGGGCAGCCAGAGGGCTCTTGCCTGTAGTGCACAGAGGAGCCTCAGGTTTCTAGCTCATTCTATTTTTTATTTACTCAGACACAGATACAAGCAATTAAAGCAATGCATGATTTGCCTTCCTTTTAATATCTACTAGTATATGTTTAGGTAAACAATTTAATCTCAACTGTACAGACTTTTCTCTAGAACCTGCAAATATCACCATCCCCATGTTGCCCTTCTTTGTATTCACAGAGTAGGCCAGTTAAGCCTCAATTCTTCTTAACTGATCTGCCACATACTACCCACTTTTGCCTAACATTTCCACCTCTGTGAAGTGAATGTCAAATGTTCTTTACAGGGCCGGGGATTTAGCTCAGTAGTGTAAGCGCCTGCTTGGTGAATGCAAGGTTGTGAGTTTGATCCTCGATATCAAAAAACAAACAAACAATATATAAATATTCTTCACAATATTGTTTGTGATTTTAAAGAACAGAAAAAAAGGTGATGATCTATAAAAATAACTTTGTATATATAAATTATATCCGTATGTTAAAATAATAGCTATTTCTTTCACAGGTATAGGTAGAGTTCTGGCCAAAATGAAGTATTCCCTTTTCTGTGTAGTATTCCCTCTTACAACTAAAAA
Source organism: Hydrochoerus hydrochaeris (assembly GCA_004027455.1). Classification (NCBI taxonomy): domain Eukaryota; kingdom Metazoa; phylum Chordata; class Mammalia; order Rodentia; family Hydrochaeridae; genus Hydrochoerus; species Hydrochoerus hydrochaeris. Next base: position 860,863 of record PVLA01000060.1, read on the forward strand.
AGCCTTGACATAACAACAGACAAAAGTCAGAAGATTCTGGAAGGTGAGAAAAAGATAAAGACTGCCTAACAACTTCATAAAACTGAGTTAAGCACTGAGATGTAGTAGTCATCTGGACTCTGGATAGTATTTTCTTCATTTGCTATTGCATACAGACCTTTTGAAAAGTAGCATAGTGTGTTTAGAAAGTCTTTAGGGATGAATGGCAATTCAAATCACCCCAGGTCTCTACAAATTTAGTCCTTAGTTTTGGATTTGATGCACTCATGGACGGGATGGCTGAAAATTAGATAACCTTTGAGGAATTCCAGTCTTCTAAGGACATATCTTTATCATAAAACTTTTGCTTTCGAAGTATGTGAGAAATGTGATCATCTTTATTTAAATTTCTATAGTTTTATTTGAAAGACATTAACAACATAGTGAGATGCCTGACTTACATAGCATTTACTGAGGAAATCTTTTGGATAGTAGTAGAATTTGAAAAGTTTCAGCAGGTGACAGAAGGAACAGGAATTTTAGAAAAGAAAGATATATAGAATGGAATATGGGCATGCTTGGGCAAGGAAAGAAAGTGGTCACAGTGGAATCTGTTTTCTTGGATCTCTTTATTTCTATCATTTGTCTATTCTTTTAAATACAATGATTCACTTTGGGATGATGACAGAAATAAAATATTTTCTATAGGACTTCTACTTTTTAAATTATTAAGAATGCATTGAATTCCATTATGAATTCTTCAAAAAATTATCCTCCAAAATTTATCATACCTTCATCCTACTCCCCCTTGGTCAGGTTTCTCCATTCTTCCTGGTTTCATGCTTTTCCTGATAGTTCTTCTATTTAAAAGCAGCAACACTTCTGTTTTGCCCAGGAGCAGATCTAGCATCAGTCTTTCTCATTGCTGGGACAAAATACCTGACAACAACAAGTTAAAGGAGGAAAAGATTATTTCAACTCATAGTTTGTAGAGGTTTCAGTCCATAGTTGGGTGGCTCCAAGGCAGGGCAGCATGGCAAAGAGGCATGGCAGAAAAGAAACAGTTCATGGCCTGGCAGACAGGAAGCAGCAAGCCATTAAGGAAGGAGGGATATACAACTTCTAGTCTATAACCACAGTGACCCACCTCTTCCCACCATACTTCCCCTCCCAACATCACACCCAACTATAAACCCATCTTCACACTAACTCAGTTCCACACACCAGTAATTCAGTATCGTACACTCACAATCCAGTCCTCTTCCAAAAGTCCCACCAATGATCCCATGAGGCTTGGGGGAAACATCTGAATATATGCCATAACAATCAGTGCCCAGTGTCTAGCTTTGGTGGCATTGGTGACATCAGTTGCAGTATCTGGGACAACAGCAGTCATGACATGTTACCCTTAGACCAACTGTAGAACTCAGATCACCGCTGCCTTCATAATCACTATGTTTAGCCCTCTGACCTTACCAGATTTTATGAGCAGCTTAAAATTATCCAGCATCAGTTCCATACTTGAAAGCAAAAACCTAGATATAAACATTTATAAAAGCATCAACTATATAAAATAATCTCATGTTACAAACACGAACAAGACATGGTCATTTCTGGCAAGGAATTCACAGTAGAACTGGTAGAAATTTCCAACTAAAAAGATTATAGGAGTTCCTCTATCAACAGAGATAGACTAGGTAATTCAAGTCAAACTGAGAAAATGAGAAAATTTGGTAAAATTAATTATTAAAAATCTGCTTGAAGGCATAAAGATGTACTAAAATAGAGAATAATATTCAAGGTAAGAATGTAGAGAAGAGAGTTCAGAGGTTTGAGTGTAGAATTTGGAGCTAATTTCCTTGGAAGTTTTTCCAGTTGAGACGAGATGGCTGAAAGATACTGAGAGATTGAGATTATGATGTTGCAGGGATGAGGAAGAAATGTTGAAATAGGTAAACTATCAGGGCTTTTGTTTGGAAGGCCAGAGAGCTGCATGTTCATTCGTCTATAGTCTTGTGTTACATAATGATGTTTCAGTGAATGATGGCTACATATAGGACAGTGGTCCCATAAGATTTTTTTTTAAATTTTATTTAAAAATTTTATTTTAAAAAGATAAAACCATGGAAAATAAAACAGAATTAAAACCAATCAAGATAAAATAGTATATGTGATATAGGATTTCAAAACCTTACGAAATCAGCAATAGTTACCATAATGCTTCTTGTATTCAAAATAGCAGCAGATACCTTCAGTAAAAACCAAACAGAACAGAATAGAGCAAAAACAATAAAAATAAAACAATGAGTGCAATAAAGGACTTCAAAATAAGCTAATAGTAAATCCAAAATGGCTACCATAATATGTTTTGCTGTCTTTTAAATAGTTGCTCATGCCATCAGATTTAGCATAATGAGAATAAAACCCAACCCAGGAAAACAATGAAAATGATATGGTTTCCAGGCAGGGATCACCTGCTTGTGAGGCCTGCTTCTCCCTGCACCCCTGAAGTCTGTGAATGGCCAGTTCCGTAAGATTTTAATGGAGCTGAACAATTCCTATTGTAGTGTAATGTTGTCATGCAATGTGCCACTCATGATTGTCACGATGCTAGTGTAAACAAACCACTTCCATCCAGGTGTGTAAACTATAGCACATACAGTTATGTATAGCACATAGTACTTAATTAAATTAATAAAGGACTATTACTGATTTATATATTTACTTTACTTTTTAATCATTATTTTAGGATATAGTCCTATTTATATTGAAAAAATAACTGTAGTGTATTATGCTGGCAGCAGCCTCACACGTCTTATTTTTGCCTGGTCACTTGATTGCTTCAGGAGGCTAACCAAGGAAGTGGAAGACCTCTATAACCAAAACTATACTATGCTAAAAAAGTAGATTAAAGAGGGTATCAGAAAATGGAAAGGTATTCTCTGTTTGTTGATAAGCAGAACCAATATAGTTAAAATGGGCTACATTGTTGGTGGGAATGTAAACTGATACAACCACTAAGGAAATCAGTGTGGAGACTCTTCAAAAGACTAAAAATATTTCCATTTGATCCAGCTATGCTAACTTTATGTATCTTCCCAAAAGAGTTAAAGATATCACACCACAGTGGTGTATGTATAATCATGTTTATAGCAACACAATTCACAATAGCTAAGTCTTAGAAACAGCCTGTTTCCCTATCAACAGATGAATAGATAAAGAAAATGTGTAGTGCTGGAATACTACTCTGCTGTAAAAAAAAAGATAGACTTGAAGCATTTGTAGGAAAATGGATGCACATTGAGATAATTTTAAGTGAAATAAATCAGACATGTGTAAATACACAAGTAAATTAAATATCACATGGTTTCTCTTATATGAAAATGTTAACATATAAAATGAGTATAAAATAAAAGACAGTAGAAATAGAAAGAGAGAAAAATGTAATTGTACTCTAAGTACATATGTTTCTGCTGTTGGTTTCTGGTTTTACTCCAATATGGTATGAGACTTCACTTTTCAGGATTTCTATTTCTTTGACTATGTTAAGGTCTTTATTGTTGCTTTGAACGTGGTCTATTTGAGTGAATATTTCTTGTGATTTTTAAAAAAATTTTATTTTGAAAGTAGTAAAAATACAGCAGAATAAGACAATGCAGTGAAATTGGTACAAAACCTCACAGCAGGATACTGGAATAGTAGCAATAGCTACCATAATATATCTTGTTATCTTCACAATAGTTGTCCAGTCAATTAGGTATAGCAAAGTCAAACCAAAAACAGAACATTATAAAACCAATTGAAAGAGAGTATTGAATAGAGCAAAATAAACATAACAAAACAGTGAAAACAACCTTTACCTTCAAAGAGAAGACAGAAAGAAATCCCCCATATTTGCTACATTGTATATGGTCATCCTCCTAAGAGATGCTGAGACATCTATCCCCAGTTGCTATGGGGGGAGGGGGTGTGTGCTTGGTTCTCAGCCCGAGCGCCAGGAGGCTCACGGGAGCCACTGGTTCTCCTCCTGGTCCGCAGCAGGGGCGTTTACCAAGAGGGCGGGCGAATAAGCTGCCTAAGTTTCACCATGGCCAGATCTTGGGAGCCTATCTCTTGTGATTTTGAGAGGACCGTATGCCCTCCAGTTTTTACATACAATATAGCACTCTACTTGAAGCTTCATGTTGCTGATTTTCACTGTTCCATTTCAGTTCTTTGTATCTTTGTTAGTTATCAATTACTGAAGAAAGTGTTTTGAAATTTTCAGTTATGTTTGTGAATCTGTGGTTTTCCCTTTAGTTTCATGTTTTTGCTTTATGTGTTTGGGTGCTTTGTTTAATGAAATCTGTGTTAAGAACTGTTGATTCTTGTTGGAGAACTATCTTTTATAACATTATCTGATCACTGTAATCTCTTGTTTTGAGGTACAAGTTGAGTAATGTCAAATTAATATAGTTTCAGTGTGTTTTGTTGAGCCAATGCTGGACTAGTATGCTTACTTGCATAACTATTTAATCTGCATTTTCATGCTTATCTGATTTTTGTTGTGTTTTCTCAAATATTTGTAAACTTTTTAATTGATAAATAAAAGGCACTTTATTTTTAAAAAGCAAACTATTTTGATTCTTAAGAAAGCAATCACCTGAAGGAGATGTAAAACAAATGATCCAATGGAGCCCTAGGTAAAAATGAAGGTGAAATGAAAAGAAAGAAAATGAAACAAAAACCCACCCATACTTTTATTATGGAATCACATTGAACATGCAAGTCAAATAAGTCAGTTTTTCAAGGAGAGTGTGTCTATTTATGTCCCTCCCCTTCTGAGGCTTTTTGAGAAGAGAATACAGTTGATCACTGAATTTGGCAACATGGAAGTCACCAGAACTTCCTAGAGTCTTTTCAAAGGAAAGGTAGGCCTGAGCCTACTTGGGATGGATCAAATTGAGAATGGGAAGAAAGTGAAGTCAGGAAACTTCTGGGTAATATTTTGCAGTGAACAGGAGCAGAGAAATAGAATGGTAGCTGGAGAGAAAAGATAAATTTGGTTAGGGTCATATCATTGGCAATGGGAACACTTAAAGATTTCAGAATAAAAAAAGTTGGTTGAAAATAAGAGTTGAAAAGAGGAACATTGTAGGAGTAACTTGAAGGAGAAGACGGAGTTTAGAGGCCAGTGAACAGCTTAACAGTAGTTCAGGAATAAGAGAAGGATATGAATGTGGATGGTGGCCAGCAGGTGAGGGACATTATAGAAAATAGTTATGAAAATTTGCCAAAAGATTTTTGGCTTAGTGTTCTAATCACTTGTGCAAAGACAAAAACCATATACCTGAAAGGACTTAGTGTAATCTTACTTTACAAAAAAAGAAATCTAAGCTCCAGAAAAAAGAAGAGGTTAAAGTATTTTACGCGGAAAGAAATTATGTTAAATGTACACACACACATACACACACAAACACATAAATGTATTCAGAGTATAAATGGAGCTGAGATTATTTCAGTTAGGGGTCCTGGGTAAGATCATCTGAGCAATTTTCTCCTTGGTTTTCAGCAGCCTCCATCTGTCAAATGATAGAAACTTAAACTTTCTCCATTCATGTCTCCTAGGTTTTCCCCAAAAGGGAGAAGGCTGATACACATTATCAGAACATGAGCTCAGACTGCTGAGCTCACGGAGCCTCTTTTGTGCAGTTCTTGTCTTGGTGCATGTCAGTTTTCTGCTCTCCTCTGCACATCTCTAGTCCTCCACTGATGAACTTCCTAACTTTCTTTCTTCTGTGGTATGCTAGCTTTCTGTCAGCTTCTGAAACCATTTAGGGTTTGAGTACCTGTACACCTAGTTGCTGCCATTCATTGCCTCTGGGAATCAGCTGTCTTTCTAGGGAAATATTTTTTTGTATCTTGCTTTTGTTTGCAAAAGCAGTTGCTTAGGCTCTGGCTGAGTATCAGGTTAGTGTTTCCAACATGCTTTTCTAAACGGATGGAGGTTTCCGAGTAAAGGCACCTGACACATTATCACTATTGCTCAGGCGTCCCTGTTAACTCCAACATGGAAGTCTGATTCCTTCATCATTTGTGGACACTCGGTTTCCCACTTTATAGCCTGGCTATCCCCATCATCAGTAGTTTAAGTATGAATATATTCTAACTTCAAGTATGAAGCTCAAAGAAGTTATTTCTCATAGGGCTTTGAGCTGCACATAAAGCTAAGAATTTGTTAGGTCCATGTTATATGTCCTCACTCATTCAGTGACAGTTAAAGCCTTGTCAGGAATATACCCTCTAACTTGGTACTAGCCTATTACCTTTGGCAAGTTTCTTAATCACTCTGGGTCTCATATTCCTCATAAGTGAATACAGATAGAGTGGTGTGTGACATCTCAGCTGTGGTCCAAGTAAGAAGTATGTTTGTATAATTAGCTCACATCAAATATACACCCACTAAGAAGGCCACTTGGTTAGATCCTTAGAGGCAAAGCTGGAGTTTAAGTGAAAGTGTATCCAAATTCTGCCTCTCTTTTCTCTCATTAATTTTTTTCTTCTTGGAGGCCCAGAATACAAGTACTGTCTACAGTAAGATTCTGTATTTCTCTTAGCCAGGAGAGAGAAGGCAAATGACAATGGGGCAGAAAAGGTTGGTGGGGAGGACAGACGGAAAAACTGAGCACTGACAGCCAGGAACTGAGGTATTCCACATCTCCACTTCTGTAAGGTTGCAAGGAAGGGACTAAATAAAAAGCATTAGTACATAACCAAGGAAACAACCCAAGTAGCCCTAGCTGGAACTTTGTAAGAAGAGGATGGTTAGAAACAGAACTGTGAGTGGAATGGTTGGGTGACATCTCCAGAGATCCATGTGTTAAAGGCTTGATCCTGAAGACAGCAATATTGGGAAGTGGTAGGGCATAGTGGGAGATCTTTAAATCATTGAGGGGACACTGAAGGAAACTGTGGGACTCCCATCAGTCCTGTCTGTCCCTGCTTCCTGGCTCATTTTGCAAGTGGTTTGTCCCATCATGTGCTTCTTACTTTTGCCATCTGGTGGTTTACCAGAGTCCCCAAATAACAGATGCATACAATCTTAGACTAGAACCTCCAGAACCATTAACTGAATAAAACTTTTCTCTTTACTAGTTGATTGCCTCCAGCATTAGTTGTGGTAACGTAAAGATGACCAAGATTATGAACTTTCAAATGAAAATTAACTCAAAATTGGTATAGTTGTATGTGTATGAACATAAGAGAGAGAATGAAAATGGAGGAACAAGCTTAGGTGACCTCATCTTTTAAAACACAGCTAACACTAGTTTAAAATACCACTTCTACATAGTAAAATTTTGTGAATTTCTAGAAAAGCCCATATCCTCCAGCCCTCCACCAATTATACATTCATGTTCCGCTGAATGCATTCAATTTCTAGACAATTTCCACACCATGTTTACCAGTCTGCCTAAATTAAGATCTTATTTGCCTCTTGCTGCTGCCACGGACAAATTAACCTCTATGTGATTCTACTTCCTAACTTACAATATAGTGAGAGGATTGCCATTTCCCTTATAAATTTGCATTAAGTACTATTAAACAAATTACATAAACTACTTAAATATGTTGCAGTATGTAAAAATCTTAGAGCACCATTCAGCACATATTTCTTCTGCTGACACAATTATTATGTATTAAACCGGCTTGTGATCCCAGCTTTTTTTCTTTCTGCTCAGCACAGCCCTCCCCTAAAGTATGTGTGTATAGAGGGCTTTACTAAATACTAGGGAGGTGGGTGAGATTTCATTTCATTTGTGCAAACAACTTGTCATTCAGGGCATATAATTCTGTTTCCAAAATTTCCTCGGACATTTCCAGTTTGAATTTACCCTCCTCTCATTCTCCATTCATTTCAGTTTTAAACTTCATAAATGCCAAGTAATTTGGCTTTTTCTCCACCCTTGTCTTTACCAACTTTTGCTCACAGTCTTCACATTTACCCCAACCTGTTTACCAAGAATTTTAAGCCTGAGTATTTCCATCTGCCTATATCATTTGGTAGACTCAGTTCTTAATGATTCTTTTGAATTCTTTAATATTGGTATGTGTTAAAAATAATTTAATTAATTTATCATTTGAGCCATCACTGTGATTACAGTTTTTATGTAAATCCACATTTTCACATCTCAGACTGAAAAAGTAATACAAAAGAGCATGAGCCCTTAAAATAGAGGGACTCTTTCTTATTTTTATATCCATAACAGTACTCAGTAGGAGGCTCAAAAACTGATGAATACTTGTAATTCTTGTTTGTATCTTTTCAAGAAGAGTGAAAAACTCTTCTGGGAGAAAGCTTTAAACCTTGCATTCATTTGCAATTACAGGTTGTTGTTACTTGGTTTGTTTAAGAGTAGATGTCGCTATACAGTCCAGGCTGGCGTTGGACTCACTAGGTAGCACACACTCGCCTCGAATTTGCAGCGACCCTCCTGCCTCAGCCTCCTGAGTGGTGGGGGTGCACCAGACTCCAGACGTTTTTCCATGTCTAGGGTAAAAACGGCTAAGGCTTGTGCCTCCTCTCCCAGGCTGCTACCCTGCGAGCTTCCCGACTCTGCAACTCTGCAAGTAGCATGTGTTAACATTTGTATCAAAAGGCTCTCACTCCGCCACGTCAAAGAGCATCAAGAAGGAGCGGAAACCACGTAGACAGGTGGCAGAGACAATGTCACAACGGACCCTTTCCTCAAGGGGATCCAGCATACTTACAGAACCCGGTCCAAGGCGTCCATGACTACCACAACTTTGGTCTAGCCAACACCCTTTCTATTCAACCACTCCTTCCCTCCCTATCTACAAAGCTTTCTTTCCTTTTTTTGTTTTGGCACCAGGAATTGAATTCAGGACCTCGTGCTTGCCAGGCAGGCTCTGTGCCACTGAGCTATATCCCCAGCCCTTTCTTTCTATATTATCTCCCGCCTCTCATTCTTATTTTTTAAAAATTTTTATTTTATTTTATTTTGAAGGCAGTAAAATACAGCAGAACAAGATGGGACAAAGCCAAATGAGCCAGTGTAGTGCAATTGGTACAGAACTTCACAGCAGGTTACCAGGATGACAGCAATAGGTACAATAGTATATCTCATTTTCTTCACAATAGTTATTCCTTCAATCAGGTACAGCAAAATCGAAGGAAATACTGAACTTATAAAAACAGAATGTTGAATAGAGCAGTACCAATTAATCAGAACAGAGCAAAACAGTGACAAAAATATTTTCCTTCAAAGAGATGGCAGAAGGAAATCCCCCTTATTTGCTATATTGTATATAGTCAAACTCCCAAGAGATGCTCAGATCTCTGGCTCTCACTTGCTAATGGGTGTGTGTGTGTGGGATGGATGTTTGATTCTCAGTCCGCATGATGGTAGGCTCACAGGTGCTTACCATAGCGGCTAGCTGGCTGCTCGTTTTCCCAGCACCCCAAGTTCTAACATGGCGTGGATCTCAGGAAACGCTGACGGTTCTTGTCCTGTGGCAGCTGTGGCTTGCCAGGCCACAGCCATTTACCAGAGTGGTGAGTTGGCTGCTTGTTTTCCCAGTATTCCAAGTTCCAACATGGTGTGGATCTCAGGAAATGCTGATGGTTCTCACCCTGGGGCAGCGGCCTTATTCTTATTTTTGTCTGAGTAGTACTCCATTGCATAAAAATCCCACTTTTAAAATTTCATCTGTTTTCCTTTTTTTTTGTAAGAAGTTTGCAAAGTAATGTTTCTTATTTCTCTTTTTAACACCAAGTATATTCATCAGAAAAGAAGAAAGCCAGGAAATAGCCTCATATTTTTCCTTGAGAAGTGAAAAATAAAAGACAGAATAAAACCAAAAAAATTAGAAGAAAATTAGAAAGATCACAAAACACAATCCCTTTTCAAACTGCCAACATCATTTTAAACAAAGATCAACATTTTGATTCTTACATTTCTGTAAAAATAGAAAAGACTCAGAACAGTCTAAACCACTTTGATAAAGGAACAAAATTAGAGCTCTAATCCTCTCCAATCCCATGATTTATCACAAACTTACACAAATTGTGACAAAATGGCATGGATATCAAGATAGAAAACAAAGTACCAATATAAAGTCCCCACATAACAGGCAATTGATTTCTGGCAAAGATGCAAAAGCAATTAAGTGGAGAAAGGATTGTACCTTCAATAAATATACTGGAACAACTGGATATCCACATACAAAAAAGCCCAAACCTTATAGCACATCAAAAATTTCTTACTACATCCAAATGTCAACTCAAAATGGCTCACAGTGTGTTAGTTAAAGTAAAGATTAGTTAAAGTTGCTTGACTGAAGTCATTCTCTCTGGGACAAAATACATGTTTTTTCCATATTGTACTAATGAAACAATACGATGTTTATATATGCATGACATCTTCATTTAACTAATAAGTATGTTCTCAAGGTGCATCCATATACCTATAAAAATGTCCAGTTTATCATTCTTTATGGCTGAATAGTATTTCATTATATAGAAATCTTTTTTATCCATTCCTCAGTCAATGGGCATTTAGGTTGTTTCCAAGATCTGGTTATTTTAGACTGTCCTGATATGAACATGGGTGCACATATATCACTGTAGTATGATGTTTTTAATTCTTTTGGGAAGATACTCAGAAGGGGAATAGCTGGCTTGCATGGGACTTCTAATCCTAGTTTTTTGAGGAATCTCTATACTGATTTCCACAGTGGTTGCACCAATATGCATTCCCATCAACAACTGGAGAAGGGTTCTTTTTCCCCACAGCCTCTCCAGCATTTGTTATTAGTTGATTTCTTAATACTAGCCTTTCTTTCTGGGGTGAGGTGAAGTCTCAGTGTTGTTTTAATTTGCATCTCTTGAATGACCAGTGATATTGAACATTTTTTTCATGTATTTATTTGCTGTTTGAATTTCTTCATCTGAGTGTATGTTCATCTCAGATGCCCATTTTTGAATTGGGTCTTTAAATCAGGGAGGACTGAATTTTTTGAGTTCTTTATAGATTCTCAATAATAATCCTTTATCTGAGGAACAGCTGGCAAACATTTTCTCCCAAATAGTGGGTTGTCTCTTCACTCTGTTGGTGGTTTCTCTGAAAAGCTGCACAAAAGATTTTCAGTAGGATGAGATCCCATTTGCTGATTTTTTGTGATAAGTTCTGTGCACTCTGGGTTTTATTCATAAAGTCTTTGTTTACACCAATGTTTTCTTTTTTTTTTTATCAATATTGGGGATCGAACTCATGACCGCCTGCTTGCAAGGCAGGTGCTTATGCTGCTGAGCTAAATCCCCAGCCCCTACACCAATGTTTTTAAGAGTTTTACATACTCTGTCTTCTAATAGAGTTAATGTTTCTGTTTTAATATTAATATTTTTAATCCATTCTGATTTTAGCTTAGTATATGGTGAAAGATACAGGTCCAGTTTTAATCTTCAGCCTGTGTAGAGCCAATTTTTCCAACACCATTTATTAAAGAGACTATCTCTCTTCCATTGAATGTGTTTGGCACCTTTGTCAAAGATAAGGTAGCTTAGTGTGTCTGCAGTTATTTCTGCATCTTCTAATCTATTCCATTGATTTTCAGGTCTGTTTTTTTTTCCAGTACCACACTATTTTTTTTTCCACAGTATAATTTCAAGTCAGAAATTTATAGTATAATTTCAAGTCAGCTGTTTTTTTTTCACAATAGCTTTATAGTATAATTTCAAGTCAGAGATTGTGATGCCCCTATCTTGTCTTTGTTTCCCAGAATCACCCTTGCTATTATAGGTCTTTCCAGATTCTAGATGAATTTTAGGATTCTTTTCTCTAATTCTGTAAGATATGCTATTAGAATTGTGATTGGAATTGCATTGAATCTGTCTAATAGTTTTGGAAGTATGGTCATTTTCACTATATTGGTTCTTCCTACCCAAGAGCATGGGATATCTCCATTTTCTAATATTTTCTTCAACCTCCTTTTTCAGGGTACTGTTGTTTTCAATGTAGAGGTCTTTTACATCTTTCATTAGATTGGTTTCCAAGTATTGCATTTTTAAAGATGCTATTGTAAAAGGTGTTATTTCCCTCATTTCTTTCTCAGTGAGTTTGTTACTCATGTGCAAGAAGGCTGTTGATTTTTGAATGTTGACTTTATAACCAGCTACATTAATAAATTTGCTTATTAAATTCAGAAGTCTTTTGGTGGAGTCTTTGGGGTCTTCTAAGTAGAGTATTGTGTCATCTGCAAATAGTGATAATTTAACTTTTCTTTTTTTATCTTTACCTTTTATTTCTTTTTCTTGTCTAATTGCTCCAGCTAAAGTTTCCAGGACTATGTTGAATAGGAGTGGAGACAATGGACACCCTTGTCTTGTTCCTGATTTTAGAATGAAAGCTTTCTAGAGTGAAAGCTTTCAACTTTTGTCCATTTAATATGATGTTGGCTTTTGGTTTATTGTAGATGGCTTTTATCAGATTGAAATAAAGACCATATCTTCCAATTTTCTGCAAGATTTTTTTTATCATGAATGGGTGCTGGACTTTGTCAAAAGCTTTTTCTGCATCTATTGAGATGATCATATGATTTTTGTCCTTGACTCTGTTAATATGATGTATTACATTTATGGGTTTACATATGTTGAACCATCCCTGTGCCCCTGGGATGAATCCCACTTGATCGTGGTGTACAATCTTCTTGATGACTTGCTGAAATCTGTTTGTTAGTATCTTATTAAGGATTTTTGCATCAATATTCATTAGGGAGATTGATCTGTAATTCTCTCTCTTAGTTGGGTCCTTCTCTGGTTTTGGTATCAGGGTAATGCTTGCTCTCGGGAATGAATTTGGAAGTATTGCTTCCCTTCAATTTCACTGAAGAGTTTGAGAAATAGTGGTGTAAAGTCCTCTTTAAATTTCTTGTAGAATTCAGCAGTGAATCTGCCAGAGCCTGGGCTTTTCTTTGTCGGGGGTTTTTAATTACATCTTTGATTTCACTGATTGATACTGTTTTATTTAGGATTTTTATACCTTCTTGATTCAGGTTTGGTAATTCATATGTATCTAGGAATCTGTCCATTTCTACTGTATTTTCCATCTTATTATAATTCTATATTTTCAAAGTAGGTATAGATGATCTTCTGAATTTCTGCAGGCTCTGTTGTGATTTCACCCTTTTCATTCCCAATGGCATAGATTTGAGTCTTTTCTTTCTTTTAAAAAATTTTTTAAAGAGCAGAAATATTTATTGTGAAAAAGGAAGCTTCTGTCTGAGAGAGACAGAAGGGGCCCAGAGTGGGTTGCCAAAGATTCTGTGTTTTCTCAGGACTTTTATAGAGTAAAACCATGAGGTGAGGCAAGTCTAAACTGGGAAAAACTTGGAATTTGCTATGTTTAGCCAATAAGATTAATAGCTAAGGTGAAATTGATTAAATTGGGAACAAATGGGGAGGCAAGTCACACAGAAAGTGGGCATTCTTAGAGATCAGTGATGCCTTCTATAGGAGATTGGGATGGTGACTTTTGGCTTCTCAAAGTGATCCAGATTTAATCCTCTAAGGATTATATGTAAGGGTGTGGTTGCATTTGTTTTGCCTTCAGTCCTGACATCTGGCCCACAGCAAGAGGTGTACCTCTTTATTTTGGGATTACTGTCTGTGCCCTCAAATCTAGTACAGGTAGAATGACTGGAACAGAATATAATACATCTAAGCAGAGTAGTGTGAGTAATGTGGGTTTTAAATCCTGGTGCTCTATTAACAGTATAGTGTATCAAGGCCATATATGTTAGAGATTCTAGTCATCCTTCTCTGCCTCATTTCTGCTATGCTATTTTTCTGCTTTTGTTTGTCTACTTTTCTCTTTCATTCTACTGCCTGCCCCACTCATTGAGGCCTTTCTGCCACTGTTCCTAAAATCCTGGTATTTTTTTTCTCTCTCTAGAATGTTCTTCAGTATTCTCTGTACGGTTGGATTGGTGGTCACAAACTCACCCAGTTCCTCTTTGTCATGGAAGCATCTTGTTTCTCCATTAATTTCTAGTGAGAGTTTTGCAGAGTACATCAATCTGGGCTGGAGGTTATTTTCTTTCAGGGCTTGGAATACTTCACTCAAAGCTCTTCTTGATCCAATGGTCTGTGTCGAGAAGTCAGCCATGATTCTGATGGGCTTACCTTTATAGGTAATCTGTTTCTTTTCTCTGATGGTTTTTAATATTCTGTTTTATATTGAATTTCTGGTATCTTAATTATTATATGTCTGGGTGTAGATGGCTGGGGTTCTGTATGCCTCACATAACTGAGTGTCATTTTCTTTTCCCATGCTTGGGAAGTTTTCCTTAATTATTTCCTTGAATAGCTTTTGTAATTTGCCTGTATGTATTCCTACTTCTTTGTTCACATTTATTATTCTTAAGTTGTAGATTCTCTTGTCATCTTGTAGACTTTGTATTGTTACTGCCTGTTTCCTTGTTATTATTAAGAGATCTTTCCTTTCATGATCACACATTGCAAACTTGTCTTCAAGTTTTGATAGTCTATCCTTAGTTTCTTTTAAGGTGTTTTGCCAGCTTTCAATGGAGTTTTTAGTTTCCTGATAGTCTCTTTGAATCTGCTTTATGTATTCTATATTTTCTTTATATTCTTTATTGAATGTTTCTCTCCTTTTTTTGTGTTCCTCCCTTCTTCTGTCTCTATATTCCTGAGAGATGCCTCCTGAGAGCATTTCTTTTATTACTTTACTCATATCCTGCTTTACCTGATTAATATTTCAGTTTTGAGCTCGTCTACAAGGTCCCGAAGATATCTCTTAATGTCCATTGAAGCCGTTTCTGATGTTGTGTGTTTGCCTCCCTCAGTCTCCCTTGTTTTTCCCTCTCCTGGATCAGTGCTCTCAGGGTTCTGGGCTGGGGGCCTCCTCTTACCTCTCTTTCCTGTCATGGTCCCGGCTTCCTCCACACAGGTTACAGTGCAGGTCCCAGCTCCATTCCCTGTTGGCCATGGTTCCTCTGAAGCAGGCTGGCAAGGGACCTTCGCCCTCTTCTGCCTGCCCCTCCCCACCAGGCCAGCCAAACTACAGGGGCCTTCACCAGGTTAGTGTGTGCTAGGCACAGGGAATCAATTTGGGACAGCTCATTGGGTCCCAGCCAGGGGCATGGCCCAGTCCAAGCAAATCCCACAAATCTGCTCTGGGGAGGGAGCAACCAACTGAAGTCATTGTCACTCCCAGTTCAGGCTCCTCCTGCCTGATTCCAACATGTTGCCCATTTGGTCACGCCCTTCCTGTGAGGAGGGTCTCATTCTCAGCACTGACTGTGGATTAATGAAGTTCCCTTTGCCTGCTCCACTCTCTGTTGGGCTCACCAACCACTGACTTCAGTGCTGCTGTGACTCCTGTGAGTGGTGGCAGGAATGAGTTTGGGTGGCTCTGCTGGCCGGTGTGGATTCAAGCTGGTGCAAATTCAGGCTGGTGCAAACTTGGCAGGTCACAGAGAAAATGCTGTGTCCTGTAATTTTTAGCTGTTCCAGTTGTAGCCCTGACATGTTTGATGAGCTTTTTTACATTTTAATTTCTTCCTGTGTCAAGAGGATCCATCTCCCTCTGTGAGTTTCTCCAGGATGTTTTATTCTGGCACATGAGTTGTTTCTCCCAGGAGGCTTTGTATTTTGTTGCTCACTGATCAGCCATCTTGACTTATTCCTAAATTTCCTTCTTAAGACTGCTTTCATGTGTCCCACAAGTTCCAGTATGTTGTATTGTCATTATCATTGAACTGTAAAAGCTGTATAATTTCTTGTTTAATTTCATCTGTGACTCATTGGTTGTTCAGTAGGGTGCTATTTAATTTCCATATGTTAATGAAATTCTTGTGGCTTCTTTTGCTGTAGATTTCCACTTTCATTGTGCTATAATCTGATAGTATGCATGGGATAGTTTCAGTTTCTTTGCATTTACTTAAGCATGTCCTATGAGCCAGTAAATAGTCTATTTTGGAGAACATCCCATGTGCAGCTGAGAAGAATATGTATTCTGATGTTGTGTTGTGGAACATTCTATAGACATGTACTAAACCCATTTGCTCAAATGTTTCGTTTAGTTCCAATATTTCATTATAATTTTTTGTCTCATTGATCTGTCTTTTTGTGACAGTGAGGTATTGAAGTCTTCCAATACAACTATATTAGGGCTTATTTGATTTTTCATGTATGTTAGCAATTGTTTTATATAGTTGGGTTCACTGGTATTTTTTTGCATATATATTTATGATTGCCATCTCTTCCTTTTGGATTGTTCCCTTTATGTGGATGTAGTCACCTTCTTTATCCCTGTTAATCAGTCTTGGCTTGAAATTTACTCTGTGTGCAAATAGACAGAGTTATCCCTGCTTTTTTTTCTGATTCCTGTCACAAGCAGTAGTGTTTTCTATCCTTTGACTTTCAGTCTATGAATTTCTTTTTTAATTAAGTGTGTTTCTTGCATACAGCATATTATTAGATCTTGCTTCTTGATCCATTCTGCGAGTCTGTGTCTTTTGATTGGTGAATTGAGACCATTAACATTGATGGTTATAACTGATATGTATCAACTTATCCTTGTCATGTTATTTTCCTGTTGTTGGCTCCCCACTATTATCCCCTCCTCTAATTGTTTGCCTTTCCTAAAGGATTCCTTCTGTTGGGGTTCATGGAGCTGTAGTTCTTATTATTTCTTTCTAGAATGTGCTTCAGAACATTTTGGAATGCTGGTTTGGTGGTCATAAATTTCCTCAGACATTTTTTGTCATGAAAGTATCTTATTTCTCAGTTTTGAAAGGTAATTTTGCAGGGTGCACCAATCTGGGTTGAAAGTTGTTTTCCTTTAGAACTTGGAGTACTTCACTCCAAGCTCTCCTTGACTTGAGAGTTTGTGCTGAGAAGTCAGCTGTGATTCTGATGGGCTTTCCTTTCTAGGTGATTTGCTCTTTTCCTCTAGCAGCTTTTAGGATTCTATTCTTGAATTTTTGGAATCTTGACTATGATATGCCTGGCTGTAGATTTTTTTGATCATTGCTAATTGAAGTTCTGTATGTGTCACTTATTTGTTTGTCAAATTCTTTTTTCTGTACCAGTAAAGTTTTCAGTCATGATGTCTGCCAACATTTTAATATATCATATGTGGTGCCTTCCTTCTTGTTCACTGACTTTGTTAACCTTAAATTATTCTTTTTTGTCTCACTTAGCAGCTGCTGGATTGATTTCTTAGGGTCCCTTGCTAGCTTTGAGAAATCCTTCTTTTCTTTGTCACTAACTGCAAGCCTGTCTTCAATATCTGAGGTCCTGTCCTCACATTGGCCTAATCTACTTTGAATACTTTCAATGGAGTTTTTATTCTCCTAGATATAGGCTTGAATCTGCTTTATGGATTCCATTTGTTTCCCATGTTGTGCTTGCATAATTTGCTTAACCTCATTGATTTTTTTGTCTGTCTGCTCTAGCATCACTAGGCATAGTATGTAGTTTGGTAATCTCTGTAGTTATTTGAGAGATTGTTTCTGATTTCATTTTTTTCCAGAGACTCATTCAATTGTTTTGTTATCACTTCAGAGAGCCCTGGTAGGGGGTTTTCAGTTTTTCCAGCCTCATTTCCCTTTGGGTTTGCTTTTGGTGAACTGCTTGTCTGAGATTGTGTCTTGTTTAAGTGTCTTCTCATATCTTTTCAACAGAATACAAAACAATTATATACATTATTTGAGACCATAATATATCAATTCTGTCTTCAAGGGTTTAGCTTCAAAACAGATTAAAGAGAAAACATAATAGTGAGAAAAAAGAAAGAGATTACAAGTAGGTTGGAGGACAAAGATAGATCCCACCAACTTGGGGAAAGTGATGCAGAAGACTGAAGGAAAAGAGAGCTAGAAGAGATAAAAGGTAGAACAGAACAAAGGAGGCTAGGGAACCACACTTACACTTAAACAAACAAACAAAAGCAATAAGAGAGAAAGAGAAATTAAAAAAACAAACTGAATAAACTAACAAGGAAAGAAGAAAAAGGAAAACAACAACAAAACAAAACAAAAATAGTCCACTTCCAAGATTGTCTCTCGATTCACTAGTAGACAGCCTGTGGAGACAGGTTCCAACAGCTCCCCTCACATAGTGAAGCTGGCTCCAAGAGAAGATGCCACCAACTACCACCTTATTCTTCATTGAACTTTTCTTTTTACTCACTCTGTGGGTTTTGATTCAGACTTCAGACTTCCTGGTTCCAAGTGATCCACTTCCTTCCTTCTTGTCCTCCTTATGTCATGAGATGGTGTCTCTCAGAGAGACTGTTTTCTCTGCTGCTTATTACTCTGCCATCCTCCTGGAAGTCTTCTTCTTCTTTTTTTTTTTTAAATCTGTGCATGGGTTGATGGACATTTGAGTTGTTTCCAAGATTTAGCTATTACAAATTGTACTGCTATAAACATGGGTATGCATATATCACTGTGGTATGATGCTTTTAATTCTTTTGGGAAGTTACCAAGAAGGGGAATAGTTCAATCAAATGGAACCCCTAGTTTTAGTTTTTGAGGGATCTCCACACTGATTTCCACAATGATTGCATGAGGCTACACTCCCATGAGGTTGCATTCCAGGTAGAGAAGGGTTCCTTTTCCCCTACAGATCTGCGAAACATTTGTTATTGGTGGATTTGTTGATAATAGACATTCTTTCAGGAGCGAGATGGAATATCAGCATTGTTTTAATTTGGACCTTTAAAATGACAAGAGATTCTGAGATTTTTTTTTCATACATTTATTTCTCATTTGTACATCTTCATTTAAGAAGTGTGTATTCATCTCAGAGGTCCATTTTTGGATTTGGTCTTTAAATTTGGGAGGTCTGATGTTTTCCAATTCTATGTATGTTCTAGATAGTAGTCCTATGTCTGAGGAACAACTGACTAAATTATTTTTCCATTCTGTGGGTTGTCTTTCCACTCTCTTGGTGATTTGTTTTGCTATGCAAAAGCTTTTTAATAAGATGAGATCCCAGTTGTTGGCTTTTGTAGTATTTCCTGTATGATCAGGGTTTTGTTTAGGAAGTCCTTGCCTAAACCTATGTCTGCAAGAGTTTTGCCTATTCTCTCTTCCAGTAAATTTATTGTTTCTGTTTTAATATTTAGATCTTTGATCCATTATGATTTTAGTTTACTGCACAGTGATAGACATGGGTATAGTTTTATTCTTTGGCATGTGGAAAGCCAACTTTTCTAGCACTGTTTATTAAAGAGGCTATCTTTCTTCCAGCGAATTTGTGTGGCCCCTTTGTCAAAGATAAGATTGCTGAGTATATTTGGAGTTGTTTCTGCACCTTCTAATCTGTTCCATTAATCTTTGGGTCTGTTTTTTTTTTTTTGGACTAGGATGTTTTATTACAGTAATTCTGTAGTGTAATTTCAAATCAGCGATTGTGATAGCCCCTGCCTTACTTTTATTGCCTAGAATTGTTTTTGCTATTCTGGGTCTCTTCTGGTTCCAAATGAATTTTAGGAAATTTTTCTATAGTTATGTGAGGTTATGTGAGGTTCTAATGGTATTTTGATTGGGATTGCTTTAAATCTGTAAAACAATTTTGGGAGTATGGCCATTTTCACTAATTTAGTTTTCCTACCTAAGAGCAAGGGAAATGGTTCAATTTTCTTCTATCTTCCTCATTTTCTTTTTTCAGAATATTAGTCTTCAAAGTAAAGGTATTTTACTTCCTGAATTAGATTCATTCTCAAGTATTTCATTTTTTGGATGCTATTCAAAAATGTGTTGTTTCCCTAATTTCTCTCTCAATGAGTTTATTTGTGTATAGGAATGCTATTGATTTTTGAGTGTTGACTTTCTTTCCAGCTATGCAATTGAATTTGGTTATTAAATCTAGAATCTTTTGGTGGTGTTTTGGGGGTCTATGTAGAATACCATTTAATTTGCAAATAATGATAATTTAACTTCTTTCCTTCCTATTTTTATTCCTTTTATTTCTCTTGTCCAATTGCTCTGGCTAGTGTTTCCAGAACTATATTAAATAGGAGTGGTGATAGTGGATATCCTTGCATTGTTCCTGATTTAAGAATGAAAGCTTTCAGTTTTTGTCCATTTAGTATCAATGTTGACTATAGGTTTGTCATAGATGTCTTTTATCAGATTCAGATAAAGACCATCTATTCCAATTTACTGTAGGGCTTTTGTCATGAATGGTATTGGATTTTGTCAAATACCTTTTCTGCATCTATTGAAACTATCATGCGATTTTTGTCTTTGGCTCTGTGGATATGATGTATTATAATTCCTGTGTGTGCTGAACCATCCCTGAATTCCTGGCATGAATCCTGCTTGATTATGGTGTTTAATCTTGATGATTTGCTGCATTCCATTTGCCAGAAACTTAGTGAGGAGTTTTGTATCTAAGTTCATTAGGGAGATTGGCCTATAGTTCTCTTTTTGGGTTGGGTCCTTCTCTGATTTTGGTATCAGGGTAATACTTGTTTCCAGGAGTGACTTTGGGAATCCTACTTTCCTTTCAATGTCATTAAAGAGTTTAAGGAGTAGTGGGATTGCATTGCTTCTAAATTTCTTGTAGAATTCAACAGTGAATCAATCAGGATCTGGCTTTTTCTTTTTCTTTTATTTGGTAAGTATTTGATTACATTTTCAATTTCATTGATTGATAATTGACTGCTTAGAATTTTTATATCTTAATCAGCTTTGGTAATTCATATGCTCTAGGAAGCTGTCCATTTTGTCTGTGTTTTCTATCTTATTAGAGTAAAATTTCTCAAAGATCTTCTGGATTTCTGCAGGATGTGTTGTGATTTCACCTTTTAAATTCCTAATTGCATGAATTTGAGTCTTTCCTTTTTTGGGATAAGGTTGGCTAAGGGTTTATAAATTTTATTTATTCTTTCAAAGAACCAATTCTTCAATTCATTGATTCTTTGTATTGTTTTCTTCATTTCAACTGCATTAATTTCTGCTGATTGTTATAATTTTCCTCCCTCATATGACCTTTGAATTTGTCTTGTTCTTTTTCTATAAGTTTGAGGTTCAATATTAGGTTGTTTATTTGAGCTCATTCTGTTTTCCTGATGTGAGAATTCACTGCTATTAATTTCCCTCTTAGGACTGCTTGCATTTCACTTAGAAATGTTCTGGTATGTAGCATCAGCATTATCATTTAATTGTAGATACTCTAATTTGTTCTTTAATTTCATCTGTGATCTACTGGTTGTTTAAGAGGGTATTTCCGTATATTTATGTAATTTACATATGTTTAAGTATTTTTGTGGTTTCTTTTGATTTCTAATATCATTGCACTATGATCAGATAATATGCATGGGATAGTATCAGTTCCTTTGCATTTACATAAGCATGTTCTATATGGTCTATTTTTGAGAACATCCAATGAGAAGCTGAGGAGAATGTATGTTCCGATGTTTTGGGGTAGAAGAACACTCTGTAGATACCTACTAAGTCCATTTGTTCACAAGTTTCATTCAGTTCTGATATTTCTTTATTTTTTCTAGTTGATCTATTTGTGACAGTGGAGTATTAAACTCCCACATTACAACTGTGCTTATGATTATTTGATTTTTCATGTTCATTATTATTTGTTTTATATAATTGGGCATGAACATATTTAGTGCATATATATTTATGATTATTATTTCTTTTTCTTGGAGCTTTCTCTTAACAAATATATAATGACCTACTTTGCCTCTTTAGATCAATCTTGGCTTGAAGTTCACATTGCCTCCACATAGAATAGCTACCCCTACTTTTTTCTGAGTTCTTGTTACATGGAATATTGTTTTCCATCCTTTGATTTTCAATCTATGAATTTCTTTTTGAGTTAAATATGTTTCTTGTACGCAGTATGTTGTTGGAGCTTTTTATTTCTGTTTCATACAGTAAGTGAGGCAGGTAGAACTCCAATGAGCCATGACCAAAACAAATCTAAACCAAGGCATATAATAATATAGATTCCAAAAATTCAGCAAAATATTATTCAGAATATTAAAAGATGTTAGAGAAAAGAAACAAATCACCTCTAAAGGAAAGCCCTTCAGAATCATAGCAGACCTTAACTCAAGCCTTTATATCAAGGAGATCTTAGAGTGAAGTATTTCAAGTCCTGAAAGAAAACAACCTCCAACCCAGACTGATGTACCCTACAGAACTATCTTTCAAAATCAATGGAGAAATAAAATACTTCTATGACAAAGAACAACTGAAGAACTTCATGACCACCAACCCATCTATACAAAATGTTCTGAAGGATATTATAGAGAGATAACAAAGACCACAATTCCAAGAATACCCATAGAAAGAAACCACCAAGTAATTAAACTGGACAAGCAAGTAAATAGAGGAGAAAGACAGAGAACCAATAGCAGGAGAATATTATGACAAGGATAGGCCAATAATATCAATTATTATCATCAGTGTAAATGGTCTCAATTCACCAATTAATAGAGCCTCGCTCTATTAATGTTCAACTGTGACACTTTTTTTTTTTCTTGTGGCACTAGAGACTGAGCCCAGGGCCTTGTGCACACTAGGCAACTGCCCTAATACTGAACTACATCTTCAGTCCTGATTCTGACATCTTTTAAACCTGTCTTCTT
This sequence comes from Hydrochoerus hydrochaeris, assembly GCA_004027455.1. Taxonomy (NCBI): domain Eukaryota; kingdom Metazoa; phylum Chordata; class Mammalia; order Rodentia; family Hydrochaeridae; genus Hydrochoerus; species Hydrochoerus hydrochaeris. The sequence goes on from PVLA01000060.1 coordinate 883,485, forward strand.
CTTCTCTTTTTATGCCATATATGGGCAATCTGATTAAAAGACCCAGATAGTCTCTTCTTTGGCACTAGCAGAAAGTTCAAACCACACATGATAACCTTTGTCCAAGGCCTGCTCTATAGTCACCATAAAAAGCTCATACCATTCTTCCTCTGCTTTATCAAGAATATTTTAGGCCTTCTTGGGAGCCTCTCCACTCTTCCCAGAAAGACTCACTATGTGAGTAATACATCTTTTCATACCCCCTGCAGCATGGGTGTGTGTATGCGCACACCCAAATCAAGCGTTGAGTCAGGGTCCATCCTGATTGTATGTTTACAGTAATTTTATTAAGTGTTTAATGAACACAAAGGAATATTAATAGGTTTAAAAATATAAAAGTATCCATTTTAATCTGTTTCTAGCACTCTAAGAAAGTGCTTTGGACTGGATAATTCATAAACAACAGACACTGATTTCTCAGTTATAAAGGTAGGGGAGTCAAAGGTCATTATATTAGCAGGTTTGGAGTCTGAGGAAAGAAGCCGTCTCCTTTCAGGATGGCCATTTCTTGCTGTGTCCTTACTTCGTAGCATGAAACCTGTGTCCTCATGTGGCAGAAGAGACAGAAAGTCTAGGCAGCTCTCTGGAGCCTTTAAGGGCATTAACTTCACTTACGAGGGTAGAGTCCTCCTTACTTCCCACTTCGTACTGCTTCATACCACCACGATGGAAATTAAGCTTCAACATGTGAATCTTGGAGGGACATGAACTTTCAGGCCACAGTAACAACAACAACAACAACATCCACAACAAGAAGGCTGTAGGCTTATCAACCAGCCTAAGAAACAGAATATTACTAATTTATTTGACAGGCTTGTCCCTGATTTCATGCCCTACCTAAATTAACCCTTCATCCCAGCTCATTAGAACATTATTTAGTCTGAAGTTTTAAATCTGTTTATTGCTCCCTTTAAAATTTTTACATTTTAACCACAGATGTAAGCCATACTAAACTATAGATTATTTTCCTCTGCATGTTTATAATCTTGGTATAAATAAAACCACACTGTGTATGCCATTTGGAGACTTTCTTTTTTCAGCATTGTCTTTCAATGTTATTCATATTGATTCACATAGTCAGGTGTATTCTTTTTTCCTTCTCTATTGTATGTTCATTGACCTAAGTAGTTTACAGATTTTCTTTCAGTAGACATGTTGGATCCCCACCCCTATCTATTTTACCTGTAACATTACTACAGTATTAACATTCTTCTGTATGAGTTCTGATAAAAATGTACAAACTTCTCCAGTGTGTATGCTCAGGAGTATAATTCCTGGATCATACAGTAAACACAGTTAACCAATGATGACAAATTGATTTTCAAAGGCGCAAGAAATACATTTGATATATCACATATCTACCATTTAGATAGTCTTTTTATTTTATATTTATTTATTTATACCTGGGATCAAACTCACGACCTCGCACTTGCCAATCAGGCACTTGTGCTGTTGAGCTAAACCCCAAGTCCCTTTTTATATCATTTATTGTAGGGTCCTTAGCCTACTGAACTGCAATGTCACCTTCCTCATAAATCAAATTGTACATGTGATCTGTTTCTGAGTTTCTTATTCTGATCTATTTATTGATCTATTTTCATCTATCACTGTATAAGTGCAGTGCTGGCTTATGAATGTAGCTTAGTTATGTCTTGATTTCTACTCCAACTTTATTTTAAGAGTATCTTGGTTATTGTCCATCTTTGTTCTGTAGAAATTTTAGAACAGCTTGTTGAACCACCGAGGTGAAAAATTCTGGTTAAACTTTAAGCTGGGATTTAGTTGAATCTATGAATCAGTTAGAGGAGAATGAACACCATTGAGTCCACCAATATTAAACACAGCATATCTCCCCCGCCTTATGGAAATCTTCTTTGATAAAGTGTTAGTTTTCTTCAGATAGTCATTATACATTTTTGGTTAGATTTATTCCTAGTTACAGGATCTAATTCTATATGTGTTTGTAAGTGTAATCTTTTTCTAAATTAAACTTTATAATTTAACTTGGCTGTGATGGTGTGTATAAAACAAATTGACTTGAATAACTTGGCTTTGATTCTGTCATCATTCTGTCATAAATTCAAGAATTTTGTAAATTGTTCTGAATTTTTCTCTCGTATTTGAATAATAACTGTTTTATTTCTTCCAGCTTTTGTAACTTTTAACAGTGTTTTTTAACTTTTAACTGCCTAGAACCTTCAACATAAAGTTGTGCAGGAATGTTTTGTTCCTGATTATAAAAGTGAAGATCTTTAACAGATAATCTAGGAGTGCTCCTGGTTTTCTGAAAACTGACTGGGATTGCAGACACCGCCTCTTCCAGCTCAGGAAGATTAGGTAAACTTGAGCCCAGCTTCACTGAGGACTAGAAGCTCTTTTTCAAGATGCTTGAATCAAGTTTCCCCATGATTGCTAGTAACAGTGAAAACCCATGATCACACAGAGACTTCAGCATAAACATTCACAGCAGCATCATTCATGTAGCCAAGAAGTAAAAACAGCCTAAATGTTTATTAACAGGTAAGTGGATAAACAAAATATGACAGACTCATACATTAGAATATTATTTGACAGTAAAAATGAATGACATAGCTTAGCGAGACCCCATCTCAAAATAAAAAAATAAAGAGGGCTGGGGTAAAGCTCAGTGGTAGAGTGGCCCTGTGTTCCATCCCCAGTACTGATGTTGAAGAAAGAAGGTGGATTGGTAGTTATCCAGGGCTGTGAGTGGGAGCAGGAGTGGAGGGTGACTAAATGGACAGAAGTGCTTTTTTTTTTACACTGATGAAAATATTCTAAAATTGGTTTGCAATAGGGTAAAAATCAGTTATGTAAAAATCAGCTTGTTGTATACATTCACAAATATACTAAAGTTCAGTGAATTATACACTTAAAATGGAAGAGCTGTGGAATTAAAATATATTTCAATGAGGCTTTTTAAAAAAAGATTAACAGAATCACCTGATAGCCCATGACAGCTAACTGACTGGCGGCCATCTAAATTTAGACTTGATGGTACCTAGATCCTTACTGGTTATTCACTGTATAAAAGGTGCTCTGATGCTTGCAAAAGGTAGAAGAGAGAAGGGGTGGGGAATCATCCAAGTCACCGAACATGTGGCATCTACCCATTTCTTGCTATTTATAGTAGCATTTACTGCACTGAAAGCCACTCTCACCAAGTCAACAGAATACACAACCCCTTGCAGCACTACACTCTGTATCCAGCAGTGCTTTGGCCCCTGCTTACCTCTGCATTTTACTAGAAGAAGACTGCAGAATTAGACCTTATCTTGCTCTAGTGTTCCAAATCTGCCACCCCAAAACAAGAAAAAACCTGTTCTTTATAACTATATTACCTATCACTGTGGTGTCTAGCTTCACTTCTAATTTGCCAATAATTGTTGTGTTGAATGCTGAATAATTCAATTTATCCCATTTGTTTAGGTGAATATTTGGTACTTTTTCCTTAAAATGTTACTGTAGCAAGTTACATAAATTGTTTTTAATGTTAATCTAACCTGCCATCCTTAGGCAAACCCAGTTTGGTCAATATACAGGTACTGCTGGTATCCCACGAAAGTCCCCTGGGCTCCTTTCCACCAATCTGTTGTGCCCATTTCCCAAATGCTGTTAGCAGCTACATCTGCATTATTCTTTGGAGACTTCCCCTTATTTGGTTGAATGACTGCTCCAGAAGATGCTTAGAAATGACATCCCACAGTGATCCTGGAAACCGTGGTGGCAGGGAGACCATGTGGGATCTCTGATGAGCACCAACAGCGGCAGAGTTGCAGTGTGGGTTTTTGGCTGCTGTGATGCTGATGTAGTGGCAGAAACAAAGGCTATGCACGGGAAGAAAACAGACCTAACGAGAAAGACTGGTGCCAAGATGGTCAGTACTTGGTGGTGCTTTTTTGGATAAGATCCCTTCGACCCTAGAAAAGACAGAGATTAGTTTAAAACTAAGATGAACATATTTTCTAAATATGGGTTTCCCTTTCCTGCTTTCAGTGACTCTGCCAGCACCCCTGTTTAGAAACTCACACTGACTTTGGATCTCCCACATATTACTTCCAATTAAAGGACCCTGTTTTGATAGAAGAAATTCTGCAACAGGGCTGGTGTTTCACTTAAACCCATACTATAAGCTTTTAACCTAATAAAGTAATGGAATGGCCTCCAACCTGAGGAAACCAGCTTGGAGATGTTACTTCTAATGGAGCACTACCCTTCAGGAGACATTACGTAACTTAAAGCAAAATGGTACACTATGGTTCACAGGCCTGCTCATGTTTTTATAAACAAACTTTCATTGAAACAGAACTACCACTCATCATTTATACATTGTCTATGGCTCCTTTCATTGTACATCAGTAGAACTGAGTCGTGTGACAGAGACTGTATAGTCTTCAAAGCCTAAATATTTACTGGCTCATTCTTGCTTTAAATCAAGTGTCATTATATGGTTTTTTTCCAGAATAGAATATATAAGTCTCAGAATCAAAGGGTAGCTATGTGCCAAGAACTCATTTGTGTAACTTCTGTTTCCAGTTTTGAAATTTATACTCTATAGTTTAAGAATAAGCATTAATTCTTAGAATGAGGAAATTTGTACTAGAGAACCCATCAGCAGGTTCCACTACCCTTAATGCTATGCCTGTGACTGATTATTGTAAGCCTGTTATGCCAGCAGATAGGCATGCAAAGAGTTGCATTTGATGTGGTAGTTGACTATGTTGACGATAATTTTGATGCTACATATTGATGACAAGGAGGGATGTTTAGCATTTGTGTGAGTCAACTCCAGTTTTAACTGTAATTTGGCAAGTAAAGCAACCGTAGCAAGTTAAGGTTGTAGTAACCAACTCAAAACCACACCTAGACCAGCAGAAGGGTTGGCTGAGGGTAAAGAAAATAGAGAATGGTAGTAAAGAATCAGCATCAGTTCTTACCTCAGGACCAACTGCAGCAGTGGAACACATTGCTTCATCTTTCTCTTTTAAATTTTTCTAGAAATTGTAATTAAACAAAACCCTGGAAAGGGGGCTGAGGATTTAGTTCATCGGCATAAGTGCCTGCCTTGCCAGTGCGTGGTCGTGAGTTTGATCCCCAGTACTGATTAAAAAAATAAAAATAAATAAAAATTAAAAAATTAAAAATAAGGCACTATTGTTAAAAAAAAAAACAACCTGGAAAGGTAATTAAAAAACCACAGTGAACCTAATGTGCAAAGCATCCCAGTGGTACAAGGGATGGAGCGCAGCAATGCTGATGTTTGGTCCAGGTCCCCTGGATATCTGTTCATTGGCTTATTGTTCCCATTCTCCAGATGCTGCAGGCACTTCTGCTAATAACTCACATCTGCAACAATCTCAGGAGGCCTGCCCCTGGTAGAGTGAAGCAACGTCACCTAGTGCTCTCTGCAAGTAACGAGTTTATCCCTGTCACAGCATATAAACAATGGCTATTTGATGCCTGGAAGTGTGACAGCCTCACTCCTCAGCCAAGAGATGGGAAAGACCTTGGGATGCAGTGTAGCCTTCTGATCTAGTGATTTCAGGCTGAGGCTAGACTTTAGCTAAAACCATGATCGTACTCTTCCCTCCCCTCCAACTCCCCATTTTCCTGATTCTCTTACAGAGTTCTCATGTAATCGTGTCATTTCTTTTTTAATAAAATGTCCTGCTTTCATAGTTTTTTCCTGATGTTTAAAAGTTGGAATGCTTAGTTCATTAATTTTTGAGCCTATCATTTTAGGAATGCATAATTACCAGTTCATCTCCACCAGTGACTTTAATAGCATTCTTTAGCATTCAATTCAGAGAATTTTGTAATTTCTGTTATGAACTTTGTTGGCCCACAAATGCATTTTTAAAAATTTCACAGATGGAAGTACTTCTACTTGTTTTTGTTTTTGTTATTTTAAACTTTATTTTATGGTTGTCAGATAAGAGTTCTCTATGATATCAATACTTATTCTTTTTTAAAAATTTTTATTTTTAAGAGAATAAAACCAAGCAAAATAAAACAGAATAAAGCCAATCTAAACAGTGTAAGTGACACAGGACTTTGAAACAAGATAATAGGAAATCAACAATGGTTACTATAATGCCTGTTGTCTTCAAAATAATTGTCCATACCTTCAGACATAATAAAAATCAAATAAAACAGAGACAGAACAGAACAAATAAAAAAATAATGAATGCAGTAAAGGACTTCAAAACAAGATAATAGTAAATCCAAAATGGCTACCATAATATATCTTGTTATCTTTGAAATAGCTGCCCATGCCATCAGACACAACAAAATCAAACAAAACAAAGCAGAATAAAACCCAACCAAACAAACCAATGAATATGATACCAGACTTCAAAACAATAAGGAATTAACAATGGCTGCCACCTTCAGAAGGAGATCCCCATGGATGCTATGTTGTGTACGGTTATCCTTTGAATAGATGATCAGACTACTGACTTTAGGCCTGCAAAGTTAGCAAAATAGTAAACATTGCAAGGATAAAGTTTTATTTTGCCTCATTAGCTGTCATCACAGCCTGTGTTTCTGTGGATCAGCTGGTCGCTTATGGTGGGTGGAGTGGGGAGGAACATTGGCTCTTCTTGTCTCTCTGCCCGTGCACCGGAAGGGACTGGCATCTGGCTGTCCCCCAGTCAGCCTGCTCATGGCACCGACTTGTAGGAGGTCTTACCTTCTTGTTGACTTCTTGATTTCCTCCCTCACAGTCCATGAATGGTGCTTACTCTGTACAACTCTTTCATCTTGTTCATTCTATCTTATCCTAATAAATTCAATTTTTGTTATGTATATGAAAGGCTGCCTTTAACATTCCTCGACTGTAAATCTCTTAGTAGTAAATTCCTTTTGTCAGAAAAGGTTTTATTTCATCACTACCATCCCCTTTTTAAAAGTGAGAATTTTCCTGGGCATTCAACTCCAGGTTTTTTATTTAAAATTTGAGGGTATGATGCTACTGTCTCAATCGTACCATGGTTGCTCAGCACTCAGCTGTAAAATTGCCTGATTTTGTCCCTAACCTCTCTTACTTTCTTGCTTCTTTTACAGCATTTCTTTGCACTTCTATAATGCTCTATAATTTGTCTGGGTGTGGAAATCCTTTCATTTGTCAGGTTTGGGTTTAGAAATCTTAAATGTGAAGATTCATAAATCTGGAAAATCTTCAGCCTTCATCTCTAGGATTATTGCCTTTATTCAGTTCTATCCTGAAAGTCTGAATAGGTAATTCTAATGCCCAGGAATTTTCCATTCATTTGCATTATTCGTATCTTTGTTCTTATTTTCCTTTTTGTTTTGTTTTTTGTATTTGGTTTTTTGAGATAGGTTCTTGCTATGCAGTCCAGGCTGGCCTCAAACTCACAGCAATGGTTCTGCCTCAGCCTCCTTGAGTGCTAGGATTACAGGCCTGGACCACCACACCAAGCCTGCCTCTCCCCCTTTTTTTCTATACTGCATAATTTTTTTTTTTTTGTACTGGGAATTGAATTCAGCACCTTGCACTTGCTAAGCAGGCACTGTGCTACTGAACTATATCCCTGGCTGTGCTTATAATTTCCTTAAAACTATTTTTCAGTTCAATAACTTTTCTTCTTTAAACCACTAAATGTTATCATTTTGGCTTTTTCTTTTGGTATAAATATTCAACATAGATCCATAGATGTAGATATAGGTATGTAGTTTATGGTACATTCTAATTTTTTTTTTAAACAACTTGTCTTGTTTTTAGTAGTATCGTCAATGTTCTTGTTTTTACGGTGCAGAGTATCCAGTCCACAGCCAGACCAACATCCCACCACTGAGCTAGTCCCTAGCCCTTCATTACTCTTACAAAACATATTTTATATTCTAATAGTTTGAATACAGAATTCTTTGTTGTAGTCCTTATTGTTGTTTTTTTATTCAAAGAAGCTTGTTTCCTCATAGAATTTGTGATATTTGAGAATATAAGTTTGACGAATTACATCTGCAGTAACTTTATGAGGCCTAAGTTGACAATGCATTTCTCCAGAGAGAATTAGCATTTTTGCTTCTGTTTCTTGAAAATACTAGAGCTTATATATTTTGGAACTAAATTACATATTGCTCAGTTTTCATTGGTATATTAGTAGTTAATTTATTTCTCCAGGCTGCACATGGGGCCAGCTAGTATGTAGGAAAACTCAGAATTTGACTCTTTCTCTCCCATCATCAAAAAAAAAAAAAAAAAAAAAAAGGCATTTTCCCCATTATATTCCTCTGTGGGTTATATTTTCTTTTCACTTAACTTGCTTTATCCCATGTCACTCCTAATAACATCCTCTTGGCAAGACGCAGACTGCATACTTTCCCTGTCGTTCAAGGCAGCCATCAAAGTGTGAGGTTGAGTCCATCAGGAACGAGTGGGTACCTTCAGAGAAAGTGCCAACTTCAGTGTCACTTTCTTCTCTGGATTTCTGCTTTTACTGCATGGCTGGTCTTAACACAAGCATACATATTCAAACATTGGGAGAGTTGAAAGCTTATCTAGAGTTTTAAATTACTTTGCTTTTAACCCTGCAACTGTACATACAGTTTACTATTGTGCAAATAATGGAAGTTCCATGTTATAATCTTTCTTATAATTTGTTAATTTTCAACAAGTAAACTAGAAGGACCGTAAAAGAGGTGATACTTATTTCATAAAGTTTTAAACTATGTAACCTATCCAAGATCACTAACTTTGATCCCTTCAGTAAAACTTCCAATTTCAGTCCATTATCATGACACTCATTACTTTGTCCATTTCCTTTGTTTTCATGTTTGAATCTAGAACATACTCAGAACCTAACTCTTGTCTTTATTCCTCATTTGAAATCTCACATTGACTACCCATATTTGAACACCAGTTAACCTTCTGAGTTTTTGTACTTGATACTAGAACTTGTCTTTGCTCACACCTTTGAGCTTTCTGCTTTTTCCTATCATAACAAGCATAACACCTAACCAGGTTCTACATTAAGCATCATACTATTTTTTGTTACTTGGTGTCCTGAAAAAGTCTGTCCCCATTCAAAAAATGTAGAGAGAGCAGAAAACTAGATAGCATCAGTTCTGCATGCGACCACTTTTCTGTCTGTGATCAAATTTGGTGTTCAAAGTGCAATATTCTCTAAGAATATCTACAATTTACTATTAGCAATATTGGTACTAACGTTAGGGCATCTCTTATTCCATATGGGGTATTGCCCTATTGATATCATATTCAGTAAATGTTCTCCACTGCTCATCCTAGATGGTTCCTTCATAGTTTATTTTTATTTGTATATATTTTTCAGCCTTTAGAGTTGTAGCATGTGTCAGTACTCCAAACAGGGTACTTTGTGTCAAGGAAACATCTCTTTGAGTGTACATTTTCATCCCCGAATAAAATACTATGGACAGAGAAATGTAGTGCTCTTGTTAGCTGGGCGTTTTCCATGTGAAAACTGTTAAACCCAGAAAAGGCTTACATTTCATTGCAAGTTAAAAAACTTGAGTAGAGGAAGTTGTGGTCCTCATCAGAATATGGAACAATAGGTACAGAAAAATAAAAACACATTTTCAGCCATTTTTCACTGCCTCTTGCTAAAGTTGCTAAAGGCTAGTTGTAGAAAATTGCATCCTAAAACTCTTCACCTATTAAACTTTCTTTCCTTTTTTATTTTATGGAAAAAAGGTAAAACGCAATTTCATAGCAAGATGATAGGAGAATAACCATAGGTAATACCTTGCATACTATTATCTTTGAATAGTTAGAGTACAAGATATGGGCATCAAATATCCTTCAATCAGTATTAGTGTAGACCTTCCTTTTCTGTGAACAGCACAAATAGTATAACTAACTTGCATTCTTTTCTTTATTCTTTTCCCCTTTAACCTTTATTTTCTTACACCTTTAAATAATTGATTTGATCAAATGTCCTCCCCTCTTTTGTGGTATAGACAGTGTACTCCTGCATATTTGAAGGGTAGCCGTGTCTCCTGTTCCCTAAAAAGCTAGCATAAACTCCATCTTTCCCCAAGCACAGTTTCTGTCTTTGAGCTCTGCCATTCTCTGGCTTCCTACCTGGTACAGAAGGCGAAACAGTGGTGAATAATGAGAGATGAGGTGAGCCAGCAGTTAGTCCGCGCGGGCCTTGAGTCAGTTGACCAATCTCACCGCGTGGGGGCGATAGGAAGCAAGCAAGCGGGGAACTGGGTTCCTGACTTTCACACCGTGTCCCAGAATTGGACAAGACATTAGCGACTTCCACTGAAATGAAGTAAAGGGAAAGACAGGAAAGGAGAACGAAAGAAGAGAAGGGCATAAAGGTTTTATTCTTATTTCAGAATATATCTCTCTAGTCATTTTTCTAAGTATAAGGAACACCGTAATGCATAGTAATTATTTTTATTAATAGTGTATTTTCTATGTCCTTAAATATTTACAGCACAACATTTTTAAATCACTGGATAAATCTCCACAGGATATACAATTATACAACTAATCAATACAATATTTGGACAGTTCAAGTATTGACAGATTTTCTATATAAATAATGCTGTACTTAATATATGAGGGTTATTTCTTTACTAAAAACTATGCTTTTTCCTCTGAATAAACTATAGATAGAAATGGTGTGCTAATGTGACTGTAGATATTTTAAAAAGAGAAATGTTGCTAAATTCGCCAAGAAATGTGTACCAATTTATACTCCATATGTTACACTTGAACAGATTTGTTGCTCGTTCCTCTATCTTTACCATTCCAACAGTTCATTTTTTACTTTTCGCTAGTCTATTTATTTGTTTCTTAAGTTATAATGAGGTTCAATATTTTATTCAAATAATTCCTTGTTTTCTTTCCTTTTAAAAATTTCCACTAGTATACTTGATCCAGAAACACTTTATCTGGATTGTTTTGCTCCAGGTTGGATATGTGGCACCCGTCACTCCCAGGAGGAGAAAGCATTAGCCAAAGAAGAAGTTTTGTGTTTTTTAGAAAGCACTTCCACTTTGTATGATGCATTTTACATAAACCTTTTCTTCCCCTATCTCAAAATCCCCCTGGGTTTATCATCATTTTCCCTTCACACAGCTGCCCTGTAAAGTTTGTGGAAACATTTGTGTCAGAACCATTGAGGGTCCTCGCAGCAGCAGGAAACTCAGCCCTGTGCACTGCTACCACCTGACAAAAGTTTCCTTTTCTTGCTCTTCTTCATTCCCTGATTGGTGATGCGCAATATTTCATTCACTTTTTGTGTAACACATTCTGATGAATTAACCACAGAATTACTTTTACTAGCATTGTATCCTTGATATTACAATGGCACTTAGGACTTGGGTAGGGCTGAGAAGAGGAATGAAATAAAAGAATTAGCAGAAATAAAAGAGGGGGGAGGGTGAGGCAGGAAACCTTATGCTTAGAGGAAAGATTTAACTGCACAGTCTTGAAATAGACTTCATTATTTTGGAATTCAGGTATTCTGTTTAGTGTGTTTGGCAGCAGGAGTGGATTATGTTTTAACATTACTTTCTATGGCAAAGTTATTTTTAGGAATAATCATGAAAATAAATAAATAATAATAATGGCCCAGAAAAAGGGGTAAACAGTGAACATTTTCTTTTGTTGATCACAATGTCATGTTGACAAAATAAATAAAAATAAAGATTCCATTTCAAAAATAGGAAAGAGTGAATTTTTTCATTGAACTTTCTGTAAAAAATTATACTATTGGAAAAGTTTTTAAAGATTGAAAAGTAAAATGAATAATATGATGCAAAATAATAAGGTGTTAATACAGTATTATGGTTTGTGTCTGGATGTTCCCCCAAAACCTCATGCAATTTTAGGCTTTTTGGGAGGTGGTTGAATTTAGAGTATGTGATGCTGGAATTGAGGGTATGTGATTGTTGAATCAGTCCACTGATTAGGTTGGCATCACTCTAATCTCAGCAATGTAGATATAATGCATAAAAGATACAAAGAGATTTGTCTGCCATTCCTTGTTGCTTTGCTACTTTCTCCCCACTATGAATTGTTCTCCTCTGCCAAGCCTGCCTTGGAGCCAGCCTGTTATGGATTGAAACCTTCACACACTGTGGGCTAAATAAATCTCTTTTCTTTTAACTTTGGGCACTGGATATTTTGTCTCAGCAATGAGAGAATAAAGACTAGTACACACAGTAATAAATTACCACTTTATAAAAATACATTAAGGCATTTTTAAAATAGTAAAATTTACTTCAAATGATCTACCATACAAATGCATAATTTTTAGAGTTGTCATAACTCACAGTTGACTCTCTTCACATACTTGTGCTCCATGGAGAATATAGGAAATTTTTTCAATTAGTTTTTCATTAATTTCTCTTTTGAGCCAGGGTCTCACTATGTAGTTCAGACTGGCCTTGAACTCACTATGCATCCCAGGCTGGCCTTCAACTCACAGCAATCCTCCTACCTCAGTCTCCTAAATGCAAAGTTATGGGGATGGATAACAACATCCAACTTATTTGTTCATTAATTTTAACCTTAAAAGCTTTTTAGCATGAAACAAGATGATAAAATAGTTAAAGAAAATTTTCAGCAAAAGGATAAGCAGAGATTCATAAAAACCCAATTTTGTAATAAAATCCAAAAGGTAAAAAATGGCCAGTATCTTTATCTCTTTCAGCATTAGTTCTAACAGTTTTAAAATGTCTCTATAACCTACATTTGAAACATAAATAAAATGCTCATCTTGTCACACAATGACAGAACTGAAGTAACTCAAGTTTTCTTTGTTTATCATCACTTTAAAATTAGTAGTTAAACTGTTATCAGTTTAAAACTGTAAGATGTTTTATGAAAGCTTTATGGTAATTACATATACGCAATTTTTGTAGTAAATACGTACAAGATAAACACAAACAAATCAAAGTATACCAGTAGTAAACAATTAAATAATGGGCCAGGGATGTAGCTTAGTGGCTCAAGCACTGGCCTGGTAAAAGCAAAGTCCTGAGTTCAAGTCCTGGTACAAAAAAAAAATATCAAATCACAAAGGGAGACAGTAATAGAGGAAGAAACTGCAAAAGAGTAAAAATATAAGCAAAACTGTAAAAGTAAATTTTTGCCTATTAATTACTTTAAATATAAATGGATTAAATTCTTTAATAAACATAGTGTAGCTGAAAGTTTTTTTTTTAACAAAGCCAAGTTTTTTTTAAAAAGTCAAATCAACAAACCCCAATAAGAGGACACATGTAAATTGAAGGTGAATATATGGAAATGGATGTTATCATATGAATAGTAATCATAAGAGAACAGGACTCACAGAAAACAGATTTACATTACAAAACTGACAGAGTAAACCAAGAAAATCACAATGTAATGAGTCAATTCAGCAAAAGATATAGCAGTTATAAACATATATGAATCTAGTATCAGAGCACTCAAATATATAAAGCTAACTGAACAGAAAAACAGTAATACGATAAGCATAGGAGATATTTATACATCCACTTTCAACAATGGGTAGATCAGGCAGCCAGAAAACTAATAATCCAACAGCAGATTTGAACAATACTATGGACAAAATAGGCCCAACATGTTCTGTAGAACACTGCATCCACGGCAGGAGAATACACTTCCTTATCAAATTTACACAGAGCATTCTCAGGGAGATATAATATGTTAGGCAACAAGACAAGTCTTACAAAATTTAAGAAGATTTTAATCATATCAAATATATTTTTGCCTATATGGTATGAAAATCAAAATAGAAAATGCAGGGAAATCAGTAAGTTCACCAATATAAGGAAATTAAGCAACAAACTTCTGAATAAATGAGCTAAAGAAGAAATCAAAAAGAAAAAAATTTAAATCTTCACACAAATTAAATGGAAACAACAAATACTAAAGTTAACAAGATCCAGTGACAGTAATTCTAGAAAGGAACCTATAGTAAGAAAACTCAGTTTGAATACACAACCTGTGGTAAGAAAAATAAAAGATATCAAACAATTTAAATTTACATGCCAAGGAACTGCAAAAAGATGAACAAATTATGCTCAAAATTAGCACAGGGAAATAAACATTAAATCAGAAATGTATGAAATAGAAACTAGAAAAATAATACAAAAGGTTAATAAAACTTGAGGTGTTTTTAAAAAGATGAACAAAAACTGAAAATCCTTTAGTAAAACTGAGACAAAATAAGAGTCAGATAAAAAATTACCAATGAAAGTACAACAAATACCCTAGAAATACAAAGGAACATAAGAGTTATATGTTAACAAATTGCATAACCTGGATACAATGAGTAATTTCTAGAAACATACAGTCTATCAATGTTGAATCTTGAAGAAATACAAAATTCATTAGACCAAGAATGAATAAGGAGATTGAGTCAATAATAAAAGTCTCCCATAAAGAAGCCCAGAAACTGATTACTTTATAGCTGAATTCTACTCAACATTTGAAGAATTATTATCAATTGTTCTTAAAAGAAATAAATAGTGATAGTGACACGAAGTTGAAAGGGAATGTTGAGAAATGATGATCATATTTATGGTTTTGATGGTAGTGATGATTTCACCAGTGTATACTGATCCACAACTCATAAAGCTCATAAAAAACTATACACCAAATATGTATATGTTAACTATGTATAGGTTTTTATTTGTCAATCATTTTTCTATGTAGGGACTTGGAAAAGAAAGCAAGTATTTGAGAGAAAAACAGATCTGCTTTCTCTCTAATAGTTTCTGTGATCCCTGGAAACTTTATCTTTGGGGTGTTGACAGTGTGTATAATGAAGGGGAATAAACAGAGGCAAAGTTCTTGGGGAAAATAAACAGCTCCACATTGAACAAATTATGGAGCAAAAATAAGATACCATAAACTCAAGCCAAAGAAACCTCAGCGGTATCTAACACAAAGTGATGAAAATGTTAATTACCGGATCTAATCATTACATAGTGTATACATGCACAGAATTATCACATTGTGCCACATAAATGTGTACATTATTATGTATCAATTTAAAACATTTTAAAGGCAACATACTTGAAAACCTGAATGAATTTAATAAACTCCTAGAAAATTTAATTTATCAAAACTGACTAAAAAACAAACAGAAAACTCGAGTAGTCCTTCCTACAAATGATAAGAAACTTAAATGAGGAGATAACTTCTAGTAAGGCAAGATGATGTAAAGTCATCTCTCTGACCCACCCCACTAAGCACAACCAAGGCAACCACAATTTGGACATGGTAAAGCAATCTTCTAATACTAAAATGGATATGGACCAGATGTTGGAATTATCTGACAAGGATTTTTAATGAGGCCACCCTAAAATACTTCAACAATCAATTCTAAATTCCCTTCAAAAAAGGGAAAATTTCAGCAAATAAATTGAAGTTATAAAAAAAAACCCAATAGATGTTACAGATGTGAAATATGAACAATTTTTAAATGTCTGGATTGATTCAACAGTAGAATGGTGATGAGCGGGCCCTGAACTTTAACACAAATCAGTGTGAACAAAAGAGATAAAATAGTCTTAAAAAAATGAATTGAGTCTCAGGGACCCATGGATCAGTGAGATAATACAAACATTCACATCATGAGATTCTTAGAATTACATAAGAGAGGGTGGAGATTAAAGAAATAATAGCTGAAAAGTCTCCTAATTTGGTGAAAGACAAAAACTTATATAGTTAAGAAGCTAAGCAAATCTCAAACTGGGAAAATCTACTCTATATTACATTATGAGCTCAACTTTTGGAAACTAAATTAAAAAAAAAGATTGTGCAAAGAACCAGACAGAAACCATGTGTTGCAATGAAGGAATACTAATTTGAATGACAGTAGATTTTTAAAAATCAGAAAACATGAAGACTAGAAAAAGAAAAAACATGAAGACCAGAAGGAAGTAGCATAGTTTTCAAGTGCAAAAAGAAAAGTACTATCAACTAGTAATTTTATACCCTCTAAAACTAACCTTCATGGGAAAAAAAGAAATAAAGACAGTCTCAAAGAAAGAATTTGTAACTATCAAACTTAAAGATTTGTTATAAGAAGTTATTCAAAGGGAAAGGAGATAATAAAAGAAGAGATCCTTGGTAGCAGGAGGGAAGAAAGAACAATGGAACAGAAGTATGGTATATAAAATAGGCTATCTTTTTTCACTATTTTTAAAGTTATTTGATAATTGAAACAAAAATATGACACCATCTGATACGCAAATGGGGAAGGCAAAAGGACCTACATACTTCAAATACTAAAGTACTTCATGTCTTCAAATGCTACGATGTTTTTATCAGTATACTGTGATAAATTACATATTTATATTGCATGTCTCAGACTAACCATTATAAAACTGTAACAAGAGATATATTTTAAAAGGCTATAAGTCAAGACATAAGTCTAATAAACATTCAAGTAACCCACAGGAAGGGAAAAAAATAGAAACAAAGGAATGTGAAATAGATGAAATAGTTAAAAAAAACATAGCAAAACAGTATATTTCAGCATTAACAATAACTTTAAGTATAAATGACTTAAATATCTCTTTCAAAAGATAGAACTAAGCAAAGTGCATGAATATTACTTAACAATATATTGTATACAAGAAACTCACTTCAAAATCTATATAAAGTGATTGTAACACATTTACCATATGAACTGATTTTTAAAAAATAAGAGTGGCCACACATGACAAAGTAGATTTCAGGGCAAAGAATATTACAATAGACAAAGAGGGACATTATACAATAGTAAAAGATAAACTCAGTAAGATGTTTTAGTTTTGTAGGGTTACTATAATGAAATACCACAAACTAGGTGACTCAAAGTAATAGAAGTTTATTGTCTCACAGTTCTGGAACTAAAATTGTAAAATTCAGGGGTCAGCAAGCCATTCTCTCCCTAAAACCAGGAAAGGAGAATCCCTCCTTATTTCTTTCAGTTTCTGATGCTTGGTAAGGATAAAAACCCAAATTAGGCAAAGGTAGTAGAAAAGAGAAATTTATACATATAGCTGTCTGAAATTTACCTGCAAAAAAAATCCTCATCAAAATATTAACAAACAAGGGTTGGGGATTTAGCTCAGTGGCATAAGTGCCTGCCTGGCAAATGTGAGGTCATGAGTTAAGTCCCCACCCTTCAAAAAATTAACAAATAAAATCCAAAATTATAAAAAAATAATTATCTACAATGCCACATGGTTTATTCCAGATACTCAGGGCTGGCTCAACATTTGAAAATGAATCTGTAACCCTTCATAACATCAGAAAGAACAAAATTTATGTGACCATATCAATTGACAAAGTTATTAAAAAAAATCCAACACCCATTCATGACAAACACTCCCAGCAAGTTAGTTAGTGACTTCAACATTTAGGGCCAGGCAAAGAGTTACTAGGCTTGATACCAAAAGCTTGATTTCCAAAATGAATAATTTATTAAAAGGAATAATAGCACCTCATCAAACATAATAACTTTTGCTGTGAAAATGTTATTATGTTTGATGAGGTGCTATTATTCCTTTTAAAATGTTAAAATCCACATGAAGAGGATGAAAAGATATGTTATAAAGTAGTATAAAATATTCAAAAACTACATATCTAACAAGGATTAGTATCTAAAAGACATAAGTCTAATAAACATTCAGTAGTCTATACAGTAGTCTCAAAACTAAAAGAAAAAAAATCAAACAATTCAATCAGAATTGAATTGTCAACTCTGTGAGACAATGAGGCAACATACATGGAGACATTAACTGAAAGGGATAAACAGATGGCAGATGAGCACATAAAAAGATGTTTAACATTATTAACCATCTGGGAAGCACAAATTAAAGGCACAAAAAGATATGACCACATACCTATTAGGGGGGCTAAAATAAAAGGTAGTGACACAGCACATACTGGCAAGGACACAGAGACATTCAGTCATTCATGTGGTGCTGACAGCAGTATAAAGAGTGTAGCTGCTCTGGAAAACAGTTTGGCAATTTTTTAAAAAAGAATACAACCCAACAATTATATTTCTGGGCATTTCAGAAAATAATACTATATTCACACAAAAATATTTATGTGGATGCTTATAGCTGATTCATTTGTAATACTAAAGAAGTTAAAATAGCCTGCATATCTTTTAACAAGTAAATTAGTAAGCAAATTATATAAAACTTAAAAGTGATGAATTCCTATCAGTATAGAATCAACATGCCCCAGTCACCTGGAAATTATACCAAATAAAACAAAAATGAATCCCCAATAGTGCATACTGCATAATCCCATTTATAACATTATTAAAATAAAAGAAATTACAGAAGTGGAGAGCAGTTAGTGATTGGCAGGGGTTAAGAACAGAAGCAAAAGGGACAACAGGGAGTAAGTGCTGTTCTAAAAGGGTACACGAAGGCTCTTCACAGTAATGGTGCACTGCTATTCTCAGTCAACTATGGTGGTGAGTACACGTAGCACAATTTTATATTACTGAATAAGCACACAAATGAACACCACTACAGCTGCGGAAATATTAGTACAATCAATGAATTCTTATTGATGTTAATACTCTGCTTGTGATTATTATACTGTAATTTTATAACTATATGTTTTCTCCACTGAGAAACTACATGGTGTTGTACTGTATTATTTTTACAACTACTTATGAATCGACAATTAGCTCAAAAAATTCAGTTTAAAATGAGCAGTTAAAACCTCAAAGGGCTGAGGATACAGCTCAGCGGCATAAGCGACTGCCTGGCAAGGGTGAGGTCATAAGTTTGATCCCCAGTACCAAAAAACCAAAAAACTCATCATAAAAAGAAAACAAGCTTAAAAGGTTTTATAAGCCAATTTTACTCAGCAACTAAGAAATAGACCTTTTGAACAAAATACCGACTCCTAAGGAAATTACAAAAAAGAGAGCACTTCAATTCACTTTAGAAGATTGGTCTAATTATGATACTTAAATCTAAGTTGGAGAATATAAGAAAGAAAGTTATAGGTCATTTTCAATAATCAATATGGAATTTAAAACTGTAAACAAAATATTAGCAACTACATTCAGCAATGTATGAAACAGATAGTACATTATAACCAAGTTGAATTTATTTCACTGATATGCTTTAACATCTAAAGCTTGTCACATTTCACTCTTAATAAATTAAAGAAGAAATACTACAAAATCAGACAAAATAAGAAATAAAAGTGTCATAATTTATAAATGACATAACTTTGTTTTTAGAAGATAGAAAATAATCTAAGAACAGATTATTATTTTAAGACCACTTAGTAAGATAAAATGCTGTTAAGTAAAATTCAATTACACAATATAATTGCATTTTTATATGGCAACAATAAACACTAAAAAAAGAAAGCAATATTTACATTTATTGGTACATGTTTGTAGTAAATAATTCTTACAGTCATTGTTATGAGTTGGTAAATGGACATGTCATGTCTTTATTATTTTTTTAAATTCCCTTTCCTGCTCTGTCTCTCTCCTCTCCCTCCAGCTCTTGGTCCCCCTTCTTTTTTGCAAAAGTTCTATCTTCCATTTTCTTATTATCTAGCTTTTATTTTGCTCTTTAATATACTTATACTTTGGGATTCTCATAAAAGGGAGACCACTCAATATTTAGACTTGTGTGTTTGATTTATTTCAGTTAATATTATGGTCTTAAGTTGCTTACATTTCCCTATAAATGAATCAAATTTATCTTCTTGGATGGCTGAGTTGCTTATAAATACTACCTTTCTTTCTTTTAGTTTGCTCTTTACTTATATTTTGGTTTTTCTCATTGAGACAAATCATATAGTATTTAAGATTATGTGTTTGGTTTATTTCACTTAGCATTATGTTTTCAAGGTGCATTTATTTTCCTACAATAATTCAGATTTATCCTTGTTTATACCAGATTACTAATGAAGATAAATACTTAGAAAAAGCAAAAGGAGCACAAGATTTGATTGAGGAAATTATAAATCACTAATGAATTAACTATCCAAGAAAGAGATACACCATGTTCATGGCTAGGAAGGCAAAATAAAAAAGATGTTAACTCTTTCCCAAGGTAATGTTATTTATACAATGCAGTAACAATTAAAATCCTAGTAAATGTTTTGCTGCTATTAAAATAGTCTAAAAGGCCTATGGGAGAAAAGAGGGCCAAGGATAGCAAAGACATTCTTGAAGAAAAATTTCAATGTGGGAGAAATACTTACCAGATTTGTAGTCTTTGTGTACTTCCAGTACTTAAGGAGAGTGTGCTATTGATGAAGAGACAGATGATCTAGTAGAATAGAAGAAAAGCCTGGAAAGAGATTCATGCAAATATTGAAACTTAACATAGCAAGTTAATAGAACACAATTTTTTAGTAAATGACACTGGCTTACCTAGTTATCTATGAGAAAAAAACAAAATTATATACATATCTCACATTATACCACAATTAATATCTACAAGGTTGATAAAAAATCTTAATGTCAGGCAACTCTATAAAAGGTTTCAAAAATGGTAAGAAGTGCTTTACAGGATTCTCCTCCTACCCACAGCCTTTTCACATGCTGATTCCTGTGTCCAGTGTGTTCCGCCATGCTCTGTCTGCTTCACTATGACTCACCCTTGAAACTTCAGCTTATATGTTACTTTCTAAGCAAAGCTTTCTTGGATTACTCAGGCTTAATGAGATTCCCCTGTCATAAATCCTTAAAAAATTTTTCTTTTGCACTCTTTTTGAAGTACACTTTATATAAATTGATAGGCAAGTGCCAGTGCAACCATCACACAGATCAAATCACAAGAAAGCAACTTGTAATTTACAAATTATGTCACTTTCTGGACCCTTGTCTTCTCTGTGAATCTATTTTTTTTTTAATTTAAAGAGAAACAAAAACATGTAAAGGGTAGAGATAATACAGAATTCCAAAAAAAAAGATAAACAATAAGAAATCACTAGTTAAAAAATTATATATTATCCTCTTAGAAATAGTTATTCAAGTTACAAAATTAAAGCATACAAAGTAGATAGTCAAACAGTGAGAGTGTAAACAACTACGCATGCATGAATCTCTACATGCATTTCTATCATTTCTGTATTAGAGGGAAAAACAAAACTTAGCAAGAAAAAAAACAAAACAAATTCCTATAAAAACAAGAAACCAAAAAGTCATATAAAAACCACAGTACAAGGTGATCTACAATGATTACTGTGTTGTTTCTTATTATCTTCAATAGAATGGCTATATCATCAGGCATAATTGAATATAGCAGTATAATTGAGTGTAGCAGTAAATAACAATATTAGTAAAATAAAACATTGTAGACAGTATAAAACTTCAAAGGCAGGTAATAATCAAACCAGAGTGGATATTCTAGTGGATCTTGTCATCTAAAGTGCAGCTGCCTATACTCTCAGACTTGATACTATCAATCATAACAGCTTTGAAAAAAATCTATCAATACAAAGCAGTGATCCAACAAACCAGATTCGATTACGATCAGTCATGGTAAAACAGTGTATGTTTTATAGAGCTTTAGATTAAGTTAATAGGAAATTAAGGGTGATTAATGTACTATATCCTGTTATTTTCAGGATTACTGTCTGTTCCCTCAAACCTGGTACAGGTAGAATGACTGGAACAGAATATAATACATCTAAGCAGAGTAGTGTGAGTAATGTGGGTTTTAAATCCTGGTGCACTATTAACAATATAGCATATCAAGGCCATCTATGTTAGAGTTTCTAGTTATCTTTCTCTGCCTCATTTCTGCTATGCTATTTTTCTGCCTTTGTTTGTCTAGTTTTCTCCTTCATTCTACTGCCTGCCCCACTCATTGAGGCCTTTCTGCCACTGTTCCTAAAATCCTGGGTTTTTTTCTCTCTCTCTAGAATGTTCTTCAGTATTCTCTGTAGGGTTGGATTGGTGGTCACAAACTTGTCCAGTTCCTCTTTGTCATGGAAGCATCTTGTTTCTCCATTAGTTTCTAGTGACAGTTTTGCAGGATAGATCAAGCTGGGCTGGAGGTTATTTTCTTTCAGGGCTTGGAATGCTTCACTCCAAGCTCTTCTTGATCTGATGGTCTGTGTTGAGAAGTCAGCTGTGATTCTGATGGGCTTACCTTTATAGGTAATCTGTTTCTTTTCTCTGATGACTTTTAATATTCTGTTTTTATATTTTATATTTATATTTAATATTCTGGTATCTTGATTATTATATGTCTGGGTGTAAATCTGTTTTGGTTGTAGGTGGCTGGAGTTCTGTAGGCCTCACACAACCAAATGTCATTTTCTTTTCCCATGCTTGGGAAGTTTTCCTTAATTATTTCCATGAATAGCCTTTGTAATTCACCTGTATGTATTCCTGCTTCTTTGTTCATGTTTCTTATTCTTAAATTGTAGATTCTCTTGTCATCTTCTAGCCTTTGTATTGTTACTGCCTGTTTCCTTGTTATTTTTAAGAGATCTTTCCTTTCATGACCACACATTGCAAACTTGTCTTCAAGTTTTGATAGTCTAGCCTTAGTTTCTTTTAAGGCATTTTGCCAGCTTTCAATTGAGTTTTTAATTTTCTGGTAGTCTCTTTGAATCTGCTTCATGTATTCTATATTTTCTTTATATTCTTTATCGAATGTTTCTCTCCTTTTTTTTGTGTTCCTCCCTTCTTCTGTCTGTATCATCCTGAGAGATACTTCCTGAGAGTGTTTCTTTTATTACTGTACTCATATCCTGCTTTACCTGATTTAATATTTCAGTTTTGAGCTCATCTACAAGGTCCTGAAGATATCTCTTAATGTCCATTGAAGCCATGTCTGATGTTGTGTGTTTGCCACCCTCAGTCTCCCTTGTTTTTCCTTATCCTAGATCAGTGCTCTCAGGGTTCTGGGCTGGGGATTCCTCTTGCCTCTCTCTCCTGTCATGGCCCTGGCTTCTTCCACATGGGTTACAGTGCAGGTCCCAGACCCCTTCCCTGTTGGCCATGTTTCCTCCGAAGCATGCTGACTGGTGAGGGACCTCCACCCTCTCCTGCCTGCTCTTGTCACTGAGGTGTAAGCAGCAGCTGTGTATGCCTGCCCCTCCCCACCGGGCTAGCCAAACTTCAGCTGCCTTCACCTGGTTAGTGTGTGCTAGGTACAGGGAATCGATTTGGGATGGCTCATTGGGTTCCAGCCAGGGGTGTGGCCCAGTCCAAGCAAATCCCATGAATCTGCTCTGTGGAGGGAGCAACCAACTTAAGTCACTGTCACTCCCAGTTCAGGCTCCTCCTGCCCGATTCCAACATGTGGCCCATTTGGTTGCACCCTTCCCGTGTGGGTGGGGGGGGGTCTCATTCCCAGCACTGATTGTGGATTAATGAAGGTCCCTTCACTGGCTCCGCTCTCTGTTGGGCTCACCAACCCCTGACTTTAGTGCTGCTGTGCTTCTGGTGAGTGGTGGTGGGAACAAGTTTGGGCGCCTCTGCCTGCCTGTGCAGATTCAGGCTGGTGCAAACTTGGCATGTCACCACAAAAATGCTGTGTTCCATAATTTTTAGCTGTTTCAGTTGTAGTCCCAAAGTATTCAATGAGATTTTTTACATTTTAATTTCTTCCTGTGTCAAGAGGATCCATCTCCCTCTGTCTGGGTCTCTCCAGGTTGTTTTATTCTGGCATTTGAGTTGTTTCTCCTGGGAGGCTCTGTATTTTGTTGCTCACTGATCGGCCATCTTTGTCTTCTCTCTGTGAATCTATTTTTGATATGAGTTTTATTCTGATTTTAATACTATAAACTTTACTGTGTTCTCATTTATGATTGAAAAGTCCCCCTTCATACACTTATCATTTTTCTCTTGAAAAAATTTTGCTTTATTCATCAATAGTTTTTTCTAAGTGACTTTCAGAAAAACATTATTAAAGTAACCACAAAAACATGTAACACTCTAGGAACATGTTATACCTTTGTGGGCAGGAACTGCTTATGTTGAATTCTGATTTCTATAATGTAATTCAACTGGTGTAAGGAATTGATAATTATTTAATTGGTGATGCATTGACTTTTACCTATAAAATCTTCCCACTTGATATCCTATAGCTCAAAATCTTTTACACTAATATCTCCAGTTTTAATGGCTGAGATGGAGGATAAGAACAAATCAATGGCAACTTTGGAAGCCAAGTGTTCAAAACAGAGGAACCACAAGATATTGGGTCCCTGAATCTCATTCAGAGAAAAGCTACTTAATCTGAAATACTCGTGACTTTTTGTGAGGAATAAGTACATATTCATTAAGTGAAACCATTGAAATTTTGAGGCTGTACATTATGACAGGTAATGAAGTCTTACTAATACACAGTTTAGATGGCCTCCTAGCTAAAACTATACCATTTTAACTTAATTTAGATTATATATTATTTACAATTATATATCATATCAATACATTGATATATAATATTGAAAAAATAAGAAATTAGGTAAATTTAAGTCTTAGTAATACTGCCATTGAATGATAGCCATTTTTAAACATTTGATTATCTTTTTGGTTGCCCCTCACTCAGTCTCTGGGATTTGCCATACTGTGATAAAAAATCAATTTAAGGAAACAGTCAACATAGGTAAAAGACAACCTACAGCATGGGAGAAAATATTTACAAACTATTCATCTGACAAAAGATTTTAATATCCAAAATGTATAAAGAACTCAAAAACCTTGATACACAAAGCTAGTTAAATTACACTAGAGATATGAATAGGCATTTCTCAGCAAAGACATACAAATGGCCAAGTATGTGTAAAAATGCTTAATATCAGTAATCAACAGGGTGGTACAAATCAAACCACAGTAGGATACTATCTCATCTCAAGCAGAGTGGCTATTACCACAGCAAAAACAAAAATAATAAATGCTGGCAAGGATGTGGAGAAAGGGAAACTCTTATACACTGTTTTCAGGGATATGAATTAGAACAGTCCTTATGAAAAACAGTATGGAGATTCCTTAAAATATAAAACTGTGATTACTATATGATCCAGAAAATCCACTACTGGGTATAAATTCAAAGGAATTATATCAAAGAGATACTAGCATTCCCATATTAATTGCAGCACTACTTACAATAGCAGACATATAGAATCAACCAAGGTGTCCCTCAGCAGATAAATTGATAAGAAACATGTAGGACATATATACATTGGAATATCACTCAGCCATGGAAAATGAACTCCTCTTATTTGCAGCACCTTGGCTAAAACTGGAGATTGTTAGCTTAAAGGAAATAATTCCAACTAGAAAGACAGGTACCACATGTGTTACTCATTTTTGGAAACAAAATTTGCTGTCACAGAAGAATGGAGTAGAAAAATCCTCACCAGAGACTAGGAATGGAATAGAGGTGAGAGACAGAAAAAAGTCAGTAAAGGGACACAAAATTACACTTACCAAAGAGGAGTTAGTTCTGGTTTTGCATAGCAAAGTAGGATAACTTGTTTACAACAATCTAATTAATTTAAAATGAATTAGGAGGATATGAAAGTTCCAAACACTTACATATGATTAATAGTTAATGTTTCAGGAGATAAAAATGCTTCTAACTCTGATTTGATCATTATATATTACATACATATATTGAATTACCATAGTGTATGCCATCAATATATACAGATATTATGTCTCAAAAATTTACTTACATTTCCGAAGTTCCCACTTGCCCATGTAGTAGAGTTGACAGATTTACCAAATAAAAATATAGTATCCCCAGTGCAGTATGAATTTTGAATAATCAACAAATAATTTTTTGTATATGTATGTCCCATGTAATATGTGAGAAGTATTTATAGTAAAACTGTTTATCTGAAATCCAAATTGAATTAGACATCTGGAATCTTATCCCCACCACACAAGGATTTGATATCATGTGTACTGTGCCCCAGTTGTTTTATCTGTTCCGTGTGTTAAGAAATGGCCCCAGGCTGGGCATGGTGGTGCACTCCTGTAATCCCAGCACTCCAGTAGGCTGATTCAGAAGCATCACATGTTCGATCCCAGCCTGGTCTATTTAGCAACTTAGTGGGACCCTGTCTCAAAATAAAAATCAAAAAGAGGTGTGGATGTAGCTCAGTACCTGTACCAGTAGGATTTCTCCCTGCTGTCCAGCTATCCCACTGGACCTTTCTTGCTAGTGGTCCTCATTAAAAAAAAAAAAAGATCCTAGCTAAACCTTTTTTTATATAGTAGCTTCATAGACAAGAAATAAGATTCATAGACAACAAATAAAACAGGGCTGGAAGATCACAGTCATCTCAGATTCCCTTATTGGACACATCTTTCCCCAGCTCCTCACATGTCTTCCCATGGCAGAAAAAATTTGTTCCATCATTGGGAGAGCTCTGGATATCTCTGTCTCCCTAAATCCAGATTCAGTTTCCCCAAAACCTTATGAAATGCTTCTGTAACATAGGCATTGGATAGTATTCCAAGTCCTTGTCCTGGGAAAACCTTCTCCAGGAATAAAAGTCCAAGTTTCAATAATGGGTATAAAAGTTTTATGGAGAAAGTACAAAATTCATGCAGTGTCCCCAAGAATAAAGACTAAAAGTAACATTGCTTTTACTGTCAAATGATATAGCAAAAACTGTCTTGTCTTTCATAACCACTGTCACTGATTTCCCCATTATTCACTTAGGTTTGCAACTATAATTTGCATCTCACAGTAATGGACCAGCCACTGTTACCTCACTCTAAGTGGTAAAGTTTCATTGCACTACTTCAGAAATAGAGAAAAAAAAGTTACCATAACAAGACAGCCAAATGGATAACGCAGTGCTGGGCCCACCACTGTACTTTGCAGAAGTTTTTTGAAGATTTCAAGTAACAAACATTCAAAATAATTTAAATAATTTAAAATTGGGTAAATCCTCAGAACCTGCTTGGTGTTGATAAATGTTTCCTATTGTTATTACTACCTTTCAGAGTATAGATTTTCAGTTTGCATCTCTTGCTATAGAAGAAACTATATCTTCATCTTCAGAGACCTCTATGTATCTCTTTGTCTTCAGCCAGACAATTAGATTAGATCACAGTAGTCTAGCAGTCATGCCTTCAGGGCTCTTCTGTCCTAAGTAATTTTCACACATGGACATCAATCATCTAGCCCACACAGAGCTAAGCCCTGGCCAGTCCAATTACTTTTTATAGTCTCCATTCATAAAGGAAGAAGAGCCTGCCTCAAGTCCTTACGATTTAAAGCAGGAGAAATTTTGGGTCCAGCTTTTAGTTCATTGTTGGCTGCTTTCAAGGTAGAAACAAGACGTATAGGGGCATAGAGGAGGAAAAGATGCTCAACCCATGGCAGTCAGGGAGCAGAGAAAGAAGGGTGGGACCAAGGACAAGAATAACACGCCCTCCCTGGTCAGCCCCGGTGCCCCCCTCCAACCAGGCCTCACCCAAGGCCACAGTCAGCTTTGGAACACATCAGTGGGTGACTCCACTGATGGGTACAGCGCCCTCATGATCCAATCAGCTTCCAGACACCTGCGATTTCGGGGCCATTTTCCATCTAAATCATAACAACAGTGCTCTCTAAATTCACACAGGTAAACAACAACATTCTTGCTATCATCGCCTTGAGCTCCCCAAAAGGAGTTTTGGAATCTCAGGTGTAGCACTGATTTAAACACACTTGTGCAAACCCCTTCCAAGACAGATCACTTGATCTAAATTACTTAAATCAGGTTAGGTTAAGAGTGTCTTCCCAGGTCCAAAAGGTAAAACTGATTCTTCACCTCTCTAAGGACTGGAAAAAAAAAAAAAGCTGGCATTAAGATTCCAAGATTCTAAATGTTCACGCTTCAGTAATTACGTGTAAATATACACATAGACTATAAACACTGTATATAATTTTAATAAAATAGATTCTATGTCTATGATACCTTAAAATCTGTTCTCTTCACTTTATCTCCAATTACTATTACAGTTTGATGTCAGTGTGTCTGCTTCTGTAGTGATTTAGCAGTGATTTTGTGGTATCCAGCCACATGAATGTAGTCAGTTCCTTATACTGTACTTAGACAGCTAGGTTGTTTCCTGATTTGCTAAGAAAACAATCATGTGATAAAAACTCTTGTAAGTTAAAATTTTTTTGCCCTGGAAATTTTTATAGGTGTGACTCCTCTAGTCCTTTTAATTTTTGGAAATAATCTATTTGTAACAAAAAAATTTCAATATTCTAATTTGAATATTCCATCTGTTTCCTGCAGATCCTGACACAGAAGCTACTATTTATCAGTATTTACTATGTTTCTTATAATTTATCTTCTTTATTTAAATAACCCAGCAGACTTAGACTAACACCATATTCTAATGTGACTTTATGATTTGATTTTTGTACACACCCAGTAACATTTTAGGTGCTTGGAAGAGCTCAGCCATTTAAAACTGCCAATGAATGAATGTGCAAAATGAATGGCTACTAATCTGTGACAGGCCATGTTGGACCTTGGGGCACTGGGAAAACAGGCAGCCACCAGCACGCCTCTCTAGTAAGTGTCTGTGGCCTGGCAAGCCACGGCCACCCCAGGGTGAGAACCATATCTACATTTCCTGAGATCTGCAATGCACCATGTTGGACCTGGGTGCTGGGAAAACAGGCAGCCAGTTCACCCCTTTGGTGAGCAGCTGTGAGCCTACTGGGGTGTGGGCCAAGAATCAATCCCCCCAACCCCCCTCTAGCAACTGAGAGCCAGAAATTTGAGCATGTCTTGCAAGTTTGACTATAGGCAATATAGCAAATAAGGGTGATTTTCTTCTGCCATTTCTTTGAAGGCAAATATTTTTATCTCTCTTTTGCTCTGTTCTGATCAATGGTATTGCTCTATTCAATATTCTGTTTTTATAATTTTGATATTTCCTTCAATATTGCTCTACCTGATTGAAGGAACAGCTATTGTGAAGAAAACCAGATATACTATGGTACCTATTGCTGTTATCCCGGTAACCTGCTCTGAGGTTCTGTACCAGTTTCACTGCACTGCCCCAGTTGGCTATGTCCTGTCTTGTTCTGCTGTATTTTACTACCTTCAAAATAAGTAAATAAATAAAATAAAAAATAATAATAAGGGCTGGGGATTTAGTTCAGTGGCATAAGCGCTTGCCCTGCAAGTGTGAGGTTGTGAGTTCAATCCCCAATACCGATTAAAAATAAATAAGAAAAAATTTTAAAAAGTAAATAACAACAACAACCAAACAGATCAGTAAGGTACTGAGCAACCTGAAACATGATATAACTAAACAGATAATGGACTTAAAAAGCAAAAGGAGGAAAAGCAAGTGCTCTAACGGATATAACTGCATGTATATTTAAGGGTGTAGGATTGATAATCATGTTGCTAAGTTTTTGTTGGATCAGAGAACAGAACTGTCTGTAGCCTCACTGTTTGAATGTCCACTTTGTATGCTGTAATTTTGTAACTTGAACAACTACATCCAAGAAGACAATATGTATCAACTAGTAATTTCTTACTGTTCATTTTTTTGAAATTCTGTATGGTTTCTACCCTTTTTTTCTGTTTTGCTTATTTTTTCTCTCTCTTTAAATAAAATTTAAAAAAAGAATGGCTACTCACCAATGAGAACTTGGTAAAAATTGAAATATTCCATTATCACATAGCTAACCCAAGAGGTATTTCCAATTTCTTCTGGTCTTGAAAGCACATAATTTCTATGTGTGCTGTGCGATGAATGCATGCTCAAGCTAAACTTTTCACTCTTCCCAGTGCTTGTTCAAAGTTCTTGGAATAGTTTTATTCATGAGTCCAGCTCTTGTCTCTGTTAGCTGTCGAAACATAAGTACTAATACCAAAATGCTTTGTATTTAACAACGAAGAATGCATTTAACAAGCACGTTGCATTGTCTGTACTCAAGGGATTGTGGTTAACACAGATTCTGACCTGCCCCTGTTTGTGTACTCTGAGACCTAAATCTGTCTATCTAGAAAGAAGAGTTTCCACCAGCTGAAGCACAAATGCAACCTGTTAACCTCACTGGTCAACTCCTGAAATTGAATTGCTTAGCTTGTAGCTTGCATTACTACACTCCTAAGAATGTCCTTCACAAAACTGGACCTTTCTTTCACTTATTGACCACCCTAAGCATATCTCCATCAGGGCTGGGTCACTTGCAAGAAAGAATGCCTTAAACCACAAAACATTTTATTTTTTTCTTAGGAAAGATTCTTAAAGTAAGAAGTTCTGGAATTTATTGGCAATCTAAAAATGTGATCAAGAATGCAGATGCTATCTTTCAATTCCTGCCTCCATAGCATGCTGACTTTTCATTCACATGCTGGTCGCCTCACTCTCAGAAGATGACTGACTACTACAGCTCTTGGTATTAGGTCTTCGCACTATGTTAAAAGATATGAAAAATAAAAGACGAAAGAAAGCATCTTTCCTGTTCATTAGCAAAGAAAACTTTTCTAGATTTTCTCCTGTGCCAGGGTGGGAACTGAGTCACATAGTCACCTCTAACCCAAAGGCTGAAAAGTCAGTATCTGACTACAGGGATTAAGATTCCTGGATTGTCTTGAGCTAATCATCATTTGTGCCTTTTCATGTTTATTTTTTGATGCTTTTGTGATTTTTCCTTCTTCTTGTGATCAAAGCAAAGAAAGCAAAAACTGTGCTAGATACAATTGTATGATGTGGTATTTTGTGTCATCCTCTGAGCCCTGATAAGAAATGAAAGGCAGTCAAGTTACCCAGGTGCTGTGATTAGAACTGTCAAGTTGTGGGTTAGCTCCGTGGATAGTTCTTGCTTTGGTTGGCCATATAATGAAAAAATTAGCAAAGACACCAAAATTGTAGAAATCCAAAAGCTGATTACAATCTTCTATAGACTAACTCATTAAAAACACCATTACGAGGCTCAGCTTGGCTAAAAATACACAGGCACCTGAAGTTGCAGTTCTAATCAGGCAGAGAATAGTAAACTTTTGATTGTATCTTTACTGCAGATAGCTCCCTTTATCTCTTAGGAGAAAGAATCAGCCATTCTCACTACTCAGAAGACTAACTTAGTTGTTCAAGCCAGGATATCTAAAACACGATAAACAGTCAAAACATGTTTTTGAATGCCATGTGTATAGGTGTATAGGAATATGTTCCTTAGAATGAATTGTGCATTGAAATGATTCTGACTAACAGCTATATGGTAAATAGTTTGTTGTAAAAACCAGTCCCCAGGTCTCTGAGTCCCCCATTTTCCCTTTGGATGAAGCCTTCTAAATTAGGCAGAGAAGCCAAAAAATTGCCATGGTTGTAGCATCACAGTGATGGATGCCCCAGAAAACCACCACGTGGGACATAGCTTAAGCCTTTGACAAACCAAACCTCTCCCTGTCCTGTTTCTCCTGGTCCCACCAGAACCTAAAGGACAGTTTGTGGTGTCAAAAGGCAGTGTGTATGGGAAAGTGATTACTGTATGCACTAGTCTACTTTTCATCCCTGTAATGAAATACTTGACACTATTTATGAAGAAATGGAGGTTTATTACCATTCTGGAGGTTGAAAGTGCAGAGGACATAGTGCAGTCTCAGTGAAGCCTGTCCCTTGGCTACATCATCTTATGGTACAGATCAAAATGGTAGAAATGCATATGGGAGCAAAGAAATTATTACAGCTTGGACCAGGAGCAGACAGAGGTTGGTAAAAACAGCTTTGCTTCCTTCAGAATAACCATCCCAGGAGAACTCAAGCCATCTCGTTTGAGAACTGCCTTCTAATAGCACATCCCAGTGAACAGAAGACCTCTCACAAGGACCTACTTTTTAAAGATTCTGCAGCACCTCTCTGTAGTGCTGCCCTGGAGAACACATCTCTAATCCACGAACTTTTAGAAGGACACCATAAAACTAACCTAAGCCATAGCCCTACACGATGTTAAATTTAAAACTGCAGCTACCAAATAATATCAGAAACACTCCAAAATATGTGCAAAATTAAGTAAAATCAGAAGAAATAATAGTAGTTATTGCCAAGTGGTAGTAGTTGGATGATTTTCCTATATAATTTTCTACATATCTAATTTCACAACAGCAAATATGCACTGCTTTCATAATTAGAAAAAATCACTGGAGTTTTTTTTTCTTTTTTTTAATCAGTGTCAGAGAACAGCTGGCCTGAGCCCATCTTGGGAAGGAGCAAACCTTTCAAGAGCTATTTTCTTTTCATCAAGTAGTGCATTTCTCACTGGCGAAAGGGAGGTGGGTAATCAATAGATCTACACCAGAAGTTGTGCGATGATTTCCTAGGGGAGAGACTGCCTGGGAGCCTGAAGTCTTCTGTTTGGCCTGCTGCTGTGCCTGAATCCCTGGGGAATTCAGCAGATTAATCACTGTGCTCTTTAACATGATGTCCTCCAGGTTTATGTGCAGTTATTACGTGTCAATCAAAAATAAAGCTTTAAAAAACCCACAACGCTGCTATTTTAGCTCTGTTGATCTCTAAACTGTAGGTGGACGTACAATAGACTGAATCTGTTGCATGTAGATGACCAAACTCCATGGAGGGAAACACTTGCCATCAGGCAGAGGACTATTAAACCAGAAGGAAGAAGGATATGCTGTTGAGGCAGAAAAGACTCAGAGAAGATGAAATCAAGTTAAACACCTCAGAACTGCAGGATGTCTCACTGCACCAGCCTCCAGAGCTTCTGCCCCTCCCTCAACCTCTCCTCCCCCTCCCCCATCATTTCTTGGACTCCAGCCCAGCTGGCTGCTTTTTGTTCCCCAGACACAACTGCTCCTTCTCTGCCACCAAACCTGCATGTGGCTCACTGCTTCACCGCATTCAATTACTGCTCAAATGTTACCTCCTTAGAGAGACCTTCTGTCTTAGTAGTTTCTGCTGCTGTAACAAAAATACCATAGACTGGGTGGTTTAAACAACAGGTAAAATACTCCTCGTGTTCTGAAGGCTGGGAAGTCCAAGGCGAAAGTGCTGATGTGTTCCTTCCTGGGCCTTAGAGGATTCCCACTTTGTGTGTCTCCACATGAACAGGAGGAGGAGAGAAAAAGAGCTTGGACTCTTTGTTTCCTTAGAAGGACCAGTTCTATCATAGAGGCTCTATCCCATGTCCTCAAGCAAACCTAATTAACTCCCGAAGGCCACTCTGCCAAATACCATGCCTTGAGGACTACTCTGTATACGAAGGGAGGGGGAGTTAGTAAGTCCATCATATCTTCCTCGAAATTCATCCTAAACTGCTATCAAAACATCTCCTACCAGACTCTAACACCTCACTTGGCTTGCATTTTCTTCAGATCATTTATTTTTTCATTTGAAGATTCATAAAAATATGCCCTCACTTATTTATTGATCATCCCTGTCCTCTAGTATAATACAAGCACAACGAGAGCAAGAATTTCCTCATGTTTATGTGTGGCACAGTTCCTACAGCACTGCAAAGTGTAGCCAGCTTTCAATAAATAATTACATAGTCAATCAACAGATGACCAGCGTATGTCTCTTGCTTCACTTAAAAGGGGGATTTCTGTGGTAACGGTACTGCCCCTCACCTCAGCTCAGATGAGTATGAAAGCAGGGTATCCTAGGTGAGTCAAGCTGGGATAATTCAGGGTGCACCTGGTATTTTAATATTCCTTCCCTCTGCTTACCTCTGTCCTTCCCCCGTCACTGTTTGTGTCACTGCCAAACAGCACAGCCCTCTCCTTTACCTCACTTTCTTTTATTCGTCTCCATTTTCTTTCTCCTATCTTCTTCTCTGGGGAATTCCCTCAGATCCTCAGCCTTATTCTGGGCATCTCTGTGTGTTCACTGTGACCCAAACATGTCACTTTCCCTGTGGACCTAACCTCCGAGACTCAAGAGACTGCAGCTCGTGTCCATGGCTGTGACCTGTAAAGTCCCCCACAGAATGGCATTGTCATTTAACCCCTGATACTTCATGTGGCACTATGACAACCTCCTTTCTCCTAAGAAAAATAAAGCAAAAGAGACTGTCCTGTACGCAAACCTCCTATCAATGAGAATGCTGTTTTTTCAACAAAGAATACCAGGGACCAAAAAGCTCCTATGGAGCAAAGACTATGCAGTGGAAGAAGTTAGAACCATGGATTCTCATCTCAACATTTCTATTAGCTATATGCTCCTAAGCAAATCATGTAATCACTTATAAGCCTCATTTTCTAATCCATCAAATTGGAGAATATCCACCTTCAGGAGTTATTATTAATTTCCCAGAAGAAAATATTGCATGATATAATTTAAAATTGTGAAATGCTATGCAAACATGAGTTAGTTAGTTAGTTATAGCTTCTTTTTTTTTTTTTTTTTTTTTTTTAGAATGATACAAGATTGGGAAGCAGATGACTTCCACTAACTACATCCCAAAGGCCTCACGGGGTTTAATAGCTTGTTACTTCTCAAAAGAAGTCATCCAGGCTTCAGTGGCTTCCAGGCACACATGGAGGCAGTCAGATAGGTGCATTTGGAGGCCGTCAGGTAGATGACATTGGCACCTATCAGGCAGACACTGGGCTGGTCGAACCTTAGAAAGTGGAGGGGGAGTCTCAGACGACCCACTGAGGTGCTGAGGCCCAATCTAGGGAGGACCCTGACCTCACTGCTGGCACCCTGCTGGCAACAGGGCTGTGGGCTCTGAGATCCGCACTGCTGCCTCAGTTGGCCGTGTCACTCTTTACCTCTGACCTAATGAGGCCCTTTGGGGGCCCCTAGAAAAGGAGGTGGCTGGCAGCAAATGGGGCTGTTGGGCGGCAGCTCACAACAGGACGGGGTGGTGGTGGTGGGGAGAATCACTAGGATCTTACTGGGTCAATAGTCAAAGAAAGTGGAGAAGAAAAACACCTCAGCCACTTAGAGATTTAAGCCATTCTGAAGGTTTTACTTCTTAAAAAAGGAAGAAGAAAGAAAGAGGTGGGGAGGGGACTGAGCGTCGGAGATTGGGGCCTCCTGGGAAAAGGCTGTCCCTTCTTCCTTCATTTTTCCTCTTAATGAGCAGAGAGAGTGGCTGAGAACTGCTTCAGGTAGCTTAGAGCCAAAACAAAATTTAAAAAAAAAAAAAAGTATAAAACGAGTACTTTAGGCACCAAGTGCAAGGAGGGCAGGAGAACTTTAAAGTTTAAGACCTGAACAAAGGGCAGGTTTAGCAAACAGTGTTAGCCTTAGATTACTTAGTGATGTATGTACAAAACTCTAGGTACAGGGAGGATAAAAGAGTAATTAAATTAAGTACATATGGAATATTTTGATGTAAATTGAATTATTTTTACATATAGTAAATTATGGTATAGTGTACATATGCAATGTGTCACTAAATTTTTAAAAATTTTTATAACTTGATTCAATCAGAAATACAAAATATATACTAAACAACTTATAAAACAAAATAATTTCTAAGAAGGTACTGCCAGGCTTTTCTGTCTTTATAATAGATTCTAAATGAACTTTAATAATTGCTAGCTTGGTGTGACAGTGAATGCCTGCAATCCCAGCACTCTGGAGGCTGAGGCAGGAGGATCACTACAAGCTCAAAATCAGCCTGAACTACATAGTGAGGCCCTGTCTCAGAAAACACAAAAACAAAGACATTTATTAAAATGTAATAATTGACAAAATTCACAGATGTAATCAATACTGAAATTTACATTACAGCTATACCTAATGATCCCATCAAATTTAAATCCTTGCCCTCATAATCTTGAGGGGGTAATTAAATATAAACTAAAGAAAAATAAATATGCTTCACTTTAACTATAGTCTTGCCTGAAGTTTTCCATAATCACAATAGCCATTGCTGCAAAATATTCAGTACAGACACAGATGCTCTGATCCAATAAATAATACTTTAAAATAAAGTAACGTTTAGTATTTATAAAATGTCTTGATACAGTGGGAACTTGCAGCCTCAGTTAAAATAGATAACATAGGCTAATATAATTTAAAATACTCCCTTTAAGGACTAAAATGTATAGAAACCTAATTAATGAAAGGGTGATTAGCCCCACTGATTCCCCCCTCAAGAGGCCCATTTTCCCAGTTCTCACATCTGGGAAATATGAAGGGCGCCTTCTGATGGACCACTGTCACCTAAACTCATCAAGACCCCACGCCTGAGAGCCAGTATTCTTAAAATTACTAATTTTGTTGTCCAACAACTTGTAAATATTTTGCTTGTACAGATTTATTCTGTGACTATTTCAGTAGCCTTTTGGCTTCATTCTGCCTCTACCTCCAAAGGAACACAGTATACTGGTGGGGGGCAGGAGACAGAGAGAGAGAGAGAGAGAGAGAGAGAGAGAGAGAGAGAGAGAGAAAGAGAGATATAAAGAGAGAGGGAAAAAAACAACAAAAAAGTCTTCATGATAAAGGCCTTCACAGCCTCTTCTCTTGCCTCCTGGAGTCTCTGGACCACTTACAATGGTCATTAGTAGCCCCAGGACTCCTGAAAGAAGAAATTGCCCCTCTCAGCGTCTTGCTCTACACCATTAGAAACACAAATGGCCAGCTGCCTCCTGAGTGCTTTCATAAAGAGAGACTCTCACAGTCCCTGAGCCTGTGGCCTCCCTACCCAGCTGTCATTATGCTTGGGGTCATGGAAATGACATCCACCTGGCCCCAAATCTCCCTGATGGAGTTGACATTAACTGATGACATCACCTCAACCCAAAATTTCACTGTGGGAGGAGATTTCATTTCCTGTGTTGGAAACAGCTTCACCTCTGATATTAACGCTTCTGCCTCTTGATGCCCACAAGCTCAGCACAGTTCCAACGTTAGGATAGAAAGGAGGCAAAACTGGGATTTTTTTTTTTACTTAGCACATGCAGCAAAGCAAGACTGCCTCTCTCCTGCATCCACTGGTAGATGCTAGAGAACAACAGGAAGTCAGCCTTTCCCACATTCCATTGACTGTCCTCCATCCCTGGTAGGTGCCAGAGTATGAGAGGAAGTCAGTTTTTCCACCATTCCAATGACTGTCATCCATCCACTGGTAGGTGGCAGAGTACTAGAGGAAGTCAGCCTTTCCCCCATTCCACTGACGGTCTTCCAGCCACTGATAGGTGCCAGAGTACTAGAGGAAGTCAGACTTTCCCCCATTCCACTGACTGTCCTCCATCCACTGGAAGGTGCCAGAGTATGAGAGGAAGTCAGCCTTTCCCCCATTCCAGTGACTGTCCTCCATCCTCTGGTAGATGCTAGAGTACGAGGGGTAGTCAACCTTTCCCCCATTCGAATGACTGTCCTCCATCCACTGGTAGGTGCCAGAGTACGAGAGAAAGTCAGCCTTTCCCCAATTCCATTGACTGTCCTCCATCCACTGGTAGATGCCAGAGGACTAGAGGAAGTCAGACTTTTCCCCATTCCACTGACTGTCTCCCATCCACTGGTAAGTGCCAGAGTATGAGAGGGAGTCAGCCTTTCCCAAATTCCATCTACTGTCCTCCATCCACTGGTAGATGCCAGAGTATGAGAGGAAGTCAGCCTTTCCCTCATTCCATTGACTGTCCTCCATCCAATGGTAGGTGCCAGAGTACGAGAGGAAGTCAGCCTTTCCACCATTCCAATGACTGTCCTCCATCCACTGGTAGGTGCTAGACTACGAGAGAAACTCAGCCTTTGCCCCATTCCATTGACTTTGCTCCATCCACTGGTAGATGCCAGAGTACTAGAGGAAGTCAGGCTTTCCTGCATTCCACTGACTGTCCTCCATCCACTGGTAGGTGC